>CM055837.1:18664874-19161259 GCA_029582265.1 Zoroaster sp. YZ-2022
GTCACATTTTAATTTTCGTTTTTTTTGCTATGAATGAAAGAATATCTTAATGATCTTAGGCCCCAAACAAGTGTCTGGTTTCTGGTCATAGGTTGTCTACTTAAGTGTCTGGGCCTTGATTTCACGAAACTCGTCTTTACTTACGATGCGTCGCGGGATTTACGGTGCATCGCAGCCTTTAAGACTCGTCGCAGATGCGATGTGTTCCACAATTCATTTCACCAAACACATCGTAAGGGCGACGCGTTCAAAACCAAAGATCGTATAGCGCCGCAAGGCGCAAGATAGCAACTGACGCGCAAACGCACGTAAATGATTGAAGTACGCACTGGAGTGGAACGGCCGCCATTTTAGGAAGCACAATCAGTTTTGCGCGCGCAAGAATGTTCATGATGCACACGATGCATGCAATGCTCGACTTGTTGATGCATTATAAATGCCAGATTTAGGACAATAGCCAGAATTCAGGCATTTCCGTGTAAACGAAAAACATAATTTTGAGGGGGGATTGTCGGGGTTAATATTAATTAGAAATTTTCAGTTCTAATAAAACGTATTCCGCAGTGTACTAGTTGATGCTGGGCCCGGCCTGTTTTTTTTTTATAAGATGGTCAATTTCAACAAATTTCTTTTCAACAATTTCTTGAGAAATTCTGTCCATTTATAGAAATTTTCCTCATTCATCCTAGCAAAGAAAAACATTCCACAGGACTACGACAGTGAACTTATTGAAACTACAAGTTAAAAAAAATAAAATAAGAGAACACATAGACTTCAATCATTAATTGTTGGCGTATATCTTGACATAAAATTCATATCTTGAAAATCGGAATTATCAAAATTTTCTTTCACATTTGGTCAGGAACTTCATCCTGTCTTACACCCCCACCCTGAGCAATTTTTTTACTCTGAAATATTATGCCTAATTAACTGAAAATTCTTCAGGAAAAGTTAAAGTATTTTGAACATTGGGAAACAATATTATTATTAGCATTATTGGTTTATTAAAAACACTGCACAGCCAAAAGGCTGAATTGCACAGTACTTTAAATTTAATATTCAATAAAATACAGAAATTACAGGTATCTATAACTCAGTATAAGCTTTGAATAAAAGGGCCTCAAATACAAATACTTAGCAAAACCACAATGGGACATATACTTTAGCAAATCAACATTTAAATGACAAATCAACAAATAAACATTTTCCAATTAAATTAAAAAAAATTCTAATGAAGTAATGGGAATGTGTCTGTAATGCAACTATAATTCAGAGTTGTCATGTCATTCTAATTTTTCCTGAGATGACAAATCATCTGGTAAATATTTTTTTTTACGTAAATGATTACACCTCAGACAGACATGTGAAACTGTGATCACATGTTTCTACCATCAGACTTGCAATTTAACTTGGTTATTTTTGTAACTGTTTTTTAAATGGTAGGTTACACGGTTAACCGACAGTAAATCTATTATTAAAAATACGTTGAAACGTACATGTTTCTTCTGCTCCCTGGCAACAGTGTACAAAAATGGGCCTAGGGCCTTCAAGGTTCCTTAATTCGAAAGAATTTTGAGAGGTTTTGTAGCCTTAAAATATGGAAACTTTATTTTATAAACCAAAATTGCATTTAATAATGTTTACATTATGTTCATTGTCACTGTGCCAAAACAAATACAAATTTTGAAATTAAACTCACCACTTTTATTTTTAACAAAAACACCATTACCCCAATTATTTACGGTTATTATATTTGAAAAGATATTTGTGACTGGGTCATAGTATAAACACATGACGTGACTAGGTTTATTCCGTAGAGAATAAAACCATGTGAACGTCATTTGCACTTCAGAAAATGTGGATTGTAGTCACACTATTTTAAATGAACGTCACATGGTTTATCAAGAGTACATATATGTGTTTTGTCTAGACAAGAGTCCCAGTATGGTATAATAGAATAGTGTCCTAATCCCTCAACTTTGATCGAGCCGCTGCCGATCCATGCTTTGATTTAATTCATGACTTATGTAGATTTTTAAGGTAACGCCCATATTCTGCATATGTATGATATAATGTACTCGCCAGTTTAAAGTCACATTGACTGATCTCAGTGTACAGCTTAACAACTTTATTTATGTCCCACTTTCTGAGCTTTCCTACATTTCCTCTTGAGAGTGACATCATGTAGTTCTGTTTTTAAACTTCAGTGCATAATGTATTCGAACATTTACAAATATAGCTACAATTTTGGCTTTTATTCTCTCACTGCACACATGCATCTCCTTGTACAAATCTAGATCCTGCATCGCTTGATTGAGCAGGTGGGAGATGTTGCTCCTTGTCATCTTTATGTCATCAAATTCAGTGCGAAACAACTTCTCACATTCAGCACAGAAAGCTAGGAAGCACTCTGAGGGGACCATTAACGATCCAAAGTCAGATATGGATGTGTCATAGGCTTTGTTATGTATGAATAGTAGCACTGGGTTGTCTAACTTTGCATTGCCTTTCAGTAGAGCTTCTCTGCAGGTCTGGCATGATGAGAGTACTGTCCGGTGATAACTTTCGACACAGATACCCAGCGATGTATGCAAGCGTGTTCTGTTCAGGGAGGTCAATTGGAATATTGTTGACCGCGATGGCTTTCGTGCACTGTTGATCACGCAGACACGTTGAGATTGTTTTATTCTTCCTGTATTGCTTGTTAGAGAGCAGCCAGGACAAATTTGTCCGAGTCAGGTAAGCAGTTGGAACCAGCAACTGGCTTAATAAGCGCAGCTACCATTACCATCCTGAAGGCGCAGAATGAAATTCCTTAGCCATGGATTATCTCTGAAGCCACCTTTTCGAATGGTAGAAAACATATTTTCTACAATATCCTGGTTAAGACGAGATGTTAGCAGAAATCGGACATCAGTGGTTTCCTTCAAGTGCTGCCATAGCTGAGAAATACATGAAATAGCCAGACACCATCCCTTGATAAACAGAACATTCTTAGCTCCAACTACTTTCAAGCTCTTGAGTATTGGCTTGCATGACTCAAAGAATGATTTGTGTTCAGAGTTTTCGGACAAAGGCCTTCTCAATTTTGTGGATCCTTGAAACATCTACTGTTAAATGCATCAAACAAGTTGTTGATCATCTCAATGAAATCAGCTGTGTATGCAGCTTCTGCAGGTAATTTACCAAATGCTACATATGTGTACAGGCCTGCAGCCACTGAATGACTAAGCACCTGTGCTGCCTTATTTACTCTCATTTTGGAGAAGCTTGAGAGCTCAAAGTGCCCTTTTGTGAGTTTGTGCGCTTTTCTGATTGCCAATTGTGAATCAAATTCAGAAATTACGAATATGTGTCCACCTGATGTGTTTGCCACCATCTTTTCCATTGATATGGAAGACATATTTCTCCAAGTTAGATCTTGTGTTTTTTAACAAGTGTGGCGGGTCATGCAAACAGAAGATTTTGTCCTCCCCATGGATGAAGAAAGGCTGCTTTTCTGTTACTGAAAGGAGTTTATAGAGTCGAACATTGCTGGACCCTTGGTCACATACAACAGCCTTAGGTTGCAGTCCAGTGCCTTTACATTCTGGAATGCATTCGTTGAGCAATTTCTTCAGATTTTCAGCACGTGTGGCATCTCTTGACAAAAAATAGCCAATGGGCTGTTTCCACTTGCCAATCAAACCCCTAACCATGAACACAAGAGCATGATTTGCAGGCTTTGATGTTTTACCCAGTGAGCCAAAGTCTTCAAATCCCTCCACCGCATCTTCTGTGATGTTGTATGACAGGCCTGCACGTAGACTCATTTCGTCAAATGTGATGACACATAACTTATTCTTTTCTGTCATGCCAGCTACTTTGTCTCTCAACAGTTCAAATACCTTGGGAGGAAAGCCAGGCCTTACTTCCACATTACTCAACCATTTTCGGAGGGATGACACAGATGGAAGTGTGAAAATACGTAGACAGAATTGGTAAGCACGAGGACTCTGGTGATAAAGGGAAAGTGCTATTACTTTGTCTTTGTAAGTCCATCTCCTGCCTTTAGCCTTGCAACGCTGTGATGAATTCCGCAATTGAGATGCAAAGAAGGTCAATGCTGGCTCTTCTAAAAAAGCACTTGCTCCTTTGATTAAATCACTGATTGATTGCGACTCTCTGCTCACTTTGTCCATTGAACTTTTCAGCTGTTGCACCATTTTCTTCAATCTAAATGTTCGAAGGCGCTCTTTCTTGAGCAGTTTGCTGTTCTTTCCTTTGGATGCATGATCATCGATGGCACAAGATGATTCATATGATAACAATCTCCTGGAACCATCTTTGTGATTGTTTTCAGGAACTTTAAAATATGTATGGTCAGTCACATTGTCAGCCACTGCAAAGAAAAAAGAGAGTCAAATGTCTCAATGTTACAAAATATAAATTACAGCGGGACCCACCGCTACATGAGACTCCAACTGGCCTCTCATCATTGGGCAAGCTCGATGGTCGAGTGGTTAAGATATCTGCTCTAAAATGCAAGAGCTTGTGGGTTTGAGTCCTGTGGAAAAAGTAAGAAACCCAGACATTGATTTTTCTCTTCCAAATACTCCATGGTTAGCATAGAAGTACATAATGGTTAACATAAACAAATAGGTACACGTGTGTATGTACATGTACATGTATGCAGTGTTGTAGTCGAGTCCTTTTCTGAGTCTGACGCAAATACAAAAAAAAAAAAAGAGTATAAGATGGTACAGTTGGAATCAAGTCTGGGTAACAAGACTGTGAGCTCTTAGCACATTGACTTTCAAGAAAGAACAGCAGTATGAGTGTTTAAAAAGACAAGTGTGCTGTATATAGGGGCCAACAGAAATATTTGCAAAGGACCTGGACTCAAGTCTGAGTCCTTTTGCTTAATTTTGTCTATTTACAGCACTTGTCTTTCCAAACACTTGTACTGCTATTCCTTCTTGAAAGTCAATGTGCTCGGACCTCACAGTCTTGTTACTTGATTCTAACTGTGCTAACGTCATATTTCAGCATTTGTGTCGGACTCGAAAAGGACTTGACTACAACACTGCGATGTATGAACATGTACAAAAGAAAAATTTGTTATTCTATATTATTTATACCTTCTTGCTGCTTTGGAGCTTTTGGTGTGGAGATGTCCTCACTCTTCCTCTTAAGTGGCCTACGTGGGGTGGACAGAAGTTTGGGTGGATTTTGGCACCTTGAATATAGTTGGAACTGCATTCCAGTTCAGTCTGTTTTTAGTCCGTTTGTTGGAGAACTGTTCAAGTTCAGGGGTGTTCTGAGCACAAACGGCAGTTTGTTGACAAATACAGAGGAGTTCTATTCAGCAGATCAACGCGACGAGTGTTTTGGACCCACTGCTGACATCTGCAAAGAAAAAATGGGTAAAAATGTATGTTAAAAAGGAAATCAGAACTAACATTATGGGTCATACTAAAAGCTGACAACCCACTGACAGCCCTTTCATCTGCCGACAACCTAACTGTTGTGTTGTGATCCTTAGTCGTTACTAAGAGGTAAGCTGGAGACGTACAAATAATGTTAACTTGCTTCACTTTGTCGTGAAGTTGCAAGTAAAAGAATTCGTGTTAACTGGATTTGTGATGCCGTCCGTAGAGGTTACACACATTCACAAGAAGTATTACTTCAAGAGACTTCCAGTTGATTATAAATATCAAATACATTCAACATTTATTGATTCATAAAAGCATTACAGCATAGATATGTGTGTGTCTCCTTCTCAGTCAGACCCCAACCGATGAATGAATCATGACTCTTTATTTTCCATATCAAAACAATATCAAAAACATTCTCATTATGCGGCATTGCGTGAGTTTACAATGCGCGCACGCTAAGGCTATGCTTATAATAGCATAATTATCGCACATGGGATGATATGCTTGATCATGACACTAACACAAAAATAAACTCAGGATGTAACAGAAACTCTGTACTTAAAGTGCCTTGGACAGCATTGCACTGTTAAAACTTTCAGGAAAATATGTTGTTTTGATCGCAAACATTGATTTTATGGATTGAGTACTATTGGCTGCTATCTTGCTGCTTAATGTCACCGGATCAGACCATTATGCAGAGGGTAAGCAATACAAAACTTTGCAACGTAAATGTTTAACGATCGGCACCACTAATTTTAAAACATCATCAATCATTACACCAAGTTTAATACTAATTTTTGGTTACGTTAAACAATTTTGGCCTAATAAGTAATATTAATAATATTATAAAAATAATATTCTATCCTACCTCTCCTTGTTCTTTGGAAACCTGAAGAATGAAAGATCGGGTCGGTTACTTTGACGATTTGAGCAATTTATTGAAGAACAGTGAGCAGATGATGTAGAACTTAACGCCATGATGGAGTATTGGTTTGCCCTAAATTTTAAATGGGATAAAAACCAAACATTTAAACAAGAATGACAGCGATGCCGACATGGCTTGCTGCTGGCGTGCTGCTAGCTACTGAATCAAATTACTTTGTTGAATTTGTAAATCACTGACTGACAATGCATAATGCCACAAATATAGTCAGAAGTCAGACTCGAGTCAGCAGAGTCAACAAAATAACGTTACAATGTAGGCTAACTTATTTACGAGTGGCGCCCCCAATTTTAACATCAATTTAACAAATGTTTAAGAAAATAAACAATTTAAACGAACATTTGCCTGAATACGTAATAAAAATAGCATTGTATCCTACCTTTCCTTGTTCTTTGGACACGTGAAGAATGAAAGGTCGGGTCATTTACTGACGATTTGAGCAGCAGCGAGTGTAACTTGGTTTGCGCGCGGTGCATGCATACTGTTGTCGACTACTTGTCGTGTCGCTGCTTACTAAAATGGCGGCCAAACGCGCCCATTGGATACTTCATGTTTTTGCGTCAGTTACCTATCTTGCGCCTTGCGGCGCTATACGATCTTTGTTCAAAACTGATCTAAATTCACTTTTAATAAAAAAGAACTTTTGAACGAGGATGACCTTTTCAAAACGTTTAACTGTTTTATGCTTTGCATGACCCTCTCATAAAACAGTCGTTTAAATTAGTACATTCAAGATGCAATGGTACGCGCATCGACCGAAATAAAGATGAGTGATTGGATGAACATGTATGAACTTTCTCAAGTCTCAATTACCCTGAATAATTTGTTGGCTAAAAAATGCGGCAGGGCATTTAAGTACGCCAAGCACAAATTATTGGTAATCACCTGAAATGCTTTTTGGCAATTCATCGTCTCAAAGCTTAATTTGATACCTACTAATAATGACAAACAACTTTATGAAAATATTTTCTGCCTGACACGATGTCATTTTTCGGAGACGCTCACCAGCTAATCATCCATTTTACTATTAGAACAAGTGTTATTTGAAAGCCAAAGAAACAACGCCTCTTCAAACAAGGGTATTTATCATTACAAAAAGAAAACCCCACCAAAAAAAATCCACTTATATTAAATATACTATGAGATATAATACTATATAACGTTAATAATACATACAAGTTAGACCTAACTTTTATGTATTATTATATAAAAGCAAAAATGCATTTTACTGGTTTTAAAAAGTTTGTTTTACCTTTGTGACACGCCCAATGTCACCCTGTACCCTTTCAACGAGATCAAATATATTCTGCCGGGTGAATCAATACCGTATCTTGTGATGATTTCACTATCGGTGAGACTGTCGAGGGGGTTTGTCCGGTCTCGGAACAATCTATCTCTTCCGAGTGCTCTGCGAGCTTCGTGATCTGCAAGCAGCATCAACGCCATCTTGTACGCATTTACGTATGATTAAATTAACTCGTCGCATCCTAAGACGACTCCATCGGTCGTCGTATCTTGCGACGTGTTCCGCATCGTTGTCAAAGAGCTTACGATGCATTGAACGCATCGTAAGTTTGGTGAAATCGTTCTTACAACCCATCGCGAGATACGATGCGTAACGCATTGTATCTTGTGCTACGACGCGTCGTAGCGTTTCGTGAAATCGGGCGCTGGTTTCTGGTCATAGGTCGGCTTCATATAAGTGTCTGGTTTCTGGTCATAGGTCAGCTTCAAAAATCGGTGTGGTAACGCACTTTTTTTGACAACCAGTGAAATACATGATACATATATACGCAGTTATTGGAACCATAAACAAAGTATGGTGGCTATTAGAGAGGACTCAAAAATCAGGCAAACGTTCATACCCCTTTGTTAAAAAAAACCCAACAACCTAAAAACAGACCCACAGAATTCCAATTGATCCACTGTGACTGTGGGCACCCGCTGTGGGCACCCACTATGGGTGAAAACAAAATAACACTTTGCCCCTTCCTCCCTATACTTATTTTCTAATATACAAGAAAAGTGCCAACAACAAAAAATCATCCGATGCCTTCTCCAAAACAGAAATTTATATTTCCATACCTGTAACGAAAGGCGGTGTGTTGGTATTAACTCAGAATCATAGACAGCTCTGAAACCAGTAGAGGGCGTTTGTTCATCACTATGGAAGAGGATAGTCACCGCATTTGTTTCAGAAGTATGGGTGAATTCATTTTGATGGCCACAGTACTGTTTGGATATCCTCTGTACAATATCCTTAATCTGGTGGTGAAGAAAAGTTCAGAATATGGAATAGTAGAGTAGTTATAAGACTTAAGGCTTGTGGGATGTTCTATTTCATGTTCACTGTTTGAATTGTTCAGTACATTTTTAGAATTTCAGGTTAGGTTGCTCATTCACAGTTTGTAACTCATTATTTAGATGATTTTTTGTTTTGTTTTTGTTTATTGGGACCTCTTCTCAGACTTGTGGGCAGGCACTTTTGGCTTTTACAGGTTTATGCGAGGAGTTGGGTGTGCCTTTAGCATATGTTTAGCGGTGGAGAACACTTTAGGCCCAGTGCAGGTCATAACTTATCTTGGTTTAGAGATTGATACTGTTTCTCAGCAAGTTATAGGGTGCCTGCGGTGAAGGTAAATGCACTCTGCAACAAAATTCATACCGCACTTTGCAAGAAAACACTTTCCCTTGTTGAACTGCAATCGCTTGTTGGTTCCTTGAACTTTGTTTGCAGGGCAATGTCACCAGGGCGGGCCTTTTTGAGACGACTTATTGCTCTCTCTCGTGGCGGTCTATCTAAGCCTCACCACCAGGTGCGTGTGTCTAAAGGGGCAAGGCTGGACTTGCTTATGTGGCTCAAGTTCTTGGTACACTTCAATGGGGTGTCCCCAATTTTGGGCAGTGCATGGGATGATTCTGTAGAGTTATTTACAGATGCAGCAGCCTCCGTAGTGTACGGTGCAATTTTTCAAGGCAAGTGGGTCCAAGGTCGTTGGCCATCATGCATACTCGAGCACCCACCTTCTATTGCAATTCTTGAATTTTTTCCCGTTGCTGGTGGCTGTATTGTGCTGGGGTCCCCTGTTGGCAAATTGGTGGGTTAAGTTCCGATCTGGTAATTCTGCAGTATATTATTAATAGTCAAACATCACACTGTGATAGGATTATGCATCTTGTTAGATTGTTTGGGTTACATTGCCTGAAATACAATATCGTCTTTGAAGCGGTGCATGTCCCAGGGGTTTCTAATGTATTCTTTGTCACGTTTTCAGTGCATGGTTTTGCAGCTCCCACAGTTCATTTGGTCAGATTTGTCGCTATAGGTTTGATGGTGTCCATCTTCTCGGAAGCTGGCAATGCTGTTTTTTTGTGATAATTTCACTGCTTGTATTACCGTATACTCTTTAATTTTTGCCTGGGGGTTTGCTGTTTGGGGTTCTGTCAATTTTCTTGGGGCGCGCGTTGCGCGTTTGGCAGTTTTTTGCAGAAAATGACAAAAATATTTGAAGTATTATAATTTAATTTCGTAGGTCAAATTGTATCAAGTAATTTCTACTTGTAAAGGCCAAGGTTATGTAATTTTTTATTACGATAGTGCCTTCCGGGTTTCGGTCGGGCTATCTTAACTGTCCCCCTCGTTTTCCAACTTGGGGAATTTCTGATGTGTTAGTAGGACTGGGTTACACTTTATCTTGGTTAATTAACGGTAAAGTTAGATGTAGGGTGCCCGGCGGTTCCTTCAGGGCCATCCTTTCCCCCTCGTTTTCCAACTTGGGGAATAACAATTTGTGTATGTTTTAAAAATACTTCATTGATAGGTGCACGGTGTGCATAGTTGGATGGTTAAGGCAAGGTGTGTTGACTGGTGTGTTCACTTGTGGAGGTCGGGTTTTCGACCTGTATCGGGGTCATTGGACCCCAAGTGTTCATGTGGTGTTGTGTGTGGATACACATGGGCGTGGTAGTCCATTGTGTGAATACACATGGGCGTGGTAGTCCATTGTGTTTTATGTTGGTAAGGACATGGTTGTCCTTGTGGTGGCCACATGCGATATGAACAAATGGTTCATAAATTTATGTTGGATGGACGTGGTAGTCCATCTGTTACATGTATGTCCTGTGCGTTTGTCCAAGCCGGTTTGCCCTGTGTTCCGGTATCCGGCTCCTTGCCATTTTCAAAAGTATTGTCTATTTGGTGTTTAATTTGCAGGTTTGCATTTAAATAAATTGCAGTGTCAAGCTGTGGCGAGAAGTCAAATAGTTGGTCATTGCCCCTGTTTGTTGTCCGAGTATAATGAATTGTACATCTGCCTAAATTTTTTTGTAACAAGGACAACATGAGTCACACAGCTTGCCTCAACCTGGTGGAATGACCTTTATGCAGTTAGGCTGTGTTGGGTATCCAACCCAACTGAAACTGTCATTACCCAGAAACTACTTTTGAAAATTTCAACTGGACATTTAAGCCACACAAAATGGAAGTCTCAATTTTTGTGTGTGTGGGGGATGGGGATGGGGATGCTATAAGTCATTTTTAATATAGAGGTGGGAACTTATTACAGTAAATCCACATTTATTATGACTCTAATAAAACAAGAGAAACTTATTTCATATTGGTTATTTTATAACATTCGACATAAGACAGATTAGAGAGTGCGTGGCTAGACTAGTCTGTGGGTGGTCTATCAGACCTCTTTGAATCCATATTGTGACAACATCTGCAATGTCGATGCTTGAACCTGTACAAAAACAAATGGTAAAGTTTTGTACATACTTCCATGCCTTTATTTACTTTTTCTTCGAGATCTTCCGCAATATCCTGATGAGTCCCATTATCTTTCAGATGTAGGTAACTTGACAAAAAATCCTTGTATTTGTTGAAAAAGATTCGCTTGACTGCCCAAAGGGTTTCCTATTGGCTTTTTCCTTGGCTTGATCTTCACTCATACCCCCGTTGACGTACTTTTCATATTTTTCACACCACATCTCTTCAGTAGCCACTTTAGCCTCTTCCAACCAGTCTCGAAAAGTGGCATTGTCTTCCAGTTCAGAACTAGACTCATCCTCTTCCGATGATTCGTCATATTCCACCTCCGTATCGGATTCTGAATCATCTTCCTCGAAATCTTCGTGTTCCAGTGACAACTTAATTTCGAAGAAAATGAGTGCCTCTGCATGGGTTCTCGAAATGAGCAAATGAGCAGCAAAATGAGCAAATGAGCAAATGAGCAAATGAGCAGCGAAATGAGCAAATGAGCAGCGAAATGAGCAAATGAGCAGCGAAATGAGCAAATGAGCAGCGAAATGAGCAAATGAGTAGCGAAATGAGCAAATGAGTAAATGAGCAGCGAAATGAGCAAATGAGCAGCGAAATGAGCAAATGAGCAGCGAAATGAGCAAATGAGCAGCGAAATGAGCAGCGAAATGAGTAGTTATAGGCCTATATATAAACTATTTCTTCCGTTTCTTGTCAATCGGAGATTAAGCATCAGAGATTCAACATGAATGTTATTTCTGCTGTCAAACCCCATGCTTGTCACCAGTGCGGCAAAAGCTTTGGACGGAGATATAACCTACGGAGGCATGCGGAACATGTACATAATGAAGAGAAATCTAAAATGGATGAAGTTGACGATGATTCTGAAATTAAAGCTATCCAATCTGACAATTCTGACATCGATAATTCTGAACCCGATGTTAAAAAGCGTAGATTTGAAGATTCGGAAATAGAAACTTGTGAAACTGAATCTACGCAGGATGAAGACGAAGATTTCGAGGAAGATGATTCAGAATCCGATACGGAGGTGGAATATGACGAATCATCGGAAGAGGATGAGTCTAGTTCTGAACTGGAAGACAATGCCACTTTTCGAGACTGGTTGGAAGAGGCTAAAGTGGCTACTGAAGAGATGGTGTGAAAATATAAAAGTACGTCAACGGGGGTATGAGTGAAGATCAAGCCAAGGAAAAGCCAATAGGAAAACCCTTTGGGCAGTCAAGCGAATCTTTTTCAACAAATACAAGGATTTTTTGTCAAGTTACCTACATCTGAAAGATAATGGGACTCATCAGGATATTGCGGAAGATCTCGAAGAAAAAGTAAATAAAGGCATGGAAGTAAACAAAGCTCTGAACAGAGTAATGCCTAAACACCATACCAAATTTGACGGACTACTACTTCAACTAAATGAGGATGAAGAGAACGAGGATGAAGAGAACGAGGAAGAGTGATAATGAAAGACCAGATGTTTCAGAAAGACTACTGTAATTAAAAACAAAAAACATCTATAATAGTGTTTTTTTGGTAGGAATAAAAAAATCTATAAAATAACCACCTCTGTTAGTCTTACAGTAATCCTTTATGGTTATTTTACACTATTATGTTACATCAAGGGCAGTGACAACTTAATTTCGAAGAAAATGAGTGCCTCTGCATGGGTTCTAAACTTCTGGGTGACTTTCTATTCATCTTTAAATAGACAGTGTATTGTGAACTACAGGCCTGACATTCTAAAGCGGGCCGTTGTTTCATGTAAGATAGACAACTGTATTATGAGCCCTAATATCCGACTTCATTTACGGTTTCGTTGACAGTACACGCAACGAAATTCCAAGTTCCTGAGCAGTTCATTGAAGCGGAAATATAATCCAAAACACTTCGTCCCATGTGCTCGGTATGAACGAGTGAGATGTGTAAATCTATCGTGTTACATTTATTGCAAGGAGTGTAGACTCTTAATCCCTGTAAAATTCAGTGTGAGTTGACTTTCTTTTAATTCTGTTATATTCCTTATAATTCACTTGACTATCTATTGATTACCCTAGTCCTATACATCCCTCATCATTTCCTCTCCCCAAAATCACCATATAACGTGTACAAAATTTACAAGCTAAGTCCAATAGATATTTGATTTACATTGTTTTTGTATAGGGATTCTTGTTTAATGTGCATTTTTCTTGGTAATTATTAATATTTTGAGTTATAATAATTTTGAGTTTTCTTTTATATAGTGATTTGTATCGGTAATCCATTCATTGTTACGTGAATTTAAAAAAAAAAGTGAATAAAAAAATAATAAAAAGAGTTGAATGTGTTCTTTTGTGTTTATATTTTTGTGTCATTATGTCTCAACTTGCCCGAAATCATCAATATGCATGCTGCGCTTGCGCACTACTCCCTCCACCACACAAACTACACACCTCCGGCATGCTGCGCTTGCGCACTACTCCCTCCACCACACAAACTGCACACCTCCACGCGCGCGCACGCGCGCGCGCCATTGCGCAGGGAGTAAGTATTTTGTGTGCAGTTTGTGTGGAGGGACAAAATTTCAATCATGTGTGCAGCAAATCAGTCCTCTTTGAGGAGGTGGAGGAGGAGGGATTGAGGAGGGATTAGTATTTTGTGTGCAGTATTTTGTGTGCAGTTTGTGTGGAGGGAGTAGTGTGCAGTATTTTGTGTGCGTGTCCATTCTATTTTAAGACACGACATGTATTTTGTGTGCAGTTTGTGTGCAGTTTGTGTGGAGGGAGTAGTGTGCAGTATTTTGTGTGGAGGGAGTAAGTATTTTGTGTGCAGTTTGTGTGGAGGGAGTAGTGTGCAGTATTTTTTGTGGAGGGAGTAAGTATTTTGTGTGCAGTTTGTGTGGAGGGAGTAGTGTGCAGTATTTTGTGTGCAGTTGTGTGCAGTGGTAAAATTGTGGTTGAAAAAAAAAATTGAAAACAAAATTTCAATCATGAAAAATTTCAATCATGTGTGCAGCAAATCCGCCCAGACGTGTCTCAACCAGTATTTTGAGGAGGAGCATTGACGTCATAACAAAATTTCAATCATGTGTGCCGCAAATCAGTCCTCTTTGAGGTGGAGGAGGAGGAGGGATTGAGGAGGGATATTCCCTCCTCAATCCCTCCTCAATCCCTCCTCCTCCTCCACCTCAAAGAGGACTGATTTGCGGCACACATACTACTACTGATACTACCCAGTTAATGACTGATACTACCCAGTTCATGACTGATACTACCCAGTTCATGACTGATACTACCCAGTTCATGACTGATACTACCCAGTTCATGACTGATACTACCCAGTTCATGACTGATACTACCAATACAGAATGTAAATAATAATGTGGCCAGATTCCTTAATTTCCCCAAATTTAGTTGAGGAATTGCCAAATAAACAGTGCAATATTAAAAGTAAAGTTATTGTCAAGTGTTTATCTTGAGAAGTTCTTGTTATTAACATAAAAAGGGGGGAAAAGTCAACATTCCGGGTTGGAGTTGATTCTAAACCAATCCAATCATGTGAATCCAAACCATGATTCCACTTCTATTTAAATCAAGTTCTTGATTTAGTTTTTAATCGGATACCCTTGAACACCTATTGAATTTGTTTCAGTATTTTTTTTCTTCATTATTCTTTTTCTCTCTGACTCAATATGACTTCAAGAACTTTTACCCTATTTGCAAACCTCAAATTTAATTGATACTTCAAAGACCTTATCATGTAAATGTCTATAATTGTTATGACGTCATTATGATCTTTATGATCGTCGTTCTAGTTTTTTAGGGAACTGGCTTTGTTTGGAAATGCTTATCCCATGATGCCCCGCGGCAGGGCGGGCAGAGGGAACAAAACCTGTAACCAAGCTCATTGTGCGTGCGCACATTTGGAGTACAATGCCGTGGTATGGATAACAGCAGGCTGGCATACTTCATGTAGGTAAGTAGACTTCTGGCGACACTTACAGCAAAATTAACCTTAATCACAAACCAAAGTCCCCCATATCCAACTCTAGATCGGATAACAGTCATTTATAAAGCGTGAGACATGCAATCAACACAATTAACCTTAATTACAAACCAAATTCTAGGTTCTGATAGTCATTTATAAAGAATGCGCGACACAAAATAAACAAAATTAATCTGCTGGTTAATAGTTACGTGTCATTTCTAATTTGTTCGAGAAACATAAAAAATTATTGTTTTTAACCATGCAGTGTTGTCCTCTTCAAAAACATGAGCATCAATTATTTTAATGAAACTTTATTTTGATGATCTATTTTGATGGTAACTTTTGGATTATGAAACAATTCATAGCATCCCCATTCCCCACACACACTTCCATTTGTGTGGCCTAAATGTTTAGTCAAAATTTTAAAGTCTTTTACGGGTAATTGGAACCGAAGAATGGAATCGGGTAATGACAGTTTCGGTCGGGTATCCGGATACCCGGCACAACCTTATCAAATATTGTGAAAAATAAAATCTCCTGAACCACAGAAGGAAAAATCTTAATTTACTAATGATCATTAATAATTTAAATACCTGAAATTTAATTCACAGACTTGTAGCTCATCTGACCTTTACTCCCTGTCCAAACAGGAAGTTCAAGTTCACGCTGGAAAACGTAATGTAAGTTGCAGCAAAAGATATTTACCCAGAGCACGTTTTCTGATGTAACCTCACAGGGAGAATTAAGTCCAATTCGTAAGCAGTTAAAAAGTACATGTACATGTACATGTGTGTATATCCGGATAGTGCATTGGATTTGTGTTCTGATGGCTGAGTCGTCAGAATGCGGGTTCGAATTCTGACCGCGGGTACTTGTGTCCTTGAGCAAGACACTTTACCATAATTGCTTCTGTCCACCCAGGAGTAAATGGGTACCTGTGAGGGCAGAGTTGGTTGTTGTGTTTGATTAGCCCTATATGCGCTGTAATGGCAGCAATTAAGCTGTATACTCCCCAGGGAGCTAAGATGGTTTCAGGAATGATTTATGAGCCTGATGAACAGGGGTAATAATATAATGCGCCTTGAGCACCAGTTTGGTGGATACGTGCGCTATAAGTTATTATTATTATTATTATTATTATTATTATTATTAAACATGTATGACTTTAAAAAGGAAAAAAGTGTGTCACTGTACTGATTTTGAAGCCGACCAATGACTAGAAACCGGTGACTTTGTTTATGACGTTAATGGTCTCTGCCTAATCTGTAAAGAACAAATCAACATTCAATTATTAACCATGTTTAACAAACTTTGGATTAATAACAAAAATCTAAACAAACAACATTTAGATATAAAGTATCATTTTGGATAATTCTGATCATTTCAGTTACTTCCAGAGATACAAACAGTTGACACTGTGTACTTCATATAAATTCCTGAACTAGCATCCATTTTGCAATCCGTCAACCCAAACTCCATTTCAAAATGAACGCCATCATTTTGACTCTCGTGGTTGTACATGCCTTTATTCTCACCGAGTCTGGGGCCTATCCGTCGGAAGTCCATGCCACATCTTGTCCCGCGTTCTTCACGGCTTTTGGTGATTACTGCTACCGCTTCTTCGGTGACATTAAGACTTGGCAGGACGCAGAGGATTACTGCCAGAATTTGTTCTCACCCATTGGCAGCCAGGGCCATCTGATCTCTATCCACACTGAGGCAGAGAATGACTTCGCCTTTAAGCTATGGAAAACGTCGGTTGTGCGACCCAGTACCCCCTCCCAGATCTCCTATGGCAGGTAAACCCCAGATTTTCTTGTAGTTCTAACGTTAGTAATCGGATTAATGCAGGATTGTTTTTAAAAGTTTGATGGGGAAACATTAGGAACGATTCGATAGAGCTAGTTTTAGGGAGGAGAGGGCTAGGGATTTATTCATTCGCTCCCCCAAAACCACCCTACCCCACCCCTTGGTTGATCAAGGTTTCAGTCTTGGTAGTGATATTTTTAAAGATTTTATAGTTGTTGGTTTTTGGTTTTTTCTTTTTGCTTTTGTTTTTGTTTGGGGGGGGGGGGGGTTATGATAGACCAAATGTGGACTCGTCTATTAAACTTAGTGGGCATATTTATAATAAAAAATAAGTGCAATAAATTTCCCGCTCTTTTTGGCTAGTATATTAGATTTTACCAAAACGTTTGATCTGCTTTTCGGGTAGCGAAAACGAACAATGGCAGATGTCTGCTTTTAGACCGCCAGTGAAGGAGAAAAAGTAAAATCGGCATGTCTTATAGCTTCCAGAAAACCAAAAAAAAGTAGAGAAATTTTACAAAAACATTAATTCTGTTTTAAGGCAAAAAAAAAGGTCTTCGGTTTCTGGTCATATAGGTTGAATTGAATTGGTGCGGCAACGCGCTTCTTTTTGTTGTTGTTTTTTATTGTAATAAAGCGAAATGTCAACATAGCGGTTGTTAAAACTAGACCAAATTTCCCATACACAAAGTATGCTGGCTAAGAGATGCCGCACAAATCGGGTAAACGTTCATACCCCTATGTGAAAAAGTCGTTTAAAACACAGCACGGCAGAATTCCAATCGATCCAGCAATTTTGGCTGCAATTGGACTGCAATTTTCATAGCAAAAAACAAACAAACAAACAAAAAATATACACGCGCGGGTCTGAGGCAACGCGCGGGTCTGAGGCAACGAACGGAGACCAGAAACTACAGACTTTCTTTGTGGTCTAATCTGCAAATATTTTTTTGTAAGTTGTGTTTTTTGTTTAATTGCGGAGATATTAAATTATCCTTTTAAAGGGTTAAAGGAAGATGGGTGATGGGTCTATTTATAAATTGTTACAGCAAGATCCATGTAGTTAAATTCAAATATTGATTCAATATTTATTCTTAATCAGGTTTAAATCACTCTGGATTGGATTGAGTGATTCTCTAGTTGAGGGAAGTTACGTCTGGAGTGACGGAGCACCTGCGCACATATTAAATTGGGCCCCCGGGCAGCCCGACGATGCAGGCAGTGGTGGCGAAGACTGCGTTCACCTGCACAACGCCCTGCGATGGAACGACATTGGCTGCGGTCAAGTTTTTCCGTTCATCTGTAAACTGGCCAGAAAGTAGTCTATGAGGGGCAACGTGATATTGGTACGAGTTGCCAATGCTATCCAGTTATTACACTCCATCGCCATACGATATAATATAAACACGTATACACCCCCCCCCCCCCCCCACACACACACACACAGTCGTTATCCGTAATTGTGGGGACATACACTCGCTTTTATACACAGTTGTGGGGACCAAAAATGCTATGGGGACATGAAAATGTCCCCACAGATACGGTGTTCTTGCCGTCCCTTTTGTTATATGTCCCCACAACCTTGCGAAGACCATGTGGCGACAGCCTGGTCGCCTGTAGTCGCCTAAAAAAATCGCCTAAGTGGGACATGGGCATAGGCCTAAGCTTCCCGCGGCGTACAGTCAGTCGTCATTCAAATTCGTTATTGGGCAACTATTTGTGCAGTGAAATTCACACTGTTACATTTGTTTTTCCATGTTTTAAAAACGTAGCAATTGATTCACTCATTGGTAAGAACCTGCTACTTAATTCAGTTCCATTTCTAAAATTCACTACCTGTACGTTGACAGATAAAGATAACAAAACGGCAGCTCGTGGTCGAGCACGTATAGTTCGAGCAAGCTTGATTGAGGCGTTCGAGATAAATTCTCAGGAATGCCCCAAAAACCACATTAACTGAGAAATAATTGAGTGAAAACAAATGATAAAAACAAAGTAAAAATGAAACCGTGGAATGTATAAACGAACATTTTAAGGAGAAAAACACTATACGAAAGATCGGTGAGAATAATTTTTTTGAATTCACATTTTGCGAAATTGATTGCCTGTAAACGAAATTAAAAATAAAACTCGAGTGCAAATCTCTTTGTCATTCAAGCCAATCTGGCGAAAGTGAATGACGGATGTCCACCAATAAAATTAATGACGCAAATCTGAAATTTAATGTCTGAAAACGAAATTGAATGCCTGAATTGCTAATTCGAACCGTGGTAGCAGCCAGATTAGCAAAATCGATTTAACGAATTTGCTAAATTTACGAACTTGGCTGGGAAAACCTGTAGGTTTATTTTTAGGTAAACTTGGGAAATTTTTTTCTAAATATTTGAAAGCTTTTGAAATTTAATTGCAGTAAATTAATGAGTGTTTTACCATGTAACACTAACGTTAGTGTGAAATTGTTTTTTATGAAATTTTCTTTTTATGGAAGTCCTATAGTGGGGCATAACGGCGATGGGGCGTTTTTGTTAGGGGCGTTATGACGATGGGGTGTAATATAATGACTGGAAATAACCACAACGAGATATCTGTAATTGATTCATATTTTGAGCAAATGGAATCTATAATTGATACATCTCTGTTATATTTGAAAACAAAGTAATTTAAAACCCCCATATTTTGAATAAAATATCTGTTAATTAATGCAGAACCAGATAACAGTCATTTGTAAAGCGTGCGACATGCAATCAACACAATTAACCTTAATTACAATCCAAATTCTAGGTTCTGATAGTCATTTATAAAGAATGCGCAACACAAAATAAACAAAATTAATCTGCTAGTTAATAGTTACGTCAAATTTCTAATTTGTTCGAGAAACATAAAAAAATTATTGTTTTTAACCAGTGTCGTCCTCTTCAAAAACACTAGCTGTTTACCCGTTTTACAGATCTGATGTAGTCCTGACATCTGCTATGTAGACAATTTGAGAAGGGGAGCACAATTTGCGAGAGGAGCACAGTTATGGGGAATAAGAGGTAGAGATAGTTGGTTTGAACACAAATGAATGATACAGATACCAGTGGTTAAAATTTGTATGTAAAAGATACTTGTTTATTGGCAACTTGATGGCAGTAAAACATGGAGGATATAGTTTAAACAAGCATGTTATTTTATTTTTAAAAGGGTTGTGATTATATGATGTTTCTTTGGCAAGGTTCTGTGAAAGAGTGATGATAGTAAATGTAGAAGCAGTTGTTTGTTTTGTTGGTTAAGTGAAAAGTGTTATCCGGAAAACTGAAATTGGAGGGGCTCTTTGTCTAGATGGGAGGGGGGTGGCGAATCTGAGGTTGTTGATTTGTCAGGAAGAGGGAAGTTAGCCTTAGAGATTTCAAGGTGTATTTTTTAGTGTGAATAAACGATCTATAAAATATAATTGTGAAAGTGAATGAAATATAAAAGGAAGGTTTTGCGCGTCACGTTCCCAGTGCCTACTCTACTCCTTATAGTCCTAGAGTATATAGAGGATCAATCTTCAGTGCCCAGGCCCTGCCCTGCCCAGGCCACAGTGAGGTATTCCATGTCCAGCAGTACTACAGTATGAAATATATATACTAACGTCATTCGAAAGTTTTTGACCGTCACGTTTCCGCATGTATTGTAGGGTTATTTTTTGAAACTGGATCTCGCCAAAATTAGGTTGTGTATATTCTTTCTATTCTCTGTAAACATGTGGCTATTCCAGAATTTGTGGTTACGGCATACGTCTGTACTACGATTACTGTAGCCAGGCACCGCTAGGTAGTATGCGTGTGCTTGTTGTATGGCGCGTGTGTGGTACCATGCACACCGTAAGACACATGTACATATTTTTTGTGCAGGATAAGAAAGGCCGCACGGAATTTCACTTTGCCATACTGGGAAACCGCACACACGCTGAGCACCTATATTTTTACCGCAGGATAAGAAAGGTTGCACACCTTGCAACTCTTCCGTAACTGGGAAAACAACGCACCCGTGTATGGGCGTCACAGACAGACGGACAGAAAACACCGTCCTCTTTTTATAATATAGATGTAGATGAGCATCAATTCTTTTAATGAAACTTTAATTTGATGATCTATTTTGATGGTAACTTTTGGATTATGAAACAATTCATAGCATCCCCATTCCCCACACACACTTCCATTTGTGTGGCCTAAATGTTTAGTCGAAATTTTAAAGTCTTTTACGGGTAATTGGAACCGAAGAATGGAATTGGGTAATGACAGTTTCGGTCGGGTATCCGGGTACCCGGCACAGCCTTATCAAATATTGTGAAAAATCAAATCTCCTGAACCAAAAACGGAAAAATCTTCATTTACTAATGATCATTAATAATTTAAATACCTGAAATTTAATTCACAGACATGTAGCTGATCTGACCTTTTCTCCCTGTCCAAACAGGAAGTTCAAGTTCACGCTGGAAAACGTAATGTTAGTTGCAGCAAAAGAAATTTACCCAGAGCACGTTTTCTGATGTAATCTCACAGTGAATATTAAGTCCATTTAGTAAGCAGAGTACATGTACATGTGTGTGTGTGTATATAGTCATGTCAGATGCTGGTACGACGTTATCAAATGGTACATCTCACCCTAGTGCACCCGGTCTAAAAAGATTTTTCGAAAAACAACAATTAACCTTGAAAACACCTTGAAAACTTTCATTAACTATTTATAAATAATGTACTTTGTATATATGGAGTGCCAAGGCCGAGCGGTTTAGTGTATCGGATTTGTATTCCGATGGCTGAGTCGTCAGAATGTGGGTTCGAATCCCGACCGCGACTTGTGTCCTTGAGCAAGACACTTTACCATAATTGCTTCTCTCCACCAAGGAGTAAATGGGTACCTGTGAGGGCAGAGTTGGTTGTTGTGTTTGATTAGCCCTATGCGCTGTAATGGCAGCAATTGAGCTGTATACTCCCCAGGGAGCTGAGATGGTTCCAGGAATGATGAGCAGGGGTAATAATGTAATGCGCCTTGAGCACCAGTTAGGTGGATACGTACGCTATATAAGTCTAAATTATTATTATTATATATATGGGATATTTGGTCTGGATCCAATAACCTCATATACATATAAACATGTATATGACTTCAAAAAGAAAAAAGTGTGTCATTGCACCGATTTTGAAGCCGACCAATGCCTAACTGGTGACTTTGTGTATGGCGTTAATGGCCTCTGCCTAATCTGTAAATAACAAATCAACATTCAATTATTAACCATTTTTAACAAACTTTGGATTAATAACAAACAAACTAAACAAACAACATTTTGATATAAAGTATCATTTTGGATAATTCTGATCATTTCAGTTACTTCCAGAGATACAAACTGTCATCGTGCGTATGAGTGACACCAAAAAAAACGAGTTTGGTGACGCAATGTGGATGCCTTCCCTTGTCCCTTTTTATTACACAACTCAAACTGAGCCGGTGAAACTGAAAATTACAAATACAAAAATACAATTATATAAATTACATTACACAAATACAATCTTAAGAAATTCAAATACTAGCAGGCCGACAATAATGAACAAGACCGCAAAACATTCAAAAGGATTAATTGTTATTTCCATAAATACTAGGCGTCGCTGTACTCGGATAAATTCAGATATATATGGGCCAACAATTAACAGATCAATTCATTCTAATACAGTACCCGTTTCTTTCTCAATGAATTTATACACTCAGTTATAGTCATTAAACAACTTACAAATTCGTAAGCGGGACTGGCCTCCTAATATACACACAACGAAAATATTGCTCTGGGGTTCCGGGGGTTCCGGGGGTTCCGGGGGTTCCGGGGTTCAGGGGTTCAGGGGTTCAGGGTTCAGGGTTCAGGGGTTCAGGGTTCAGGGGTTCAGGGTTTCAGGGGTTCAGGGGTTCAGGGGGTCCGGGGGTCAGGGGTTCAGGGGTTCCGGGGGTTCCGGGGGTTCCGGGGGTTAACAGCGGCATTCTGGTGAGTCTCCACAGCTTTCGGCGGCGCGACGAAGACTGACCTGAGCGTGAATATCCACGCCTCAAGAGCCACCAAGAGTTCATCACGTGATCACATAATAAATACACATCACAATACCTCCGATAAGCAACACCTTATGACCTGATGCTCTATATGCAAATTAGATGATGAATAATAATGCGCGATGTATGGACGAATAAAGAACCATATGACCAGACATTCTATGTAAATTAGATCTGGATTGAATATATTAAACGAGTAAAGAATCACTTTGCTAGACATTCCAAGCATGACGACAAATAATACGAAAAACGTATCGGGGACGATAACACAAACAGTTGACACTGTACTTCATATAAATTCCTGAACTAGCATCCATTTTGCAATCCGTCAACCCAAACTCCATTTCAAAATGAACGCCATCATTTTGACACTCGTGGTTGTACATGCCTTTATTCTCACCGAGTCTGGGGCCTATCCGTCGGAAGTCCATGCCACATCTTGTCCCGCGTTCTTCACGGCTTTTGGTGATTCCTGCTACCGCTTCTTCGGTGAAATTAAGACTTGGCAGGGCGCAGAGGATCACTGCCAGAAATTTTTCTCACCCATTGGCAGCCAGGGCCATCTGATTTCTATCCACAGTGAGGCAGAGAATGACTTCGCCTTTGAGCTATGGAAAACGTCGGTTGTGCAACCCAGTACCCCCTCCCAGAGCACCTTTGGCAGGTAAGCCCCATATTTTCTTGTAGTTCTAACGTTATAATTATCAGATTAACGCATGATTGTTTTTAAAAGTTTGATGGGGAAACATTACGATTGATTCGATTGAGTTTTAGGGAGGGGAGGGCGGGGAGGGCAGGGAGGGCAGGAGGGCTAGGGCTTTATTAATTCTCTCCCCCAAAACCACCCCCACCCCTTGATTGATCAAGGTTTCAGGCTTTATAGTGATATTTTTGAAGATTTTATAGTTGTTGGTTTTTGCTCAAGTTTGCTTTTGGTTTTGTTTTAGTTTGGGTGGGGGCGGGGTGGGTTTATGGAAGACCAAATGTGGACTCATCTATTAAACTTCAGGGGGCATATAATAAAAAGGAAGTACAATAATAATAATATAATAATAATATAATAATAATGTGGACTTATATAGCGCACGTATCCACCCGCTCTTTTCGGCTAGTATGTTAGATTTTACCAAAACGTTTGATCTGATTTTTGGGTAGCGAAAACGAAGAATGGCAGATGTCTGCTTTTAGACCTCCAGTGAAGGAGAAAAAGTAAAATCGGCATTTCTGATAGCCGAAAAAAAAATCGTTTTGAATACTTAAACACATTTTTCTTTAATTTTATGCTTCCAGAAAACGCCAAAAAAAGTAGAGAAATTTTACAAAAACATTCTGTTTAAGGCAAAAAAAAGGTCTTCGGTTTCTAGTCATATGTTGACTTGAATCTGTGCGGCGACGCGCTTTTTTAAATGTTTTATTTGTATTTGTTTAATAAAGTGATACATGTCAACATGTACACGCGCGGTTATTGAAACTAGACCAAAACAAAGTATGGTGGCTAAGAGAGGCCGCACATATCGGGCAAACGTTCATACCCCGATGTGAAAAAGTCATTTAAAACACAGCACAGCAGAATTCCAATCGATCCAGCAATCGTGGCTGCAGTTGGACTGCAATGTTCATAGCAAAAACAAACAAACAAACAAACAAACAAAACTATTTAAAAAATACAGACGCGCGGGTCTGAGGCAACGCACGGAGACCAGAAACTAGAGACTTTATTTTTTGTTACAGCTTAATCCATGTAGTTAAAACAAAATATTGATTCAATATTTATTCTTAATCAGGTATAAATCACTCTGGATTGGATTGAGTGATACTCTAGTTGAGGGAAGTTTCATCTGGAGTGACGGAACACCTGTGCACTACTTAAATTGGTCCACCCGCCAGCCCGACAATTACGGCAATCACGAAGACTGCGTTCACCTGTGGAACAACCCGCTATGGAACGACTATGGCTGCGGTCAAGTTTTTCCCTTCATCTGTAAACTGGCCAGAGAGTAGTCTATGAGGAGCAATGTGGTATTGGTACGAGTTGAGTATGCGTTCGAGTGCCGATGCGAATGGTATCCAGTTACTACACTCCATCGCCATAGGATTTCCTTGCGCCCACACACAAATGATAAAAACAAAGTAAAAAATTAAACCGTAGAATGTAGAAACATTAACGAACATTTTAATGAGAAAAACACGATAAGAAAGATGGGTGAGAATTTTTGTTTTTAATTCACATTTTACGAAATTGATTGCCTGTAAACGAAATTAAAAATAAAACTCGAGTGCAAATCCTCATTCATTATTCAAGCCAATCTGGCGAAAATTGAATTGACGCAGATCCGAAATTTCATGTCCGAAATTTCTGTTAACCCTAACTCCCTAGGCCTATTTGCTTCCACATAACATGAATCCTCCAAAATCCTTCAGTAGTAGGCCTAAAGCAAGCGCATGACATGTATGCACACATGTGTTTCTAATCTGTGATACATGTACATGGAGCATAAACAGTGTCCACTAACCCAAGCACTGACCTTGCAATCACTACAACAAACATGGATGTACATGTACCATGGAAAGGCAAGTATGCCTAATAACCTCAATCACTTTAGCAAAGAGCATGTAACCTCAATCCTTCACTTTAGTAAAGAGAATTTTGGAGGATTTGGGAAGGTTAGGGTTAATGGCATCCATTCTTTATAAGAATCAAGATATATGTGTAAAAACCAACCTGTGAAATTTAGCTTATTTCAGTGTCGTACATGAAAATGCCTTCAGATTGTTCGTGGAATTTATCATTTCTTTAGATGAGAGACATTTATTTTTAATTTTTTTTATTTAAATTTTACTAAAACAATAGCACTTGAGACAGAAATATGTCAAGGGATGTCTTATACTATCATCAACTTAACTGAGCATTTATGTTGTTCGAGAAGACTCGTTATAAACAGACTTGTAATTGAGTGCTTTTTCACGAGTACAGAAAAATGTACTCGAGTACCAGTACAACTCATTATCTTTAAGTCACTAGTTAAGGTGGAATGGTTAAACTTTGTCTTTTAAATCGCAAAATAATCAAGGAAAACTGATAAGGTGCAAAAATCAATTGTTGAAATGAAAAAAGAAAAAATTACTGAAATAGACTCGTACCTTTTTTAACATTCTTTTTTTAATTGTGTGTTGTATTTTGGTATTTATTGTTTGTCAATGAAGGTCAAATATGATCAGCTATGATGGATGGGACACTCTCTTTGATAATTTTTTAAATAAATAAATACATTTCGAAATATACTACTCAAAACAATTTAGGGAACACCGGAATAATCTCAGTTAAAGCAAGATCATTTATTTCAGACAAACACAATATTTTACAGAATTGATGAGAAACAACTGCACAATGAAACAGATGATAAAGGATGCATGTAATGATTACACATTTCATGACATGACTACTGAAAGAGAGAGAGGGGTTGCAAATGAAAATCCAGGTTCATGGAACATTTCAAACCTATTTGATGTTAAAAATCCGGTGTTCCCTAAATTGTTTTGAGTAGTAATAGATCATTTACTCGTATTTGTATATTTCTTGTTTTATTTATGATTTATTTCAGCCAATAATCAAAATGTCTTTCATTGGATTTAATTATGTGTTTTTTATATTTGTTTATGGTTCAAGAAATTAATTTCTATCCCCTGGCATCCAGTCTTCATGCAAATCCCCCAACAGTCTACTTAAACTAGGACACCGATTCCATGCCCTGTTGAAAGTCTACTCTGATCGTGACGATAGTGTTCCTTTAACAAAATAGGTTACCAACCGAATTGTCATGTAATGCATTATGCTTCAGTGGTAGATTCTCAAAATATTGTTTAGCAGAAAAAATTGCGAAGCAATCATTATATTCTGCTGAACAGGATTCTCCTTACATTTACATTGTTTGATCTTGGAGGGATTTCCCCATTAGACCATGCTGGTGTGCGACATATCTAGTGATGGCAGCAGATTGGACAAGCAGCATTCCGTCAATCTCAGACGCAGGCAATTGCCTAAACATAAGGTCACCATCTGAAGTCAAAATGTTTCATATATAAGTTTGAAGATTTTTCTGCCCGTGTTTTTCAAAATGTTTGTCTTATTTTTCTTTCTTGATTAATTTATGGTGGGTACAGTTAAAGGGACAGTATCATCACAATCAGAGCAGACGTTCGACAGGGCATAGAATCAGTGTCCAAGTTCAAGATGAACCCAAATGACTGGCTCATTTATGCAGCAGTATCGGTAATATGACCTTATCATGTGGGGTATTATTTTCAGTTACTGAGTTAATCTAAAACTAGCACTCTGATTCCATGCCCTGTTGGTCATGATGATATTGCCTATTTAATTAAATATAAAATCATATGGGGTATTATTTTCAGTCACTGACCGAATCTAAAACTAGCACTCAATATATACTACTCAAAACAATTTAGGGAACACCGGATTTTTAACATCAAATAGGTTTGAAATGTTCCATGAACCGGGATTTTCATTTGCAACCCCCTCTCTCTTTCAGTAGTCATGTCATGAAATGTGTAATCACTACATATGCATCCTTTATCATCTGTTTCTCATCAATTCTGTGAAACATTGTGTTTATCTGAAATGGATGATCTTGCTCTGATATTATTCCGGTGTTCCCTAAATTGTTTTGAGTAGTATATAAATATCTCAATTTAACTGTTTATTTTCCCGATGAAAACGAACATTTCTTGAAATGTGTGAGTTACCAATATGGGCTTTTAAAAGGAAGAACACAGAATTAGGGAACACAATTTATTTTTTTCGTACCATTCTTAAGTTTCAGAAACTGTTCTCGTACAGTCATAAAGACGTCTTCAAACTGAAATAAAAGAGAAAAGGGTAATTTGTATGTCGCCATCTCTTAATATTTTGAGCAAAACAGAAACCGGATGAGTGTAATCTGGACAATTGTAAATTTGCAATATTTTATCATGAAATTTGGATGGAGGGTTATTAACCTTGAAAATGGTTGTGCATGGTACTGATATTGGGGTCAAGGTCACCAGTGAAACAGACCAACCCAGTTCAGGGAGAACTTGTGTGCCAAGACTGACCTTGGAAAATGTCAGATTGGTATTAGTTTGGGGTTGAAGGTCATGGTCACCAGGGCCAAAATATATACATCTTTTGTTTCTAGTGATTTATTTCTTAAATCAACTTTACACTTGGAATATTTTTACCATCCCTTTATTCGTGTTTGAAGACTGAATTTGAAAAATGTTATTAACATTAGTTTGGCGTTCAAAGGTCAAGTTCACTGGAGCAAATATAAACATTGATTCTGGATGATAACTTAGGTAAGACTTGTAGCTTTGCATGGTGAGGAGGATAAGTAAGACTAGTTGCGGTGACACCATGTGAAATTCTCAATTGAGTAGTAATTAGTTCTGAAAAGAACTGGAGGTACAACTCGACATTTCGACCAGTGTGCTCTGATCGTCCTCGGGACGATTCTCCTGAGGACGATCGGAGCACACTGATCGAAACGTCGAGTTGTACCTCCAGTTCTTTTCAGAACTAATTAGGCCTACTACTCAATTGAGAATTTCGCATAATGGATGATAACATTTAAAATTTAAATACACTTTGAAAACATTTATATTTTAATAAGCATGCAGGGAGCAAAAAGGGCAAACTATAAAAAGTACTAATTTTTTTCAAAGGCGCCAGGTTCATCTTTAAGGGAGGTTGTTTTTTAAGTCAATGCGCATAAGCGCGGCAATTCCTCCATGAAAACTTTAGTTTTGAAGTTTCTTTGTGGAGACTGAGACAGAGCAACGATTACCTCAACCCCAGCCGCTGCCAGTGTAAATCGAATGAGTTCAGCTCTCCCTCGACCTTGAAAATAAAACAATTTTGCTTTTGAGGCCGTGAAGAGTTTCAGAGGTTGCTAGTAGCCTTTTTTGTAGGTTGGCCTTGGAACGTCGCCAAGTCCAGTTGATCAAGAGGTGTGACAATGGATCCAAGGCCAAGTCGGAAGACTTTGAAGTACCACGTAACAGCTAGGTACACTCCTACACTATTTCCTGGTGTACGTGCAAACATGGAGGAAGGAACATACTTTTAAGGAGATTTATATCAAATGAAATTATTATTTTTTGCTGATTTTCACGTCAAGTATACAATTATATATGGTGTTGTTTGTTTTTGTTTTTGTACTTGTTATCTTGCACCTTGTTATTGTAATTAAATAAACAACAATGATTAACAAACGCACACCCCTATATTAATTTTGGTTGCATCCTCATAAACACGTGGTCTAATCTGCAAACTGCATTTTTTTTTTACTGTCAACCTTGAGTTCAACGTGATTGACCCCGGACTTTTTACTGCTTGAAATGCCTTGATCACTCTTAAAATGTACTTAATAGATACACATAACCTGGGAACAAGGTTGTATTAAATGCATTATTGCAAAAGTAAACGCACATGTTTGATCTCGTCTTGCTCCCCAATCGAAATACATAGAAACCTGTATATTTCATAACACGTAACCAGACTTTAAAAATGGCTGAATCTGCAGGCGCAGCAGAACCTAGCGTTAATCGAAGCCGAAATCAACAGAATATGAAGAAAAAGAAGAAGTTACAGAAAGCCTCTTTGTCATCCGTAGATTCCAATAAAGGTATGTTATAATTTGGATTAAATTGAATGAGAGGTTAGTGTGATTTTTCCTTTGAAAAATGGATATAATTATAACATTTGATAAAGTTTCGTTAACGTTACGTCTGTACGTAGGCCTACATATGGATGATGTACATGTACATACTGTACATGCACACGAAGCCAGCCACACACAGCGGATAAGGCCAAGAGAATGAAAGTCATAGATTTGCGTCCGGGAAATTTCAAAAACACATGAGGCTTTTTTTCATTATTCATTATTCATTATTTCCATTGATCATTAATAACAGCGCAATCACAAGATGTTTCTTCTAATCTGTGTATGTACGTGCATCATACGTGCGGGCCGCACACACAGCCAGCTAGCCACAGGCATTTAGGCTCAACAGCGAACGTGTTGTTCATGTGAAGGCGGTACAGTTGCAGGTGCGGGTCGGACGGAGTTTACCATACAGTTTTAGCGCGATGCGACCTTTTTGTGAACGACGTACGCGGGACTAAGACTGTAAGAGAACATGTGCTAAAAGTAAAATAAAATAGCGCACATACTGGTGGAAATTTGGTAAAAACTTCGTTTTACTGATGTGGATGATTTGGAACTAAATTTGTTTGGTGGAAATACCTTTTTTGTGCAAATAATGATTTTTTGGGCAAATAATGAAAAATTTAGGCGGTAGCTTTCGGGACATGCGGGCGGTGGATGCAAATCTATGACTTTCATTCTCATGGCCTAAGCCAAAATGATGAGGTCGTTCTTAACAAATGCTATTTTCGTTTATTAATTTTTTTAATTCTTAACCCTAACTGCATAAGGCAAGCATTGTTAGTGAACAATAAAAATCCTTCAAAATCCTCCAACTGCCTTTGTTGTCTAGGGAGTTAGGGTTAATGTATTATTATGTGATAACAATGTTAGCTTTGATAACCCATGCATTATTGATTAATAATAATCACAACTTATAACATTACTTAACCAGTTCGTGTCGGAGGCCGTGTATACACGCATTTTTTTTTGGCACCGCAGATCAGAGAGTATCTAAACACACCATAGGAAACTCCGGAATATTTGTATGCATGCTCAGTTGAGCCACACGTGTACGGTGACATGCTCGGAAGACGTGGCCACGCACTGTGGAAGCTTCCATTAATGTGTGTGTGTGAAAAAGAAACCCGCACAGGTGCCCAGAAAAACTTTTTTATTCCCGACGCGAACTGGTTAATTAATAACATTATTAACGATCACTTTGGTACAACTATAGAATGCAGGGCTACACCGAAGGTTACTTCTTATAAATTTAAGTAATCTGACTTAAAAATACTGCGGTTCCTAGGTCAAATTCAGGAAAAAAGGTGGTGAAAATTTGGCCATGCATTCTAGGTATTCCATCACAGATTTTCTTCACAAGGTCAAGTAGAGGAAAGTGTAGTCAAGTGAGCATTGGAAACGGTATTTTGGGAGATTTTGAGAAAATGAATTTATGCACATCCAGTGAGATGTTGGAAAAAATGTCCCATCCGACCGCCACTTTTTAAGGTTTTTTGCAATTTGTTTGCAACCACTAACCAGTTAAATAATGTTTCTCTCGATTTTTTGGGGTACAGAAAGTGAAAACTATCTTTAAAATCCACTTTTATGATGGTTTTCGGATTTCATTTCCCTTCTAAAAAAATCTTCCCCTTCAGAAAATAGAAGGATCCAATTATAAGGTTTATTGTAAATAGCGCTAAAGCAACTGCCGCAAAGCATACTGGGATACAATTTGGGGCATCTGTTTGTAGCGGCTTGTGTGACGTCAACAATATTTTGTTTGTTTGCGCGGCACGCAGTGGCGCTGTTGCGCCCACAGACATCCCATGATTCCTTGCAGCCGCTATTTGCGATAAACCTTATAGTTGCCAGTGCGCATTGTGTTGGTCACTAACGGGGGAGTTGACAAGATCAAACTGACATGACTGAGGAAGTCATCATATAACAAAAATGCCTGATTTTTCATGAAATAAATATCCTGGAATAATTTGAAGTATATGTCCATCATCATCCATATGTTCGCCACCTTACGAGGTAGGTAAGATATACTTTATTGGTTATATTGTAAGCTTGGGTGATAACACGATAATATCGAATATCGCGATATCTTTTTTATTCGATTACGATATCGAGAAGCTTCTTAAGTTATCGAGATATCGGCAAATTGCGATTAAAAAAATATATCGCCATTGTGAGTCAGAAATTCCATTCAAACAAAATTATGACAGTCTTTTCAGCTTTTGAAAGTGAGAAACAAAAGTGAACTACTTCAGAAGTACATACACACTACGCAAACGAATTTGGGATTTTTTTGTGATGCTTGTAGAGGGGTACGTACTTGTGGTTATCGGCTCTAAAGCAATCATGCATGAATGAAAAAAATCGCGATACTATCGAAAATCGCGATATATGTTTGCCGATATATCGTGGATGAAAACAATCGATATCGCCCAAGCTTATTATATTGAATGAGAAAAAGTGGCGGTCGGATATGACATTCTACCTAGATCATCTGTTATTTTGTCGCAATCATCCCAAGTGCTTTATATCAAACACATCAATCATTGTGTTTATAATATGTTTTTATTACAGGCACAATGGAACAAGTGTCAGTTGTAAATATCTCGGACGGTAACGAAAATCAGAAGAAAAAACTGAAGAGGAAGATAGCCTCAGCGTTTCCTACTCCTGGTAAATTTTGTAGTTTTTGTTTAATTGCAGGTTAACCTTCCTACTATTGATGCACTTTACTGGAAAGTTGCTGTAGAGGTCAAAACCAGTCAACTGCCTGTTTTGACTGTTGACCCAAATGTGCACACAGGGGCATTTTTAACTGGTTTTGACTGTCATTCTGACCACCCTGAACAATACCAGACAATGCTTTTACCAGTCAAAAACAGTTGACTCATTTTAACCTGTAAATGTACTTACTACACGTAAGGTTTGACAGTGTTTGACTTTTAAGTGCACTAGATATACCTTGGGAAGTATTTCAACATTTTGACTGATTTTGACCCTTGTAGTAGTAGGAGGGTTTAAATGAATAAATCCCTAGTACCATCCCCGGGGGTGTCAAATAAGGCTGTACTGGGTACCCGGATACCCGGCTGAAACTGCCATTAAATAGTTCCATTTTTTGGTTCCAGTTATATGTACATTGTACCTGTAAATGATTTTCGAAAATTTTGACTGAACTTTTAAACCACAATGGAAGTCTCTGATTTTTGTGTTTTTTTTTACATTTTTTTTTTGCGTGGGGAATGGGGATGCTACAAGTTGTTTTTAACCCTAACCACCCTGAATCCATAAAAATCCATCCCCCTGTTTTGGAGGATTTCGGCGGATTCAGGATATCTCCACATTGAGCATATGGCGGACTTTGATGGATTCAGGATTTCAATAGTTTTTAACTGCTTGGTCATGTTGGTTGATGTATTTTGATGGATTATAGTTACATGTACTGTACATGTACAGCCAACACTTGTATGTGTTAGATTTTGATGGATTCTATGCAGCAACATACTATACCAATTTTCATGTGAGCATGGTATCCTGAATCCGCCAAAATCCGCCAGAAATTTAGTGGTGGATTTTGGCGGATTCAGGATATGTCCAATATCTACACTGGCGGATTCTGATGGATTCAGGACACCAGCATTTTGTGTGTGACAAAAATGGTGGATTTTGGTGGATTCATGATACTTTCTAGTAAAAATACCCAAGGGGTTAGGGTTAATATAGAGGCGGGAAATTATTACAGTAAATAAAACAAGAAAAACTTGTGTTCATATTGGTTATTTTATACATTCAGGAGTATTTGTGTTTTTACAAAATAGTTTACGGGTACCAGGTATCCAAAGATTTCCCATTTCGGGTATCCGGTTCCTGAAAGAACAGAAAACACACAGACTTAGTGTCATAGCCAAGCATCGCACTTGTTTTTTATTGTAGAGTCATCAGAATCCATGTATGGGTTCTAGCTGGTAGATCTTGTTGCATTCAGCAGGCTACACAATTTGCTGTTGTTGCGTTGTATTCAACAGGATGCCTGTGAAGCAGTGTTGGAGTGAAAGCCGGGACCCTCAAGACCAAGGCCTAGAGCTGTGCTGGGTATCCGGGTATCCGGATACCCGACCGAAACTGTCATTACCTGGTTCCATTTTACCCGTATTAACGGACTTAACATTTGAGCGGAGTGAACAGAAATCTGTCAGTCTTGAACAATGTAATGTTTACACTTTTACAGACAATTATCTTTAAATTCAAGAGATTACACTCCAATAAAGCCTTTGTAGTATTTTACAGACATTTTTCATACACTTTTCTCCAACTGTTTGTGATACATTCTATCGAATCATTAAGACTGCAAAGGGCCTGGCAGCAGCTGCTTCAAACAACTTATCAAACCAGCGGCACCGGAGAGACTGTTTGGCTAATTGTTTGCCTAATTGTTTTAATAAAAACGACACAGTAAAGACAAGATTGATTTAAGTATGGTACCTTTGTATTATAAAGGTCAATTTTGTTACCAATTACAGTACATGTATGTACACCACCGGAGGCTTGTTTTCAACAAAAATGAAAACAGGTATCCAGGTATCCGAAGTTTCCTGATTTCGGGTATCCGGTTCCTAAAATATCCGAAAACGCACACCCCTTACAAGGCCACGATTATTATTATTATTATAAAACAAGTCACATCTTTACAAATTGCTGGTATACATGAAACAACAAAGAAACTAATATTTATTTGCCATCCACAGTCTACACACTTTGGTATAGTAGTAACAACGGGAACATGGGAAATAAACATCTATTCTGCTAAAAAAAACAATGTCAAATTTGAAAATTTACTTTGTTGTTTCATGTATACCAGCGATTTGTAAATATGTAACTTGTTTTGTAATAATAATAATCGTGGCCTTGCCCTTAGCCTTGGTCTTGGCGTTGAGTGTCCCAGCCTTCGCTCCAACACTGCTGTGAAGTGCCTGTAGGGGGTTATGGTTAATCTCTGAATATGTTCCTTTACAGATGCTAAAATCCAGAAGAAATCTGACCAAGACAACAGACCGGCTTCAAGGAAAGGTGCTCCTGTCAGAAATAATAAGAAGGGGCTCCCTAAGAAAGCATCCCCCAAACAAAGGAATTCAAACAATGTGACCGAGAAGAAATGGCCAGGTGATGAGGATGATGATGATGAGGATGATGATGATGAGGATGATGATGATGAGGATGATGATGATGAGGATGAGGATGATGATGATGAGGGTGAGGATGAAAATGATGAGGCGGAGGGTGAGAATGAGGAGGAGCTTGAGGGAGAAGTTGCTGAGGCTGATCTTGAGTTTGAGCCCGATCTTGAGTTTGAGTCGGATGACGATGATGCCACAGTGGACGATGCAGATGACAAGATGGCTTCTAAGGAGGAGAGGAAAAAGCATGATGAGGAGGAGGCTGCCTCTGAAAGTCAACAGAACAAAGAAAAAACAAAAACAGATGCACAATGTGAGTTTGTGATAACTAATAAACCCCATCCCGGTAATGTGCGCCATGTTTTTCACGTGTCAAAATTGTTTATTCAGAACACGCATTGCCGTCTGTGACTTGAAGATCGAACTTCACGTGCCTCAAGTAGTGTTTGTGGAGTTCAAGTGCTGGGTCGCAGATGGCAACGCCTGTCCAACCACATTTACCAGTGTTTAAGGGAAGGTACAGCATTGGTAATGTTGGGAAAAACTGCTTCTATGAGTATATGCTTACTCTTTGAATCAAGATATACATTAACCCTCCTACATGTACTTCAGCTGAACTTGTAGCAAGTAGCTATAGTGGTAAAAACCAGTCAACTGCCTGTTTTGACTGTCATTTTGACCACCCTCAACAAACAATACATCAATACAAGACGATGCTTTTACCAGTCAAATTCATCCATTTTGTACTCTTAATTAATACATTTAATCTGAAGAAGATCTACACAAACGGAATCTTTCTCAAAGGCAAATTTTTTTTATTTTTTTTATTACAGAGATTGAAAAATCAACATCTACAAAATACCCAAAAGGCTTTTTTTTGTGGGATTCAGTCACTTAATGGAATTTCTGATTGTTTTTATTTCACCAAAGTGCCGGGGACCAGTACGATTCTGACCGACACAAGTTTCAAGTGCTTAGAAGGCAAGGTGTCGGACCTGACGCTGAGAGCCATCGAAGATATGGGCTTCACACACATGACAGAGATCCAGTACAAAGCCATTCCGTATCTCCTCGATGGAAGGTTAGTGTCTTATTCCCCTTAGGGAGCAAGACCAAAGTCATGGTACAGCCAAACCTATGAGAAGCTCCACCAGGGTTAGGCTTTGTCCAGGCCTATATAATCCCCTAGCTGAGCACTAAAGACCCTTTACTAACCCTAACCCTCCAAAATCCTCTTTGCTAAAGTGAAGGATTTTTGAGGATTGAGGTTATTAGGCATACTTGCCTTTCCATGGTACATGTACATCCATGTTTGTTGTAGTGATTGCAAGGTCAGTGCTTGGGTCAGTGGACACTGTTTATTGCTCCATGCATGCAGGGAGGGTCCCTGGCCATGTACATGTATCACAGATTAGAAACACATGTGTGCATACATGTCATGTGCTTGCTTTACGACTGAAGGATTTTGGAGGATTCAGGTTATGTGTAAGCAAATGGGCCTAGGGAGTTAGGAAGGATTCAGGTTATGTGTAAGCAAATGGGCCTAGGGAGTTAGGAAGGATTCAGGCTATGTGTAAGCAAATGGGCCAAGGGAGTTAGGACGGATACAGGTTATGTGTAAGCAAATGGGCCTAGGGAGTTAGGAAGGATTAAGGTTATGTGTAAGCAAATGGGCCTAGGGAGTTAGGAAGGATTCAGGTTATGTGTAAGCAAATGGGCCAAGGGAGTTAGGAAGGATACAGGTTATGTGTAAGCAAATGGGCCGAGGGAGTTAGGAAGGATTCAGGTTATGTGTAAGCAAATGGGCCTAGGGAGTTAGGAAGGATTCAGGTTATGTGTAAGCAAATGGGCCTAGGGAGTTAGGAAGGATTCAGGTTATGTGTAAGCAAATGGGCCTAGGGAGTTAGGAAGGATTCAGGTTATGTGTAATCAAATGGGCCTAGGGAGTTAGGAAGGATTCAGGTTATGTGTAATCAAATGGGCCTAGGGAGTTAGGAAGGATTCAGGTTATGTGTAATCAAATGGGCCTAGGGAGTTAGGGTTAATGAATAAATCTCAAATAACTTATTGTTAACACAGACTTGACTGACACCTCCGCTGTCTTTTGTTCACAAATGAAGCCAGTATAATGAGCTCTACTTGATGAGCCTGGGCTAGGCCTTCCAGAAGCCAAGGTTATGTTGATTGGCAGGTACTGGATTGTTACCAGCAGCGTAGCCAGGACTTTTTCAGTGTGGGGGCACAGGGGGGGCATTGCTTTTCAGTGGGGGGCCCAGGGGGTATGGGTTTTTCCCTTTTCTTTTCCTTTCCTGGGAGGGCACTGGAAATTTGTGGGGAGCACGTGCCCCCCCAGACCCCCCGTGGCTACGCCGCTGATTAGGACTCACAAAAGACAGAGGAGAGCCCAGGCCTGGCCTGGCTTCTCAAAGACTTGGCTGTACCACGACTTTGACCCTCTTCCCTTAGCATTGTGGGGTTCTTCTCCGGACTGGTTAAACCTTATTATCTGTCTGTCGCTTGTGAGGAAGAAACACAGCCAGCCAGGTGTGGATCAAGGTCTTAAAAATGGTGACAGGGAGCTATTTTTTGTCTGCAGCATACTTCGTCAATGGCTTAGAAATTGGCATAGAAATCTAATTTAGCTTCTTCAATAATTAATTCACTGTCAAACTCGAGTGGCACGGTAGTCTAGTGGTTAGAACACTCTCCTTGCAAATAGAAGGTTCTGAGTTCAAGATTAGGTTTTTCAACATTTTCGTAATGTTTTTTAATACATTTAATTACACATTTTTTTTAACTACAAAATTAATTTCAGAAACCCTATTACAGTTATTCATGGTTGTGGAGGATTTTTTTTTAAGGAAAATAAAGTAAACATTTTATTTTTAGTATACAAATGCATATAGTTGATAAAGTTTACTGCAGAAAAAAATCGTTGGCAGGGAGGGCTCACAAAAAAATGAAAATTTAAAAGAATGACGATAAAAAAGGACTCCTGAATCCATCAAAATCCATCCGAACCAGAAATTGAGTTTTGATGGACACAAACAGGAATACCAAGCAAAATGTGATATTAAAACTCGAGATTCGCGCAAATGATTCACAAGGTTGAACACGTTTCAAAATTTGCTCCGCATTAATGTTCACGTGACGCATAAACTGGCGTTGACGGTCTGTAGGGTGTAAACCTAGTCTAATTTGTTCAAATTTTCAAATTTTTTCAGTCTTTAAATTTGTTACAAAGTTGTCCGACTTTGTCTTCCCCCCTCGCATCTCAAACAGGGATCTGTTAGCAGCTGCCAAGACAGGAAGTGGCAAGACGTTAGCATTCCTCATTCCAGCCATTGAGCTCATCTACAAACTCAAGTTTATGCCCAGAAATGGTAAGCGGTGAATTCACAAATGAAAAAAAAACACTTTGTACAGATTTAAACAAAAAACGTGATGATAAAATAGGTATGCATGCTGAATATGCATAAACCAGTGTACACTTTTGATAAAATGTCTGTAAATGCATCCATACTTTATAAGAATCAAGAGATATGTACAGAAACCAACCAATGTCTGTAAATGCATCCATACTTTATAAGAATCAAGAGATATGTACAGAAACCAACCAATGTCTGTAAATGCGTCCATACTTTTATAAGAATCAAGAGATGTGTACAGAAACCAACCAATGTCTGTAAATGCGTCCATACTTTTATAAGAATCAAGAGATATGTACAGAAACCAACCAATGTCTGTAAATGCATCCATACTTTATAAGAATCAAGAGATATGTACAGAAACCAGCCAATGTCTGTAAATGCATCCATACTTGATAAGAATCAAGAGAGGTGTACAGAAACCAACCAATGTCTGTAAATGCGTCCATACTTGATAAGAATCAAGAGATATACAGAAACCAACCAATGTCTGTAAATGCGTCCATACTTGATAAGAATCAAGAGATGTGTACAGAAACCAACCAATGTCTGTAAATGCGTCCATACTTGATAAGAATCAAGAGATATGTACAGAAACCAACCAATGTCTGTAAATGCGTCCATACTTTTATAAGAATCAAGAGATGTGTACAGAAACCAACCAATGTCTGTAAATGCGTCCATACTTTTATAAGAATCAAGAGAGGTGTACATAAACCAACCAATGTCTGTAAATGCGTCCATACTTTTATAAGAATCAAGAGAGGTGTACATAAACCAACCAATGTCTGTAAATGCGTCCATACTTGATAAGAATCAAGAGATGTGTACAGAAACCAACCAATGTCTGTAAATGCGTCCATACTTGATAAGAATCAAGAGATGTGTACAGAAACCAACCAATGTCTGTAAATGCGTCCATACTTTTATAAGAATCAAGAGATGTGTACAGAAACCAACCAATGTCTGTAAATGCGTCCATACTTTTATAAGAATCAAGAGATGTGTACAGAAACCAACCAATGTCTGTAAATGCGTCCATACTTTTATAAGAATCAAGAGATGTGTACAGAAACCAACCAATGTCTGTAAATGCGTCCATACTTTTATAAGAATCAAGAGATGTGTACAGAAACCAACCAATGTCTGTAAATGCGTCCATACTTTTATAAGAATCAAGAGAGGTGTACATAAACCAACCAATGTCTGTAAATGCGTCCATACTTTTATAAGAATCAAGAGAGGTGTACAGAAACCAACCAATGTCTGTAAATGCGTCCATACTTGATAAGAATCAAGAGATGTGTACAGAAACCAACCAATGTCTGTAAATGCGTCCATACTTGATAAGAATCAAGAGATGTGTACAGAAACCAACCAATGTCTGTAAATGCGTCCATACTTTTATAAGAATCAAGAGATGTGTACAGAAACCAACCAATGTCTGTAAATGCGTCCATACTTTTATAAGAATCAAGAGATGTGTACAGAAACCAACCAATGTCTGTAAATGCGTCCATACTTTTATAAGAATCAAGAGATGTGTACAGAAACCAACCAATGTCTGTAAATGCATCCATACTTTATAAGAATCAAGAGATATGTACAGAAACCAGCCAATGTCTGTAAATGCATCCATACTTGATAAGAATCAAGAGATGTGTACAGAAACCAACCAATGTCTGTAAATGCGTCCATACTTTTATAAGAATCGAGAGATGTGTACAGAAACCAACCAATGTCTGTAAATGCATCCATAAAACTCATTTGCAAATATGCTTATTAACCCTAACCACCCCAAATCCTGCAAAATCCTCCAAGGGGCACTTTTTTGGAAAATTCAACACTGTTGGAAACTGGTACTTTCACCTCTTCAAATGGGACAAAATTACTACCTGGCAAGAAGTACAGGCCGTAAGTGCTGAATATGAAAGATCAACGAAAATGCATGGTGCATTTTGAAGATAAGGGCATGTTTCCAAAAGTGCACTGATGGATTTTGGAGGATTCAAGAAGGTTCCTAGCCAGAATACCTAGGGAGTTAGGGTTAATTGTAATAAAATGATGGCACCTGAGACAGTTTTTAAGGGATTTTTGAAACAATCGTCAAGTTTATACCAAGAAAGTTTCATGTTAATCTGTGAGAATACTAAATGTGCATAGAGACGGTTGGCTCACACCATTTCAATTCTTTGTAGGCACCGGAGTCATTATTCTTTCCCCGACAAGAGAGTTGGCGATGCAGACATACGGCGTCTTGAAGGAGACTCTTAAGTATCACTACCATACCTTCGGGCTTGTGATGGGCGGAACGTGTCGAACAGCTGAGGCCAAGAAACTCGTCAAGGGGGTCAACATCGTTGTGGCCACCCCGGGAAGATTACTGGATCATTTACAGGTGAGATTAGTTTGAAATGAGAGCCTTAAAGGGGGACTGACATCCTTTATTGTGTGTGTACTTAAGGCGTTTTGTAATAAAATATTGTTTTTGAGACCCACCTGTGTCTATTTAATCATTGATTTCTGAGTACAAGTATTTTAAAACAATGTTTGAAGTGTTTGGGAGGCAACCCCTTCATGGTGGAAGCTTCATTTGCATAAGATATGTGACGAAAGGTCGGGAAGATCCGATGTGTACATGATGTACATGTACATACATACATTTCACACATGTAGCGTCGATTTCATTTCTTCCGTGATTTTTGTTTCCGGAACAAATAAAATGCCGGGAAGATGTGTTTCTGCAGGATGCAACAACACCACCAAAGACGGTGTTAGCCTTCATCTGTTCCCAAGTGACCCAAATATCGCCGTATTTGGACGAGCAAAGTTCGACTGACAAGAGTAAAGTTGTCAGGTCCATCGGCTCACATAGTTTTGTGCAGCGATCATTTTTAGCCGAGTTTTGAGCCGAATTTCTCTTCCCGACATGGCGTCACGAACAGCTCCTCCGTGCAGGGGCGTAAAAGTGGGGGCATTTTTACAATGGTAAAATAACACTCTCAAAAACAATAAAAACACAAAACAAAAATTTTATTGATCTGTTACTGATATAAAAGAATAAAACGATCACATATTTAACTGTTTGATTTAAATCCATGTCAGTCCCCCTTGAACTTCTGGTGTGAATTTAGGAACAAGTTCAATTCCACATTAGAGTGAAATTCTTGCGTCGGGTGATAAACAATTGATTTGATTTTGCCGTACACCGACGTGTGTATAGCACTGTATACTCGGTGCTTTCCGAGTGTCTGTGAAAAACTACACAGGCGACTCGGGCGGGATTCGAACCCAAGACCTCCTGCTTACTAGTGCAGACGTCTTAACCTCTCGACCACCGAGCTTGCCCGATGACGATTGGCCGGCTAGAATCCCATATAGCAGCGGGTTCCGCAATATATATATATATAGGTTGGTGAAATTCTTGCGTCGTGAGATAAACAATTGATTTAATTTTGCCCTACACCGACGTGTGTATAGCACTGTATACTCGGTGCTTTCCGAGTGTCTGTGGAAAAACGTCACATTTTCATGTTACATTTTCAAAAAGTTGTTTTTCTCTATTTATAAAATAATTTTTTTACATTTGGATGTGAATTTTTCAGAACTCAGATTCCTTCATGTACAAGAATCTCCAGTGTCTTGTGATTGATGAGGCGGATCGTATTCTTGAGGTGGGCTTTGAGCCAGAGATGAAGCAGATTTTGAGACTTCTCCCAAGTAAGTTGTTCTTTTACACAGGGGTTTGATTTGTCCAGATTTTTACAAATCACAATGTTGTGATCCTCCAGATTTTAAAGATTTAAGCAATAAAGGAAAGCAAAGCAAATGCTCAGAACTATAGATTTCACCCCAGCGCTGTTCACAACAGCGGCCCCAATACCCCTAGCAAAATTTACGTGAATTTTTCAAAACTGCCCAATCACACCCATGTTTAAATTTTCAAAGTGCAAGGCGCAAAGATTGAAGTTCAAGTCAATTCATATATCTTGATTCAAAGAGAGTAAGCATACTCATAGAAGCAGTTTTGCCAACATTACCAATGTTGTACCTTCCCTTTAATGTATATCTTGATTCAAAGAGAGTAAGCATACTCATAGAAGCAGTTTTGCCAACATTACCAATGTTGTACCTTCCCTTCAATGTATATCTCGATTCAAAGAGAGTAAGCATACTCACCAGAAGCAGTTTTTAACATGACCAACGTTGTACCTTCCCTTCAATGTATATCTCGATTCAAAGAGTAAGCATACTCATAAAGCAGTTTTGCCAACATGACCAATGTTGTGCCTATCTTGATTCAAAGAGAGTAAGCGTACTCATAGAAGCAGTTTTGCCAACATTACCAATGTTGTACCTTCCCTTTAATGTATATCTTGATTCAAAGAGAGTAAGCATATTCATAGATGCAGTTTAGTGAACATTACCAATGTTGTACTGTCCCGTTTTCCACCAAAAGAGAGCTGAATAGTCCACCAGAACTTTCTTTAACTAGAAGCCATCCCAAATCCTTCAAAATCCATCAACATGCAGTGAAAAGCAACCCAATTGTTGGCCTTTGATGGAATTGGTACAGTGGCAATTGCAAAGCATCTATGGCTTGGCTATACACAGTCCTGAATCCAACAAAAGCAGCCGGTGGAGTTTGATGGATTTGGTACACATGGCTACATGCTCTATTCACTGGGCTGTACTGTGGAGTACTGAATCCAACAAAAGCAGCCGGTGGAGTTTGATGGATTTAGTACACATGGCTACATGCTCTATTCACTGGGCTGTACTGTGGAGTACTGAATCCATCAAAAGCAGCCGGTGGAGTTTGATGGATTTGGTGCACATGGCTACATGCTCTATTCACTGGGCTGTACTGTGGAGTACTGAATCCAACAAAAGCAGCCGGTGGAGTTTGATGGATTTAGTACACATGGCTATATGCTCTATTCGCTGGGCTGTACTGTGGAGTACTGAATCCAACAAAATTGGGCAAAACCAGGGGGTGGATTTTGATGGACTTGAGATAGTTGTGGTTAAAGTGAGAGCACATTATTTTTGGGGGGATGTTTGACACCATTACTAACTTTACACTGTGCTGTGTCCTCTTGAAGTATAAAGGCTTTTTCCAAAGGTGTACTGGCTTTCTACCCATAAACCCAAGGGTTTCTACCCACAAACCCAAGGGTTTCTACCCACAAGCCCAAGGGTTTCTACCCACAAGCCCAAGGGTTTCTACCCACAAGCCCAAGGGTTTCTACCCACAAACCCAAGGGTTTCTACCCACAAACCCAAGGGTTTCTACCCACAAGCCCAAGGGTTTCTACCCACAAGCCCAAGGGTTTCTACCCACAAACCCAAGGGTTTCTACCCACAAGCCCAAGGGTTTCTACCCACAAGCCCAAGGGTTTCTACCCACAAGCCCAAGGGTTTCTACCCACAAACCCAAGGGTTTCTACCCACAAACCCAAGAGTTTCTACCCACAAACCCAAGGGTTTCTACCCACAGCAAGGTTTCTACCCACAAGCCCAAGGGTTTCTACCCACAAGCCCAAGGTTTCTACCCACAAACCCAAGGGTTTCTACCCACAAGCCCAAGGGTTTCTACCCACAAGCCCAAGGGTTTCTACCCACAAGCCCAAGGGTTACTACCCACAAACCCAAGGGTTTCTACCCACAAACCCAAGAGTTTCTACCCACAAACCCAAGGGTTTCTACCCACAAACCCAAGAGTTTCTACCCACAAACACAAGAGTTTCTACCCACAAACCCAAGGGTTTCTACCCACAAACCCAAGGGTTTCTACCCACAAGCCCAAGGGTTTCTACCCACAAGCCCAAGGGTTTCTACCCACAAGCCCAAGGGTTTCTACCCACAAACCCAAGGGTTTCTACCCACAAACCCAAGGGTTTCTACCCACAAACCCAAGCATAGACACCATTATAATATCTTTTATTTTGCATGATCTTCAGAAAGACGACAGACGATGCTCTTCTCAGCCACACAGACGAGAAAGACTGAGGACCTCGCCAGATTATCACTCAAGAAAGAGCCGATTTATGTCGGCGTAGATGACAATAAAACAGCCGCAACTGTTGACGGTTTGGAACAGGTTGGTGAAACTTATGTTTTCATTCCAACATTTTTCAAGAGCTCCCATTAACCTTGACTACCCCAAACCCTCCAAAATCCTCCAAGGGGCACTTTTTGGTAAAAATTTCGCACTGTTGGAAACTGGTACTTTCACCTCTTCAAATGGGACAAAATTACTACCTGTCAAGAAGTACATGCCATAAATGCTGAATATGAAAGATCAACGAAAATGCATGGTGCATTTTGAAGATAAGGGCATGTTTCCAAAAGTGCACTGGAGGACTTTGGAGGATTCAGGAAGGTTCCTAGCCAGAATACCTATAGGGGGTTAGGGTTCAGGAAGGTTCCTAGCCAGAATACCTAGGGGGTTAGGGTTAACCGTTATGGTTTTTCATTTTCAAATTATCAAGGATTAGTACCAGTAAAATAAAAAACACAAAATAATAAAATGCTGGCCCACTGTATTTCATCCTCAGGTTGCCTGAGGGTGCGTGCAGTCTTCCGATTGGCAAGCGCGCCTGTCAGTCAGAGTCAAGTGCGTTTTAAATATCGCTTTTATTACAGTTTCCAGAATGCCAATTTCATAATTTTGTTTTTGTATAATAACGACATTATCTTTCAAAGTTTGTTTGCTGTTTAAATTCTATTTTGGTTTCTTGAGCCAAATACGGGTGATATATCTTAAATTTTTTGTAGAGTTAATTTTACAACCCAAAACAACGTCTATCCATCATTTTTGTTATTTTCTTCAGGGTTACGTGGTTTGTCCATCCGAGAAACGCTTCCTTCTCCTCTTCACGTTCTTGAAGAAGAATCGTAACAAGAAGGTCATGGTGTTCTTCTCGTCTTGTATGTCTGTCAAGTATCACAGCGAGCTGCTGAATTATATCGATCTACCCGTCATGGCCATCCATGTGAGTTCCGTCATTCAATTGTAGTCTCCGGTTTCTGGTCATAGGTTGGCTTCAAAATCAGCGCAATGACATTCTTTTTTTGAGGGGGTGGTCTGTTTTTTGAGGGGGTCTTTTTTTGAGGGGGGGGTTTTTTTTTTTGAGTGGATCTTTTTTTTGAGGGTTCCTTTTTTTTGAGGGGTCTTTTTTTTTTGAGGGGGCTTTTTTTTTAGGGGTCTTTTTTTTGAGGGGGGTCTTTTTATTGAGGGGTTCTTTTTTTTGAGGGGTCTTTTTTTTGAGTGGGGTCTTTTTTTTGAGGGGGGGTCTTTTTTTTGAGGGGGGAAAATACATGATACATGTATACGCGGGGACCAAATTTCCCATACACAAAATATGGTGGCTGAGAGAGGCCACACAAACGTTCATACCCCTATGTGAAAAAGTTGTTTAAAACACAGCACGGCAAAATTCCAATCGATCCAGCAATTTTGGCTACAATTGGACATGGTTTCTTAGCACAAAAAAAAGAAAATTTAAAATGCCGACACACAAGTTAAATGTTGATGGAAATGTTTTTCTTTTCTTCAGGGCAAGCAGAAACAAACGAAAAGGACGCAGACTTTCTTCAGATTCTGTAATGCCGAGAAGGGCATTTTGCTGTGTACTGATGTTGCGGCCAGAGGTCTGGATATCCCAGAGGTGGACTGGATTGTCCAGTTTGACCCTCCAGATGACCCAAAGGTCAGTTAAATAATATTTTTTTAAGAGAGATGCAACATTGGTAATGTCGACAAAACTGCTTTTCTGAGCATGCACACTTTCATAGAATCAAAGTAAACAGTAAACAACCTGTAGTAATCATAAAGGGACAGTATCGTCACGATCGGAACAGACTTTCAACAGGGCATGGAATCGGTGTCCTAGATAAAAATGAACACATTGACTGAAAATTGCTGTGATGCTGAAAAGCAGCAATGGGAATATGACCTTATCATGTGGAGTATTATTTTCAGTCACTGAGTTAATCTAAAACAAGCATAGGGCTGTGTGTTTTCGGATATTTTTGGATCTGGATACCCGAAATCAGGAAACTTCGGATACCCGGATACCCGTTTTCATTTTTGTTAAAAATGTGCTTCCGGTGGTGTACAAATACATGTACTGTAAATGGTAACAAATTGACTTTTATAATACAGAGGATACCATACTATCGATCTTTTCTTTATTGGAGTGTAATCTCTTGAATTTAAAGATAATTGTCTGTACAAGTGCATTGTTCAAGAGTCACAGATTTCTGTTTGCACCGCTCAAATGTTAAGTCCGAATTTTAAAAAGTCATTTACGGGTAATTGGAACCGAAAAATGGAACCGGGTAATGGAATCGGTGTCCTAGTTTAAGATGAACACAGTGACTGAAATTTACTGCCTCATTTATGCAGCAGTAACGGTAATATGACCTTATCATGTGGGGTGTTATTTTCAGTTACTGACATAATCTAAAACTAGCACTCCGATTCCATGCCCTGTTGATTGTGACGATGCTGTCCCTTTAGGAAATTACTTCATTATGCGTGTGTGTGTGCCGTGCTCACTGTCTTTCATAGCTGTCTGTTTCAAATCTCATGTCACTAACATGAGAAACTCGCCGTCTTTGTTTCAGGAATACATCCACAGAGTGGGACGTACGGCCAGAGGGATAGAGGGCAGAGGTCACGCCCTCCTGATCCTACGACCGCAAGAGTTGGGTTTCCTGAGGTTTCTGAAGCAAGCCAGGGTGCCGCTCAATGAGTTTGAGTTCTCATGGACGAAAATAGCCGACATACAGTCACAGGTACATGGGTTTAATTGTGTGTCTGTTTCATGGAGGTGTGTATTCTTGGTTCAAGACTGTTTCTATGTTTTTGATACGCGATCCATCACCGCACACTGCAGGAGGGCGCTATCTCTACACAAACCGCTATCACACACAAATCGCTATCGAATACAGTCTTGAGAAACTTGTTGGATCACCCCCCGAAAATGGGGGAAAACCACTACGCATGCGTCAATTTGATATGCTAGCGCAGCCCACATTTGGTGCGTATGCCCATGAACATCAACGAACTGCATATGATGCTCGATATGCGGCAGAGTGCACCCCCCCCTCCCATTGTGTCTCTTCATTGTGTTCCAGGAATCTTAGGAATTCTTTAGAGGATTTCCGGGGGGGGGGTGACATTTGGGGGGGGGCACTCTGCCGTATATTGATCATGGTATAACGGACTGCAGTGAAGTTGTACAATACACTGGTACCAGTTCAAATTATTGATAGTACATTTGCCTAAATTCTGTGTAAGAATGAATGTAAAAAATCTTAATTGTACACAGTTTTCTCGTTAACAACACAACGCTATCAGCTGAAACATTCATGGATTGGTTGTTTAACCCTAACCCCTTAGGTATTCTGGCTAGGAACCTTCCTGAATCCTCCAAAATCCTCCAGTGTACTTTTGGAAACATGCCCTTATCTTCAAAATGCACCATGAATTTTCGTTGATCTTTCATATTCAGCACTTATGGCCTGTACTTCTTGCCAGGGAGTAATTTTGTCCCATTTGAAGAGGTGAAAGTACCAGTTTTTAACAGTGCTGAGTTTCCCCAAAAAGTGCCCCTGGATTTGGGGTAGTTAGGGTTAATGTGCATACTCGTAGAAACATTTCCAATGTATGCTTGAGTTCTTTCGGGCAAGCCGGTTGGTTTGCTAGTCTGCTCTAGTCTCCTGATGACAGGGGTGTCGTGGCCGAGCGGTCTAGCTTACCGGGTTAAAGTTCTGGTGTTAGCAACATAATGTGGGTTCGAATCACGGCCGTGACACTTGTGTCCTTGAGCAAGACACTTAATCATAATTGCTTCTCTTCACCCAGGGGTTAAATGGGTACCTGTGAAGGCAGAGTTGGTTTGCTCTATATGCGCTAGAAATGGCAGCAATTGAGCTGTATACTCCCCAGGGAGCTGAGATGGTTTCAGGAATGATTTATGAGCCTTATGAGCCTTATGAGCAGGGATAGTAATATAATGCGCCTTGAGCACCGCTTAGTTGGTGGATACGTGCGCTATATAAATCCACACATTATTATTATTATTATTAGACTCAGCAGACTAGTCAAAACGTTGAGAACAAACCAACCGGCTCTTCTCAGAGCCATCACTTCTTCCAAGAAGAGATCATTACATGGTGTCACCTGAAAGAAATCAAGTATCTATCTCCACCATGCAAAGCCTCAAATTCGTACATTACCAATTTACTTTCTCTTTTAAAACAGCTCGAGAAGTTGATCATGAAGAATTACTACTTACATCGCTCGGGCCAAGAAGCTTACAAGGGTTACATACGAGCCTACGACTCGCACAGCCTCAAGCAAATCTTTGACATCAACACCTTGGATCTCCAGAAGGTTGCCAAATCGTTTGGGTTCAAAGTCCCGCCAGGCGTCGACCTCAGTATCCTTTTCAAATTTTGTGATGAGATGCGTCTTTTTTTTTTCTTTTTTTTGGTGTGACTGTCGATATTTCTGCCCAGGGTTTCATTCAGGATTTGAAAACTGACTGTCCAAAATGAACTAGGTTTTGAAGCTGCCAGTCCAAATTGAACTAGCTGGTGACAGATTTTGAGCGTGATGCACCAATTGTGAGCACGCAAGCCATTACAGTGTGGCAGTATTAGCTTACATGAACATGTTAATAGGACAGACTAGATAAATGAACACTGGACTGTCCTGGACAGGTAGGCTTGGCAGGTTCGGTCTAAATAGTCCCAACCTGCCCAAACCAGTTTTACCCGTCTTGGGGACGGGTGGCTAGATGAAACCCTGTTTCTATCTTTCTGATTTTTTTTTCGTCTGTCATTGTTTCTGTCTGTCTGTCTTGTCGGACTGATATTTTGTCCGAGGTCACATAAAGACCTTGTGTAGTTGACGTAGAACCCCACGTGCGATCGTTTGGTGCAATCATCAATGCGTGCCTGCTGTTAAAATCTCCTGGGTCAGACAATAGGGCTATTAAGGGATTACTGCCTATTGTTGTAGGAAGGATTAGTGAAGGATTAGCAGTGGTGGTGCCATTGATGTTCCAGAGTACAGTAGCTGTTTTGTAGGTATTACCACTGTCGATTATCACTTCTTTTGTCTGCTTCAAGAAGCTGTTCAACATAGGTACACAAATGAAGCAAGCTTGATGAATAGTTTGGGCCAGTAGTTCAAAGATTGCCCAATGTGTCTGATAAGGACCAGACACCTCATGGAGTGAATATCTTTTGCGTCACGCTGACTTGCGCCTTTTTAAGTCATTGTTTCATTACCAAATACAAAAACTTGAATAAATCTTGTATTTCAACAAAAAAATTCCCAATAATTTTATTTTGAAAGCAAACCTGATGCAGGCATTTATGATGGAAATAAAGGTTCACACATAACTGATGATGAAGCAGTTGTTCAGAATGTGTATGTAGTAACGTTGTACAATCAAGTGGTGTGTTTTTCTTATGAGAGGTCTACACTAGTAAGCAGGAGGTCGTGGGTTCGGATCCCGCCCGAGTCGCCTGTGAAGTTTTTTCACAGACACTCAGAAAGCACCGAGTATGCAGTGACAAATTAAATCAATTTCAAATCAGTTCCAAAAGGTCTGTAGACACAAATGAAACAAGTATTCTCCTTAACCACAATTTCTCTCTTGAAGGCATCCACGCCAGCAAGAAGGCACAACAGAAGCGAACAGGGTTCACCCCGGCTCAGCTCAGCCAAAAGATGGCGCAGAAAACCAAGATATACAAGCACATCACGGGTACCAAAGATAAACGTCAGTTTGCAAGATAAGGTGATGGAGTCATTGATGCTTGCGGGGTAGGGTGGATTTGGCAGGGGGAGGGGCAGGGAAAGAGGGGCAGGGAAAGAGGGGCAGGGAATTGTTTCAGGATGTAAAGACAGTTTTTGATTTTGGTTTTGCCATTATCTCATTTTCAATTGTATTATTATTACCGGCACTTGTGTTTTTAATCAGAACATTTCTATACATAACAGCAAAAGAAACGTCACCCCTAAAAATATTTATTATTTTCATTTTATAATTAATATAATTTGTTTAATGAAGAATATTATGAATATGGAGTGTAACACGAACACAATGTGGCAAATTTGGTTGACCTCAAAATTCGTCATGCATGACGTCTGAGGACACATAAGCTAAACACATTCTCAGACTTATCAAAATTTAGGATGTGACGTTTCTTTTGCTGTTATGTATATTTTCCTATAGGGGAAGTAAGTTACCGTTGAATAAGATTTTCTACAAAATAACAAACAGAAGTATTGTTAAATAACCCAATATTTGACCGGCAATTTATTTGTCATTCTGCATCATATATTCCTTTATTCACTTAATAACTCTTTATCCATGCCCCGGGAAAATTATTTGAGGGTATAATTTACTTTGTTTCTACTTGGAAAAGAGCAATGTTCAGATTTTAAACCTAGAACTAAGGAAACATTTATTCACACAGAATTTGAATGTTTAATGATGTTTCAAATAAATTTTCACAACTTTTCCCTTGAACCCTGTTTTTATGACAGCTGGGGTTTAGTATTGGTAATGCTGGCACAACTGCTTCTAAAAGTATCGAGATAAGTACCCAAACAACCTGACTAGTTTTCACAACACTGGTCAATAGAGGGCAGTATTCTTTCCCAAAGTGAAATTAGCGCTTGGTACCAAGTCTGAAATTTGAGGTTAATCAGAGCTCACGGTTGGGAGAAAATTCTAAACACATTTTCAAATTTTGAAGTTTTCACAACACTAGTCAATAGAGGGCAGTATTTATTCCCATAGTGAAATGAGTACTTGGTACCAAGTCTACAATTTGAAATTCAAAGTTTCAGCTTAATTGGTCCTCAAATTTGAGAGAAATTGGAAACACATTTTCAAATTTATAGTTTCACAAACTAGTCAGTAGAGGGCGGTATTTATTCCCATAATGAAATGAGTACTTGGTACCAAGTCTACAATTTGAAATTCAAAGTTTCAGCTTAATTGGTCTTCACGTTTGGGAGAAAATTGGAAACATACATTTTCAAATTTAGAGTTTTCACAATATTAGTCAATAGAGGGCGATATTCATTCTCATTGAATTGAGTACTTGATACAACATTTTTGGTACTAATACTACTTGGCTTAAAAATGACAGCAGCCCAGACAACTATTTTCAGGGAAGATTGATCAGTTTAACACCAAGATAGTTTTACATTACAAAACAGCCAGTTGGTTACTTTGGAATTACCAATCCTGTTCCTTAAAGGGACAGTATCGTCACAATGAACAGGGCATGGAATCAGTGCTAGTTTTAGGTTAACTCAGTGACTGCCATAATACCCCGCATGATAAGGTCATGTTACCGTTGCTGCTGCATAAATGAGTTACACCCCTTTAAAGGGGTAATATCATTATGATCAGAGCAGATTTTCAAAAGGGCATGGAATCAATGTCGTAGTTTAAAGTGAACACAGTGACTGAAAACTCATGGCTCGTTGCAGCAGCAACGGTAATATGACCTTATCATATGGACTATAATTTTCAATCACTGAGTTAATCTAAAACTAGCACTCTGATTCCATGCCTTGTTGATTGTGGTGATATAGTCCCTTTAACTTTAAGCATATTATGGGGAGACATTTTCGGTAATTTTAAGTATTTAATTTTGTTTTTAGAAGTCAATTGTAAATGGAATATTGTATGAACAATAAAGACGCAGACATTACACATTAATTTTGGATGAATCATTGGTTGAAAAACTTCCCCATTCATGGTCATTTTATTGGACCACACCCCTTTTTTATCCATCCTTCAAGGGTGGGAGGTGGGGGGGACATTAGCTCTCTAGGAATTGGCCAAACAGTAGCTGTCAATGAATATCACTTAATGACTAATGACAGGTCCGCAATATCACAGAGGTCATAGCCTCCATTGCCCTGGTCATGGCCTTGGTGCCCCTTAAATATGTTCCCATAGACATTCTGATATTCTAATGGAGGTGCCCTTTTCTCAGGAAAAGTGGCCCTCAGACCCCTACAAGAATGAAATTCTAGACCTGCATTCAGATTTATTGACCAGCCACATGTGCACTGTGTGATATATGCCAATGGAACTTCCTAATGGTACCCAGGCAATCTCAATCCTGTGCAACCAAAACGTATCAAACTTTCTGTTGTCATTACCATAGTTACAAAGACTGAATTGAGTATGCAATTTTGATTATATTTTGTACTTTCAACAATGACAGTGAAGAAAAAAAATTAGCTGTGTCTTGACTTATAAAACAAATTAATTGGTTGAAACTCAATAACTTTATTTTTACTGATCGCCAGCCCGTGAGGGCAGTAAATTCAACGACCGTGAAGTAACTATTCCAGCTACTGAACCGAGGTTTAGATTTGTTCACTTTTTCTTTGACACTTTCCATATTTGGTATTCTTTATTACCAACACTTGAGGGCGCTAGATGTTCAGACCACAAGGGAAATTTTTTCATTCCCTTTAATTATTAGTCTGCTTGCAGACTCGCTATAATGCATGGTAAAGATAGCGGAACCAGTCTCTTGGAACATCGTCATTAACATTCGATTCACACATTGTTTTCTGCATAATAAAAAATGGATACGTTCTCGCCGTGTATTTTGATGTAGCGGATTTTAAATTGACGAGGAATTCTTCGTTCTTGGAACGGATATGGCGCCGTAAACAGCCGGATCTTCTCTGGAAAATAAACAAGTGAGAAACTGATTATGTTAGTTGTTGTTTGTATGTGCATCTGATGTTGCTGGTTGTGTGAATCGGAGAACATTTTCATCGCCAATTCGGCAACAGTTCGTCGGACTCCGATGACCGATTCAGAAATTTCAAGATTTATTACTATTACTAATATTTCAAGATTTATTACACTGTCACTGCATTACTTTAGTGAAATGGTCTGCCTGTGTTGAAATGTTAAAATTAAAGTGATTGTCTTGATAGTTCTGAATGAAGGAGTAATTGTTAGAATAATCAAAAGTGTAAACTGATGTATAGCCCACGTTGGACTATTTATTTAAAAAAATAAAATAAATAAAGGGAAAGAATGTTGTATCCGCCGCCACTTTTTAAGGGTTTTTTTGAATTTTTTTACAACCACTAACTAACCAGTTAAAAAATGATTCCATCGATTTTTGGGGGTACAGAAAGAGAAAACTATCTTAAAAATCCACTTTTATGATGGTTTTCGGACTTGATTTCCCTTCTAAAACAATCCTCCCCTTCAGAAAATAGAAGGATCCTATTATTGTTGCCACTGCGCATGTACAATGACTGTATTGGTCATTTATGGGGGAGTTGACATGATTGAGGAAGTCATCGTATACCAAAAATGTCTCATTTTTCATGAAATTAATATCCTGGAATAATTTGAAGTATATGTCCATCATCATCCATATGTTCTCCACCTTACTCAAATACTAGGTACAATGTAGGTAAGATTACATTATTGGTTATAAATATTTAATGAGAAAAAGTGGCGGTCGGATACGACATTCTACCCGAACACAGTGACTGAAACTTATCGACTCGTTTATGCAGCAGCAATGGTAGGTAGCCTAATATGACCTTATCATGTGGGTGTTATTTTCAGTTAATCGAAAACTAGCACTCTGATTCTATGCCCTGTTGATCGTGAAGATAGTGTCGCTTAATTAAGTCCGATGCATTACGGTTGCTGTTGCACTGTCGAGGCATTGCATGCTGTATTTCAGTATAATGTTTGGGTTTGTGATGTGCCAGTTCATAGATGGATTTTTCAACAGGGGGTCCAACCTCGTTCGAATGCCTCTTCCGTTCACAGTCTCCTATTTTTAGAATAATGATGTAATTGTTGGGGTAGAATGTCGTATCCAACCGCCACTTTTTCTCATTTAATATAACCAATAATGTAATCTTGCCTACCAAGTAAGGTGGAGAACATTATGGACGATGATGGACATATACATCAAATTATTCCAGGATATTTATTTCATGAAAAATCAGGCATTTTTGTTAACTTTCCCATTAGTGACCAACACAGTCATTATACATGCGCAGTGGCAACTATAATAGGATCCTTCTATTTTCTGAAGGGGAGGATTTTTTTAGAAGGTAAATAAAGTCCGAAAACCATCATAAAAGTGGATTTTAAAGATAGTTGTCTCTTTCTGTACCCTGTACTGGTTAGTGGTTGCAAAAAATTTCCCCCAAAAAACTTACAAAGTGGCGGTCGGATACGACATTCTTTCCAATTGTTGCTGTTATGTCAGAACTTGGTTCATAACCCACATGCTATTAAAATAACATGTTGAGCAAATTCTCTAACTTGTAAATCTATGATTTTTTTTCCCTTCCGGAAAATCCCCCGCTTTTAACCTATAAAAGTCAAATTGTACTCTAAATGTACGCACGCACAATGAGCTTAGTTATGGATTTTGCTATCCTGCCTGGCCTCATGGGGCATCATGGGGCATCATGGGACATCATGGGACAGGCGTTTCCACGTGAAACTAGGGCTGTGCGTTTTCGAATAATTTAGTAACCGGATACTCGGATTTTGATTTTGATCGAATATTCGATATTCGAAGCCCGCCGATTGTAAATTGCGCTACGTGATAAAACGAGCACGCACAATATGGTGGGGCCAAAAAATGTACTAAACATAATGTCACCCGGACTAGGATGGACTTGCTAGGTGGCGACCAAATGTAGACGAGAGGATGATTGGGGGGGGGGGGGGGGGATAATGATGGAAGCGCCAATATAAAAAGAAAAAATCAACAAAAACTCTTCTTTTTTTTCTTAGCAAACCGAAAAAAAACAACCGGATATTCGAACCATCAATCGAATATTCGGTTATTCGGCACAGCCCTACGTGAAACTAGTTCTAAGAGAACTAAATGCATACAAACTATCTGTAGGGAGAATGAATGCTAAGGTATGCATGTGACTCACGTGCGTACCTAGATACAGTTCTCTCACACACAGGATAAGTCTCCCAGACACTGCTTCTTTTAGAGACCTTGGAACAAAACGTTACAAATGGGCCAATTCGTCGTGTTTTTCTCATAGTGACGAAACGGCAAATAACGCGTTTTGGGTAAATCAAGTTTTAAGTTCTAAGACATATTTTCGTTGATACTTTTTGAAGTTCATTTAATAACAGATTATTAGGTTTTGTCACCTACGTGTTAAGTAATATTTTCTTGGCAAGTACCTTCATTTATTTTGGAAAATATACTGTTTAAGTATTCTTAACGATGTCTTAAACTTATTCGTTGCTATGTAAAAAACAAGCCCTGTGCGCTCGCCCATGCTTTTTGTGCACAAACGTTTGCTTATTCGTCACTATGTAAAAAACAAAAATGACAACCGCACGTATTCACCTCCCATGTGTTTGTACACAAACCTACGTATCCCTGATTGTATTATCAGTAATGTTCGACTTTACATACCTTTTTAATAATCCAATCAAATTCATGGATTGCCATGGTCGAGCGGTTTAGTGCATCGGATTTGTGTTCTGGTGGCTGAGTCGAATCCCGACTGCGACCGTGGTACTTGTGTCCTTGTGCAAGACACTTTACCATAATTGCTTCTCTCCACCCAGGGATAAATGGGTACCTGTGAGGGCAGAGTTGGTTGTTGTGTTTGATTAGCCCATATGCACCGAAATGGCAGCAATTGAGCTGTATACTCCCCAGGGAACTGAGATGGTTTCAGGAATGATTTATGCGCCTGATGAGCAGGGGTAATAATGTACAGTGCTTTAGCAAAGAGGATTTTGGAGGATTTGGGAAGGTTAGGGTTAATCATTGGAATAATGTTACACTAGTGTAACAATGTCCAATGTACTGCAAGTGAGAGATTTATTACTCACCTTTGCTACACTGGTCATATAACACATGGCATTATAACAACACCAAAATACATGACACTCATAACAAAAACCACTGCACGTATATTTTGTTTAAAATTCCAAAATTTAAGTTTTATATGAACTTTTTTTAAAGCCTTGTTTTATTCGGTGATTAAATCAGTCAGAAATCAGTAATTTTTAAAATTTTATTAATTGTTTTCCTTTTAGTGTCAAAAACAAAATAAAATTCAAAAACTGTGGAAAATGACCCAAATCTTTGACCCCTAAAGAAACAGCCTGATCATGTGCCACTGTTTTTCTATAACATATAAATAGATGGTAATTTCCTGAAATCCATCCTCAACATTGGTTATAAAACCACATGCTTCCTTTGAAGATTGGTAAATGTGCAATAATTAGGTTAGTGTCAATTTTCAAATCCTTCCTGTACTTGGCTTGCGGACGTTCCTCATTAAAATTCAGTAGAAATAGCTAGTTTTTGTATTGATCAGTAACATTCAGTAGGAATAATGTAAGTTATCCCAGATTATGAAAGCTTACTTAATTATCTGGCAGATACTGTGTCAGCGTGTGCCATCATTTTGATCACGATTGTAATATTTTGTTCCTTATACTACTTTCGGTGGAAGATACACACGTACTGTGTAAGTGGAATCTCAGAAAAACAAAACACCATTTGCCTGGATTTCAAAAGGGTATTCGATGTTATTAAACTAAGGCTGTGCTGGTTATCCAGGTATCCGGATACCCGACCGAAACTGTCATTACCCAGTTCCATTTTTCAGTTCCAATTACCCGTAAATGACATTTTTAAAATTTCGACTGAACATTTATGCCACACATGCGGAAGTCTTTGATTTTTTTGTTAAAAAATGTGTGCTGGGAATGGGGATGCTACAAGTCATTTTAACATAGAGGTGTGAAATTTATACAGTAGGTTCACATTTCTTGTGACTCTTATAAAACAAGAGAAACTTGTGCTCATATTGGTTATTTTTGACATTCGGTTTACGGGTATCCGTAGATTTCCAATTTCGGGTATCCAGTTCCTAAAATACCTGAAAACTCACAGCCTTACATTAAACAGATTTTTACATGAAATTACAATGTAGAATATACATAGTATACAAGTGGAAAGGTTAGATGTACACTGTACAATGCTTATAAAAATGTTTGCAATATCCTGCAAGCCTCTACACTATTCTAAAAAAAAATATCTAACTATAATCTAAATATAAAAAGAATAAAATAAACATTAACCCTAACCGCATAGCTATTGTGGTTAAGAACCAATACCGCGCACAAATGGTCACCATACTGTCGAACTTAGCAAGGTGTTAGTCAGGATTTAGAAATAGGGTTTCCAAATTTGCTGAAAATTTCAAAACGGGGTGTCCAAATTGTTCACTTACAGTACTTTTACATGTAAATGACAGATAAAACAGGGTGTCCAGAATTGAAACTGGGTGTCCAGAATTAAAACTGGGTGTCCAGAATTTAAACTGGGTGTCCAAAAGACACCCACCCCTCTGGCTCATACTATGGAACTTGGAATTGGGACACCCGGCCCCACGTACATGTATGCAAAGTATCTCTGTCTGGGCTATACAGTACTGAGTCCATCAAAATACAACACCATGCAGTAACACTACCACCCAACTGTTGGACTTAGCTGGAATTGGGACACCCGGCACCATGTAAAGTATCCCTGTCAGGGCTATACAGTACTGAGTCCATCAAAATACAACACCATGCAGTAACACTACCACCCGACTGTTGTACTTAGCTGGAATTGGGACACCCGGCACCATGTAAAGTATCCCTGTCAGGGCTATACAGTACTGAGTCCATCAAAATACAACACCATGCAGTAACACTACCACCCGACTGTTGAACTTAGCTGGAATTGGGACACCCGGCACCATGTAAAGTATCCCTGTCAGGGCTATACAGTACTGAGTCCATCAAAATACAACACCATGCAGTAACACTACCACCCGACTGTTGGACTTAGCTGGAATTGGGACACCCGACATGTAAAGTATCCCTGTCAGGGCTATACAGTACTGAGTCCATCAAAATCCAACAAACCTTGCTGTTGGAGTTTGAATGGTTTGGGGTGGTTAGGGTTGACAGGTTCAGTTTTACATAAAACCTATGTACATATACTTGGTGTCAAGTTGATGATAGTAATGCCCAACATTCCTTGAAGTATTTCTGTCTTGGATGCTTTCGTTTTAGTAAAATTTTGTTTGTGAAATGATTTCAAAAATTCATTTCTGTCGTCCGTGAAAAATTCCATGTTGGAGTGAATATATACATGTACTACTCAAAACAATTTAGGGAACACCGGATTTTTAACATCAAATAGGTTTGAAATGTTCCCTGAACCGGGATTTTCATTTGCAACCCCCCTCTCTCTTTCAGTAGTCATGTCATGAAATGTGTAATCACTACATGCATCCTTTATCATCTGTTTCATTGTGCAGTTGTTTCTCATCAATTCTGTGAAACATTGTGTTTATCTGAAATAAATGATCTTGCTTTAACTGAGATTATTCCGGTGTTCACTAAATTGTTTTGAGTAGTATATGAACAATCTGAATACATTTTCACTATTTACTCGTTAACGACACAATGAAATAATCCAAAACTTTCCCAGATTGGTTTGTATCGGTGATGAGAATGCTTGAGCTCATGTTATTGAGATTATTTTTGACTCGTATTAAACTAAAAATAGATAGTTATTCAAATTTATAACGGTTAAAAATCACAAAAGAAAATTGAACAATTTGCATGTTAGGCAGAGTGCATTATGGATATCCAATCTACTATGATACGTACGTGTTCCTACATAATGTATGTGTATAAAGCCTTAAAGACCCCAATAAATTTAAGTTTTTCGTTTCTGTTGAGCTTCAATAGTGTTGTGGCGACATGGCTTTTTAAAAAAATTGTTGTTTTTTAAGTCCACATTAATGTTTGATTCTAATTGACTCTTGTCAGAACAAATAAGCAAGTTTTTGGAGTGACCAAAGAAAAAATTACCAGAGCAGGATTTGAACCTGCGACCGCCGGGTTGACATACCGTATGTGTGTACCTAGTCAGATTTCCTTACGTGGTTTATTTGATTACAATTTAGGCCCCCAAAAAAGGTCTCTGGTTTCTGGTTCTCGAGCACGTCACCTCAGACCCAAACGTTTACATTTTTAGTTTTTTATTTATTATTTTTTTTCTATGAAATAATGTCCAATTGCAGCCAAAATTGCTGGATCGATTAGAATTCTGCCGTGCTGTGTTTTAAATGACTTTTTCACATACTTTGTGTATAGGAAATTTGGTCAGGTTCCAATAACCTTGTATTACGCAATTCACAGGTTATTATTTTTATAATGTGGACTTCTATAGCGCACGTATCCACCAAACTGGTGCTCAAGGCGCATTATATTATTACCCCTGCTCATCAGGTGCATAAATCATTCCTGATACCATCTTAGCTCCCTGGGGAGTATGCAGCTCAATTGCTGCCATTTCGGCGCATATAATAATAATAATGTAATGTGTGGATTTATATAGCGCACGTATCCACCAACTAAGTGGTGCTCAAGGCGCATTATATTATTATCCCTGCTCATAAGGCTCATAAGGCTCATAAATCATTCCTGAAACCATCCCAGCTCCCTGGGGAGTATACAGCTCAATTGCTGCCATTTCTAGCGCATATAGAGCAAACCAACTCTGCCTTCACAGGTACCCATTTAACCCCTGGGTGGAGAGAAGCAATTATGATTAAGTGTCTTGCTCAAGGACACAAGTTTCACGGCCGTGATTCGAACCCACATTATGTTGCTAACACCAGAACTTGAATCCGGTAAGCTAGACCGCTCGGCCACGACACCCCATATGGGCTAATCAAACACAACAACCAACTCTGCCCTTACAGGTACCCATTTACCCCTGGGTGGAAAGAAGCAATTATGGTAAAGTGTCTTGCTCAAGGACACAAGCACCATGGTCGCGGTTGGGATTCGAACCCACATTCTGACGACTCGGCCATCAGAACACAAATCCGATGCACTAAACCGTTGGCATAAAAACAGATACCAAAAAAAATGTCACTGCACCAATTTTGAAGCCGACCTATGACCAGAAACCAATGGCAGAGAATGGATCATCTGTGACATGGTGACATTTTGTGACAAAATTTCATTGACCAAAAATCTGTGACATTCTGTGACCTTTTGACAATTTTGTGACAAAATGTGACAAAAGGAACATAAACAGAAGTATTAAAAATTGTCTGACATTTTGTGACATGCTTTAGTTGGATTATACTTCAGAGGCACTTTGGGCAATCTTTCACTTTTTCCTGATTTTTCTTTTGTACTTTAGAGTCTTCAGTGTAGATTTACACAGAGTGTAATCTGATGTTGCATTTTAGTGGTGGTTCCATTTTTCATGAAACAGACATGAGTATCACCGGTCAACTGGTCATGATGTTTTAATCTATGCCAATCAAATGCGACAAAGACAAAACTGATGTGACATTCTGTGCAAAAGGTGCCAAAGATTCTGTGACATTTGAGACATTTATGTGACGAATTTGAAATTTTGTGACGTGACATTTTGTGACAAGCCATCAATCATCAATCCATTCACTGCAATGGTTTAAAACAAAGCCGAGAAGAGAGAATAGAAACTTGTTTCTGACAAACTGACTGCATACATTATTTTAAAAAAATTCAATTTTTTTTCTCAAAATGATTTTTTTTTAAAAAGCAACAAGGAAGTCTGTTGGTGACACGATCAAAGACCTGGGCTCAATTTCACAAAGCACTAAGATTCATCTTAAGATGAGTTGTTAGTATTACCATAGTGATATGTATTGTGACATCACACTTTGCTAAGTAATTAAGATTGATACACAGTTAAGATCAATCTTAGCTCTTTGTGAAATCGGCCCCAGGGCTCGATTTCACAAAGCACTAAGATTCATCTTAAGATGAGTTGTTAGTATTACCATAGTGATTTGTATTGTGACATCACACTTTGCTAAGCAATTAAGATTGATACACAGTTAAGATCAATCTTAGCTCTTTGTGAAATCGGCCCCAGAAACTTAAAGAACATTTTTGTATTTGGCCTGAGTGTTTGGTGACAAGTCAAACAGACCTGATAATTGCATTGATGTGAGTAAACGTGACTCATCTTTAGAGCAAATACGGCAAGGTGGCAAGATTTACAGTCTGGCCAGTAGAATGAGCAAATGAAATCGGAATATTTGTCATCCTAATTTCTTTGTTTGTAATGACACAATGGTTGTAGTGTTGGGATGGTTAACCGACCAAAACTACACTAACCGTTTTGTTTTGGCCTCATAATTGTCGCCAGAAACAGGACTTTTTTAATACCATAGACCATCTAGACAAGACAAACGATGGGCAACTATCCATGTAAATGTGTATAAAATTATCATTAGGTCTCTGGATGTGTTACAGCATACAGATGAGCTGAATGCTAATGCCTTCATCAAATATGGACAAGAACGTACTTCTGTAGGGTCATTATATTCAACAAGATGTGTTGTCTAAATGTCTGGGCCCTTATTACTTAGAACATAATTAATTGCTAGCCTGGCCTAGCACGTACAACATGTGTATGAACGGAAGCACCATTAGCTGATAATGAAACGACTTGTTGAGATGTTAAAAGCAGGTAGACAACATAATATTAACCCTAACCACCCCAAATCCCGCAAAATCCTCCAAGGGGCACTTTTTGGGGGAAAATTCAGCACCAATTGGTACTTTTACAGTACATGTACCTCTTCAAATGGGACAAAATTACAACCTGGCAAGAAGCACAGGTCATAAGTGCTGAATATGAAAGATCAATGAAAATGAATGGTGCATTTTTGAAGATAAGGGCATGTTTCCAAAAGTGCACTGGAGGATTTTGGAGTATTCAGGAAGGTTCCTAGCCAGAATACCTATGGGGTTAGGGTTAAATTTCTTTAACTTATAACACAACCAAATGTTGTCTCGATATTACATGTACATTTGTATACAACTTAAGAAAATCACGATGCATGCAGTACATGGACATGATGAGTACAATACATGTACAATGTATATGTTGACAACATTTGTGACAATCAAATATATTGGAAATTGGTAAAATATTGGGTTTTCCTGCTCAAATTAGACAAACCCAGGCAAGTTTCTCTGAAAAAGATGATTAACCCTAACTCCCTTAGACCCATTTGCTTACACATTTATAACCTGAATCCTCCAAAATCCTTCAGTAGTAAAGCAAGCACATGACATGTATGCACACATGTGTTTCTAATCTGTGATACATGTACATGGCCAGGGACCCTCCCTGCATGCATGGAGCAATAAACAGTGTTCACTGACCCAAGTACTGACCTTGCAATCACTACAACAAACATGGATGTACATGTACCATGGAAAGGCAAGTATGCCTAATAACCTCAATCCTCCAAAATCCTTCACTTTAGCAAAGAGCATGTAGCATGTAACTTCAATCCTTCAAAATCCTTCACTTTAGCAAAGGATTTTGGAGGATTTGGGAAGGTTAGGATTAATTCAAACTGTACTGTGTATACACTGTGTATGGCAAGCAGTGTCCAGTGTATGTGTACATGTACAGTACATGTAACAGTGTACAGCCATGCAACTTTTCAGCTGATCAGCTGATTTCCTCTTTGTTTCTTTAATAATAGTGCTATAGAAAACTGAAAAACACTGTACAAAGTTTTGTACGCTCAGCCATTTCCTCGTTTTTTGCATTTACAAAGTTGCATGTCTGAGTGTACATATCGTTGCAGTTTTCACGAAGTGACGGATTGCTAAAAAATCATATTTTTTGGAAAATGAGTTTAGTCAATATTTGGACTTCAAATACTGTTATCTTTCATTTCACCAAGTTTTAATCCTCAAAACTATCTAGTTTTCTAATTAAAGTAATGAAGTTTTTGTAAAATTGAAGTCAACTGTGGTTTTAAGTTTTCACGAAGTGACCGATTGTAGCCTTGTGCATGTATTACTGCATGTATTTTATGCGAACGGCATGTTTTCACGAAGTGACACAATTCGATCACACCACACGTGTGTTCCACGAGGTTGACGCATGTCCCTATACTAATGCACAGGAAACGTCACTTTGTGAAAACTTGACAACAGCGTGTGCAGCTTTGACAAAGTGACTGTTTATAGGTTTGTTACTCCTTTATAGTTATTTTCCTCTACAAAACGAATACAGCTACATATCATTTGAGATGTCAGCTTTCTAACAAAGTAAAAATTAAAGATCTTCGAGATTAAAATGACATCGAAACCGCGGTTTTAAAACTTGACCAACTTCAATCGCTTATATTTTGTAATGCGAATTTACCACGATGTGGGCGAATATGTCACTTTGTGAAAACTGAGACGATATGTACAACTTGTGATTTATAACTGTGACAGTTTATATTTTAATTTATATTTTAATTTGTAAGGCTGTGTTTGCTAAACATGTCAAATGGGAACTGTATACGCCTTGTTTCCACGAAAATCACATTAACTTGGAATAAAATTATTAGAAACTTATAATTTTGAAGCTTACATGTACATGTAATCTGTCTGTTGATGTAGAACAAAATAGACGTAAATTATAGTCTAATGGAATAATTTTTACCAAAAGCCTTTAAAATAATTTTTTTTTTTATAAACATTTATAATACATGCTTAAATGCTTTTGTTTCAGTTAAAGATAAGGTATAGGTTTGGTAATTAACCCTTCTATGACTGCAAGGGTCAAAATCGGTCAAAATGTTGATACTTGCTGAAGGTACACATGTATATCTAGTGCACTGTCAAACACTGTCAAACCTTACATGTAGTAAGTACATTTACAGGTTAAAATGAGTCGACTGGTTGCCACAAAACTTCAGCTATAGTAAAAATAACCAAATGTTAGAAGTTAAGTGTAAATTACCAACGTTGTACCTTCCCTCTAAATGTATCTTGATTCAAAGAGAGTAAGCATACTCATAGAAGCAGTTTTGCCAACATTACCAATGTTGTACCTTCCCTTTAATGTATATCTTGATTCAAAGAGAGTAAGCATACTCATAGAAGCAGTTTTGCCAACATTACCAATGTTGTACCTTCTCCTTAACTGTAGTTTGATCCCTCAAAACCCTATGAAAAATGAATGGGTGTGAAATTAGGAGGGTTTTAATGTATATCTTGATTCAAAGAAAGTAAGCATATTCAATAGAACATTGTTGTACCTTAAAACTAAAATGGACATATTTACACTCTGCTGTAGATCCTGCTGTACCTAGCAGCACCCCCTCCCTTCCCTCTTTAAAACCCTCCCTCATTCTCATTTCTGGTTTCTGTTCCCCTTGTAGACCCTGTCATCAGGATGTGAGTCACACGACACCAGGAGTTCCCTAACTTGAAGCAGTTAGCAACAACCCCCGACTGTGGAAGAGGCTTGGTTGCTGCGTGAACTCTTCCCCTACTTCCACCCACTAACCCCCCTCTCTCTCTCTCTCTCTGGAGTTTTAACTCTCCTGGACACAAACAGGTAAATGTGGGTAAAGATTGTGTTGTCATGATCATGTAAATTAAACTTCCTTAAGGCCAAAAAAGTATCTGGTTTCTGGTCATAGGTCGGCTTCAAAATCAGTATGGTGACGCATTTATAAAAAATAAAAAATTAATTTTTTTTTAAATCTTTTTTTTTTAAATCTTTTTTTATATTTTTTTGGCCAACCAGTGAAATACAATAATATACATGTATACTCAGTTATTGGAACCAGACCAAATTTCCTACAATGTATGGTGGCTAAGAGAGGCCTCACAAACGTTCATAACCCTACATGTATGTTTAAAACACAGCACGGCAGAATTCCAATCGATCCAGCAATTTTGGCTGCAATTGGACATTGTTTCATAGCCAAAAATATATATTAAAATGCAGACTCGCGGGTCTGAGGCAACGCATATTTGGTTATGACCCATAACCAAATCTTTGCGTCACCCTCTTAATATTCAAAACTCCTCCACCCCCTGCAAAAAATCCTTGGCTATGCTTTTAGCACAGATCATCGTGATTCACTTCCTTTGACCATGTTGACAGTTCACAGTGGCTTAAAAATAAGTACAAAAAGTATTATTAATGTACGTCATTCATCAGATAATCTGCAGGAATAGGAAATATTTAATTAAAATGTAGTATTGTTTTGGGTGTACACATGTACATTAGTGTGTCTTACAGTTACTTCATGCATGGATATTAAGTATTAATATCAAGGATGAAAGTTTAATGGAAAGTTCAGGTGCTGACTATAGCGGTTGACAAAGGTTCAGAGCTCTCTTGTGGTTGACAAAAGTTCAAGTGCTGACAAGCGGTTGACAAAAGTTCAAGTGGCCAATTCCATGGTTACTGACATTACATTTTTGAGGTTTTGGGCCCACTCTTAATGCCATAATATATATTTCACTCATCAGTTTTTTCACAGTAGTTGCATTATACTCGGCACAAAATAATAATTTCAGAAATGTGTTATATGAAGAGAAAAAAAATGACATTTTATGTAACGTGAGTAACCAGTTTTTTCTCTTATATATCGTACGTATAACAAATTTCTGAAATTATTTTCTTGTGCTGAGTAAGGGCTAGGTATAATGCAACTACTGTGAAAAAATGATCAGTGAAATATATTTACTCAGTAAATTATGGCATTAAGAGTGGACCCAGTACCTCAAAAATGTAACGTGAGTAACCAAGAAATTGCCCAGGTGCTGACTTGTGGTTGACAAAAGTTCAGGTGCTGACTAGCGGTTGACAAAAGTTCAGGTGCTAAATAGCGGTTGACAAAGGTTCAGGTGCTGACTAGCGGTTGACAAAAGTTCAGGTGCTAAATAGCAGTTAACAAAAGTTCAGGTGCTAAATAGCGGTTGACAAAGGTTCAGGTGCTGACTAGCGGTTGACAAAAGTTCAGGTGCTAAATAGCAGTTGACAAAAGTTCAGGTGCTGACTAGCGGTTGACAAAAGTTAAGGTGTTGTCTAGCAGTTGACAAAAGTTCAAGTGCTTACTAGCGGTTGACAGAAGTTCAGGTTGACTAGCGGTTGACAAAATTCAGGTGCTAAATAGCAGTTGACAAAAGTTCGGTGCCGAATAGCGGTTGATAAATGGTTGATCACTATTTGACAATATGCACGCTCAGTAATGCTTGAACAGTCATGGTTGAAAAAACAACAAATCTTCAATGGTTCCCTTCTGTGCTTTGTTTAAGCAGTGACTGGTACTTGCTCTATGGTTAAAGGGAAGGTACAGCATTGCTATTTGGTAGCATACCATCATTTCAAGTTTTCAAGAAAGACATCATAAAAATGAACCTGTGAAGATTTCATCACAGTAGGTGCTTATGTTTTTGAGAATACAATGAAAAACTGTTACAATTTTTTTCTGTTTTTATGTTTTCTCCGGCAACTTTTTGTAAATTTGATATCTGTTTTAACTCAGAAAAAAAGCAGTTTTAGACAAAATCATTTCCCAGCATGATTGGTACACTGTACGTTTAATCAACTTTACATTGAGTAATTACGTTTTTAGATAATAATTTGATAATCTGGCGCCATAGAGCTGCAGAATAACGTATTTCTTTGGTTACCAGCCAAAATTTCTGTAGTCTGTTTTTTTATTGCTTAGCAAACTTGCTTAGCAAAATTCTCTGCTTAGTAGTTCTATGAAATTGGCCGTTGGTGATTACTGCATGTTGTTTTATGATGTGAAAGGCTATTGCTTGCATGCAGTATACTGTAATAATGATAATAATAATAATACAGAAGATTTATAATGCGCACATATCCACCAAGAAGTGCTCAAGGCGCTTTACAGTAAACAAGAAATCATACAATAGCATAACAATACAATAGCAAATGCAATATAATACTAAACAAAAGATAAAAAATACATAAATGAATGTCAGTAGTCCTTATAGGCAATACACATAAGATGAGTTTTAAGTTTTTCTTGAAGGAGTAAACAGATTGAGATTCACGAATGTACAGAGGCAAATCATTCCAAAGGCGTGGAGCCACAACTTCAAAAGATCTGTCACCCCAAGAATGTTTAGACTTTTGTTCAGCCAGCAGAAATTTTGCACTGGAACGTAACTTGCGAGAGGGGGCATAACATTTCAACAAGTCAGATATATATAATGGTGCACAATCATTCAAAGATTTGAAAACGATAAGCAATATTTTATAAATAATACGATATGATATGTAAAACTTGTAGCTTTGCATGGTGAGGAGGATAAGTAAGACTAATTGCGGTGACACCATGTGAAATTCTCAATTGAGTAGTAATTAGTTCTGAAAAGAACTGGAGGTACAGTACAACTCGACGTTTCGATCAGTATGCTCTGATCGTCCTCAGGAGAATGAGGACGAGAATGAGGACGATCAGAGCATGCTGATCGAAACGTCGAGTTGTACCTCCAGTTCTTTTCAGAACTAATTACTACTCAATTCAGAATTTCACATGGTGTCACCGCAATTACTCTTACTTACGATATGATATTGGCAGCCAATGCAGATCTTTCAGGATGGGGGTGATATGAAATGATTTTTTAGAGAGTCACAATATGTGCAGCAGTGTTTTGAATCTTTTGAAGTCTTCATAGTTGATCCTGAGGAAGTCCATAAAGCAGTGAATTTGCCATATCAAGATGAGATGTTATGAAGGAATGAACAATTTGTTCTGTTGCATCATAATTAAGCTATTTGCATAACTTTCCAATGTTCCTTAGAAGGTGAAATGCTGCAGTACATATGTAGGTCTTTTTAAAAATGTCTTCACAATATTCAATACATATTTTAGTATGTTTACATACAAGTAAGGTACATGTACATCACGTGTGCTGTATAAATTTCCATGGCCAATTCTTCACAACTGACTGAGTGTACATCAACATACATGCACATATGTATACATACGTACAGCATTACTTAGTAAGTGTGTAATCTGAAGGGTATATTCGTAATAAGTGAGTCAAACGTTCTTTGATTTGAGCATTGTGGCGAAAGTGGGAGGGAAATCAGTGCCAAGAAGAAGCACATGAGATGGATGTTGATGACGACATCGTTACTCATGCGACAATCGGGCGGAAGATGTTTCACTGTTTAAAGACGATGAGCAGGTTTATCGAATCACGTAGTGTGTGTGATGTTGTTTTTGCAGTGACGTCGGCTGCATGCACTTTCAGGCTGCAGTCAGCCATTGTATAAGTGGATGTATGTATATATTGTGAGCAGTAAACCTTGCTGACTGAGTGTGGATTTGCAAAAGAATGCAGATGGGTGTCCACGTATTCACATCTGTCCATGTGGATTTGCTACTGAAGTTGTGTTCTACTACTCGGCTAATGTATTGATGTGCATATATCTGCTAGCCAGCCAAATTAATATCTGGTGTCTAGTGATGCATCAACTAGTTTGTCCGAACCACCTTAAGTAACACTGAAAAAAACTTGGTAGCCTTACATCAAGACATCTGTCTGGAATCTTTTGGCACTCCATAGTGTGTGGACACAGGACCACGGGGATGCATTCGCAGTTACCGTCTTGAACCAAGACTAAGCTTCGTGCAGTCAGTGTTCATTTTTAATGTTGATTGTACCGGATGACTTGAGATATGAAATATGTTCTTAAAACAGTGCTCAACGAACAAGCCTTGCAACGTAAGGTGTTTGACCATGGAGCTATGGTTTCACCATAAATTGGCAAAGCTGGATCGTGTTCACCCAAAGAGAGGGTTGTAAGAAACACGGGTGAAAATTATCCAGGAAAACTTGACCAAGGTAATTGCAGTCCTACACGCATGCAAGTGTAGAAACAGTTGGGATCAGGTTGATGTTTTGGTACTTGCATCTCTGCTGTGACAATAACGCTAGTTATTAGACAGAACTTAGGGAGAACAATTTTCCACAACCTCCAAAAAACTCCAATTTGTAGCTGGTGCCCTCTGGGTACTATAATCAGCTCTATTATAATCAGCTCTCAGGGCTACATACTCACCAGGGAGTTGAGATGGTTCTTATGAATGATATAACTGGCCCGATGACAGGGGTAATAATGTTCATTGAGCGCCATGAGCGTCACTATGTGATGGATTTGTGAGCTGTACAAGAAGCCACTATTATTATTTATAATCTGCCAGATCTTAGTAACCAAACAAAGAGACCACTTAACTCTGGAGTTAATTCCCCCGTAATCCATGTGGGCCTGCTGGATATATAACATACGTACAATGTAGTACAAAGAAATAGCAACTAACCCTATAATCCCTTGACAATGGCTATCCCTGGACAGCTAGACTCTTATATTTTAGTGTTTCAGAGAGTGTAAACCCAGTGGGAACCAGCCAAAAATGAGAGATAAATGGAGGTTGGGAAAACATGTCTTCCCTATTATTCAGACTTGAGCATCAATGAAAAATGACCATAAATCTCTTTCTACATTGTACTGTACATGTAGGTTTGATAACATCGACAGCAAAGTGAAAAAATTGTATCCGTAGCCTCTAGGGAATCGTTCACACGTGTAAACAATATGATACATGTACGTATATTGTGTAAGGTTTCACTTGGTGTCCCACAATGCAATAGTGTTCATCTGTATCCATGGCAACGCAGAGTATCATATGAGCTTGCAAAGACTATGTGTACATGTGTATGTGAACCGCTTCATCGAAATGAGGAATGTCCCCCAAATTTCACATTTTGAGATACGGATATCAACTTAAAGAGAATTTAACGGGCTTTCTGATGATACCAAACATTCATTTTTGGTTCATTTTATTCCTGTGTTAGGATGTGATAAATTGATAATGTTATAATGCAGTCCATGCACGTGTTGTGAACTTTGGAAGTCCATTACACGGACACATGTGTTGGAGGACATTCCTCATTTCGATGGAGCGGGTCACATGTACCGTAATTTCCGGAATATAAGCCGCGGCTTATACGTTGATTTTGACCCGGTAAAAGTTGCCTGCGGCTTATACGCGGTGCGGCTTATACGCCGAGGTATGAATCTTGAAGAACAAAACACAATGCACAATTAAGCAAAAATCGCTGTTAAACAGACAGAAACAGAAACCTAAAAACCTTTATTGTTCGTAGCGAAAATGGTCTGGTCATTGTCAGTTTTAGTGAGCGGACCTCGATACACACAGATTTATTCAAAACTTCTGAAAAAACCGTTGCAACGTTAAGCGCCAGCGACATCAGAATCCACGACGTATATCGTAGTCTGTGCCATGCGTGTGCCAGAGAGCCAATGGGAAAATTCGTTATATCGTAGTCTATGGAAGGAGCCAATAGGAAAATTCGTTACGCGTGGCAGGCGATGAGTCATCGTTTCGTTGGTTGCCGTTGTAGTGATTACATGTACGTTGTGCAGAAAGCAGGCAACCAGCGGGACTACGTTCAACATTCCCGAATGCCGTAAATAGTGATACGGGAACGGAACAGCATTTGAAATAAAAATGTCGCAGAAAGCTGCGGTGCAGAAATTTCGAGATAAATACTCAGAAAGCTACCCAGTTATTGCTGCCTCCAAACTTGGGGAACTTCATGCATTTTGTAAAATATGCAGCACGGATTTCTGCATTAGCCATGGTGGCCTTAACTATGTCAAGAAACACGTGGAGTCGAAGAAACATCGATCCCACAAGCGTGCCGTTGATTCCTGTACATGCACAGTATGTATTTCGGACATGCGTAAAATTTGCCAAACTTTACTATTAGTATTACGAATTTTCACTTGTCAAGGTTGGCAGGTATGCTATTGTGTCTCTTTCAATACATTTGGACTCGAACACAACACAATGACCCCCTTTGTGGCGATGTACGGACAGTGAGTGGCGTCCGAGCAGGCCTCTGTGTGTGCGGCTTATACGCGGTGCGGCTTATATGTTGACGCATGAATCTTGTTTTGGTGATTTTGGGGTAGTGCGGCTTATACACCGCGCGGCTTATATTCCGGAAATTACGGTACACGTACACTGTAAAATGCCAATGGTTTAAACTTGAGATTTTTACCAAAGCAGACATGGTATTTCCTGAAGGTCATGGCCCCATTTCCTTGATCTTGGCCATAGTGCCCCTTAAAAAGGTTCCCAGTGTGATATTCTAATGGAAGTGCCCTTTCCTCAGGAAAAGTGGCGGGTTCCCTTAAAGGGACACTATCGTCACGATCAAAGCAGACTTTCAACAGGGCATTGAATCAGTGTCCTAGTTTAATATGAACACAGTGATTGAAAATAACTTGTTGATTTGTGCAGCAGCAATGGTAATATGACCTTATCATGTAATCATGTTTCACCTTCTCAGATTGTCTACAAACTGTCTTGGGAACTTCTGATTACTTTATAAGAATCAGGACTCAAGGTATACATGTACAAAGATGGGTTTGAATCCCACCCGAGGTACCAGTGAATTTTTCACAGACACTCAGAAAGCATTCAGTGCTTCATACATATATGCAATGAAGGGCGAAAATCAAATCATTTAAAACCAACAAGTTTAAGCTTGTGTCATTAATGAGAAAAGTCTACTACATGTGACATGTGATTTTTAACACTCATGTAAGATGCGAATACTAATTTACTGTTTTGTCTAGTGAAGTACGATAGGCACATCCATCGGGTGCACAAAAAGTCTGCATTCTTGTGTGTACAAGGTCAAAAAAGTCTCTGTTTTGGGGGGATTTTGGTAATTTTTGTTTGTTTTTTTGCCAACAGGGAAATACGTAATACATGTACATGTATGTACGCGGGGACCAAATTTCCAATATACAAAGTATGGTAGCTAAGAGAGGCCGCACAAATTAGGCAAACGTTCATACCCCTATTTGAAAAAGTCATTTAAAACACAGCATGACAGAATTCCAGTTGATCCAGCAATTTTGGCTGCAATTGGACATCGTTTCATAGCAACAACAAAAAAATTAAAAATGACGACGTGCGGGTCTGAGGCGACGCACATGGAGACCAGAAACTGGAGATTTATTTTTATTTTTTTTGTTGGCACAAGAAGCAAGTATTAACCTGCCTTCATCATCCTTTTTTTCATCAGAAATCATGTACGCCGTCCTGGAGAATAACCCTGCTGCCCGCAGCGACTGCACCATCCTGTCGCTGTCCTGGAAGGGGACAGTCCCCGAGAGTGAGAAGGACAAGAGTTATACCCGTAAACGGTGCTACACCGAAGGATGGCTAGCCACGGGGAACTTAAAAGGGATCGTTGGAGCAACGTTCACATCCAGCCACTCACGGAAGAGCAGCACTTCACCATCCAGGACCAACTTCAACCTGCGAGGCCATAACAGTGAGGTAAAACAAATCTATGGTTTGCTCTGCTTTTCTGTTTGTTTGTTTCTTCTCTGAATTGAGATATGACGGAAATATATTTTGAAGAAAGATGTTATGACAAATTTCTGCCACTTTGTCGGTAAGCTTTCCAGGGTTTTTATATGGGGTCTTGAACTATTCCTTTTTGAGTGGGAGGATAGTGTTGTCAAATCTAGATTGGTGGTTTGTATACATGTACACATGTATCTAGCACTGAGAAAAGCCGAAGCAACCTACTTTTGATTTTGCTGTACACTGTACAGTTTTTAATCCTTAACCCTAACCTTCCCAAATCCTCCAAAATCCTCTTTGCAACCCTAAAGAAAGTTTACAAATTATCACAAATTACAAATTATGTGTATAAATCTTGTTCGTTCATACATTTTATGTAGTGTAAACCCACCGTTGTTTTAACCCCAACCTATCCAAATCCTCCAAAATCCTCTTTGCTAAAGTGAAAGATTTTAAAGGATTGAGGTTATTAGGCATACTTGTCTTTCCATGGTACATGTACATCCATGTTTGTTGTAGTGATTGCAAGGTCAGTGCTTGGGTCAGTGGACACTGTTTATTGCTCCATGCATGCAGGGAGGGTCCTTGGCCATGTACATGTATCACAGATTAGAAACACATGTGTGCATACATGTCATGTGCTTGCTTTACTACTGAAGGATTTTGGAGGATTCAGGTTATGTGTAAGCAAATGGGCCAAGGGAGTTAGGAAGGATTCAGGTTATGTGTAAGCAAATGGGTCTAGGGAGTTAGGAAGGATTCAGGTTATGTGTAAGCAAATGAGCCTAGGGAGTTAGGAAGGATTCAGGTTATGTGTAAGCAAATGGGCCAAGGGAGTTAGGAAGGATTCAGGTTATGTGTAAGCAAATGGGCCGAGGGAGTTAGGAAGGATTCAGGTTATGTGTTACAAGCAAATGGGCCGAGGGAGTTAGGAAGGATTCAGGTTATGTGTAAGCAAATGGGCCGAGGGAGTTAGGAAGGATTCGGGTTATGTGTAAGCAAATGGGCCTAGGAAGTTAGGAAGGATTCAGGTTATGTGTAAGCAAATGGGCCTAGGGAATTAGGAAGGATTCAGGTTATGTGTAAGCAAATGGGCCAAGGGAGTTAGGGAGGATTCAGGTTATGTGTAAGCAAATGGGCCTAGGGAGTTAGGAAGGATTCAGGTTATGTGTAAGCAAATGGGCCAAGGGACTTAGGAAGGATTCAGGTTATGTGTAAGCAAATGGGCCAAGGGAGTTAGTTAGGCAAAATAGACGAAATACATGCATAGAATTTTGTGTTCATTTCACACCTGACTAACTTCTGCTTACTCTAGATTGTGTTTATGTAGTGTATGCATGTATAAGTATTTTGTCTATTTTGCCTTTGAGAAAGAACCTGCTATATTTGAAACGTAAGGCCAAGTTTCAGCCGGATACCTGGTACAGTCTCAGTTGCTGCTGTATAAATGAGCCAGTAATTTTCAGTCATTGTGTTCATCTTAAACTAGAACACAGATTCCATGCCTTGTTGAAAGTCTACTCTGCTCTGATCGTGACGATAGTGTCCCCATAAATTTTGTATTATTACGTGTACATTTTATCGGATACACATCATGTACACTATAGTGTGTAAATTGTATCGTAGTAATATTTCTTACAGTCAGGCCTTTGATTTCTAAGGATTTTTCCTGATTTCAGGACTTTTTACAAATCTCTCTTTGTCTCAAAATTTTCTTGAAAGAAGAGAAGTAGCAACCAAGGAAAGAAAGAAGTAGCCTGTATTGTGTCCAAACCTCTAGTTTCTTGTTTTGTGGGGATGTGGAGAGTCTGTAAATCCTCCAAAATTAAACATCCAGGAGGTTCAGGGGGCTTTGTCCTCTAGACGAAAGGGAGACACAGGCCTGCTACCCATTTTTCAGGATTTTTGTTTTACTTTTGTCAAATCATGCCCCTGTACGTGTACATGTAGCTTTAATACACCCCGGCCCCACACCACCACTTGAATACTCCCTTTCGAGTCATACATGTACATGGACTGTAGATAAGCACATGCCTCGTAATTAGCAAAACACATTATCTCGTTAAACTTGAGCTGGCTGCTGCAGCGTTCGGGAGTCATCCGTGAAAAGCCATTAAACTGCTTGGTTAACTTTGTCCCGAGAAAAATGACGAGCTCATCAATCATTTGCGTTTCCGCTTCTAGACACGATAGTGATGATGATATTGGGGTTGAGTCTATTAAAGACTGGAGGGAAATCCAGACAAGATTGATACATTCATGGTCTGCCAGAGAATCTAGTTATGAACTCCATTTTATACATGTACATGTAAGTGTTTTTCACAGTGTACCAGCTGCCTTCTCTCTGGCTTTGACGACACTACTCTTGCCGAATGTAGATCTGTCAATTTTGCTTGCAACAAAGCTGTCACAAATGCAGCTTCCAGGCTTTGGACATCTCACATTTAAAAGGGAAGACACACCCAGAGCTGCCAACTCTTCCGGATTCTGCGGAAGACTTCCGTATTTGACGGTAATCTTCCGTCATCCCGTAAAGCAGTCAAAATCTTCCGGATCCCCAACCCTCTGAATGGAAAAAATAAAAAGTAGCCTCTGTTCCAAGTCCTCAGTGCGTTTGTGTGTCTTATTTTACATACAGTAAATGCATGCGTAATACTCAACGAGATAAATGCGACATAGCCTAAGCGTATGGGTAGTCATTTCATTATACAGTCTATCTAATGCAATTGAGTTGCGAAATTGACACTTGACAGCGTGGGAAAAAACAAAATGGCGTCACCAGAGAGAGTCTTGGCAACGGGAAGTAGAAAAGTGAATTATGCGCAAAGATACAGGGATGAATACCAAAAAGAATGGCCTTGTATTAGAAAATCAACGAAGGGACAAAATCATGCGTTGTGCACCGTTTTTGTAGTTGTGATATTAGCGTGAAATACGACGGGCGAAATGACATATTGCGACACATCAAATTGGATAAACATTGCACCACTGCGAAAGCACGATCGAGCACGCCAGGAATTGCTGGATTTATTTTTTAGAAAATCGGTCGCTGATGACGGTGTAATAAAGGTGGAAATGTTCACAGGCTTTCTAGTCGAACACAACTTGAACGTAGCATCGTCTGACCATGCCCGGTCCCCTATTTAGGGATGAGATTCTTCCAACTTTTGTCAGAAATCCGACCTACGATTTTGAAAATCCGACTTTAAATTTCAGTTCGACTTTCCGCCTTGGCGTTTTATTTTAGGAAATCTGTTTAGTAGGCGATGATAGCACAAATGCACCCTGCAAACAGGCCACCATTTACTTTTAAATCAGGAGAAAGCGGTAAACACTTTTTAAAACTGTTTTTCTTCTTAATTTACATACCCGACCGCTATTTATTTAATGCCGAAAGCATTATTTATGAGCTGAGATTCTCTGCCACAGGTATAATCCATAGAATTTAATTCCACAAAACAAAACATGTCAAAGATTTCTGAAGCTTTTCCGAGTTAAAAAATTCTCCAATAGTTTGCTCTCAGTCGAATAAATAGATGTCACCATTCTGCTTCCAACCAGTCATAATTTTTTTTTAAGTAGGTCTAGATTTATTGTTTTAAATTTTAGGCTTTGAAACAACTGATTAAAAGACGTATTTCTGCCGACATTCGGATCACTCACTTGCGCAACTTAAGCCTTGGGAGAATGTATACATAGTTATATAGCTTGGAAACCAGCCAAGAACCAGGTCCCAGAGGTTGATGTCACCTGGTCTGGGAGTGTAAAACCACAACCTGTCAGTCATTGTCAAGTGAACAATAGCCCCAACTCTTGTCTTGGCTCTAATCCCAAATTGATACCTTCAACATTCGAAAGTCGGCAGACAGTTCTTTGATGTGAACTTGTGACCCAGAAATTGTGTCTTTTTGGTTGCCGGTTGTCTTGTTTCTTTTTTCTTTTAAAATACTTTGAAGAGACTAGAGCCAGGATAATTCTAAGGTGTCTCTACAGCTGGCCTATGTTTTTAAAAACTTCGCTGAGCTTTTTTTTTTATTTACGCAATAACTGTGGACTTGGAATATAGAGCTCTTACCTGCTGTCCAATAAAATACTTGATGAAACTATTTACCTGGGTGAAGCTTGAACTGCAGGGTTTCGTTTGTAAGAACCATTTTATTTATAGTTTTGTCAAGTTTAATTTAAAGTAGGCATAAGTCAAGGCATACATTGTAATTGTATTGTATGGAATTTTTTTGATCATATATGGCTTTGAATTATTGATAAAAACGATTAACTTTACTCACACGTTTAAAGCTACAATTACTAACAACAATCCAATGTAAAGTGAATAAAACAGTAATTAAAACAATAATAAAATGAGTCCTGTAGGCCCTACTCCATTTTTTATTTAAAAATGGGTTTGATATTAGTTGAGAAAAATGTGCCAGAATTACATGTGCACATGTTAAAACCTACCAAATGAAAAGCAAGAAATATTTTTATGTCGAAATAAATATGGTTTTGTGTGACAAATTATATTATGCAATATGCCCCTAAATAGCCTCGGATTGCACCCGAGAGCATCTACAACCTTAAAATTTCCCAGGGCCCTTAAGCGGGCCCCGGACCCCACCCGCAAGGGCTCGCTTGCTGCGCTCGATTGAGTCTTAGAAAATTAGAAAATTAAATCTTCCTCATTTTCAAAATCATATGTTGGCAGCTCTGCACACCATTGGTAGTGTTGGCAAAACTATTCTCTTTGAATCAAAATTTAAACAAAACACCTCTGAAAGTTTCAGCATCAGGGGATACCAGTGTTCCGGCTATTGCCGGAATTCCATCTTTTTCATATTTTTCCCAAAGAAATCCGGCGCTCCGTCTTTCGTCCGGCCGGGAAAAAAATCACCTTTACAGAGCGCGCTCAGTTAGTTTTGGTTATCAAGACGTTCTTACCTCTTTTTTTTTATGCCATCGCGAAATACACTCAGACATTTCACCGACAGAGGGCGTTCGATAGTAGCGAGAAAATGAGCAACATCTTGAACTAAGACTAGACCATTGCTCTGCCATATTGGAAACAGTGTGTGTGGATCCGTGTAGTGTGTGTGTGTTATATACAGTGCATTGTATGCATTGCGTTTCGCGGCCCATATTTTCCGAAATTTTTGACTGATTTTACTCAACTTGGCTACCGAAAGGTCAGAAGAGACCTGTGTGGATCTGAAAAAAATCGATGCTAGTGTAAAGAACAGGTTCAATTGGCGTTGGCTTGAATCAAAAGACAACAAGGGATATTTTCTTTCCGTGTGCAAGTATGAACGTTCGCTCTTCCTTTGCGGGATTTTTTTTCCGGCTCTGGAGCAAAGAGCTACTGGCATCCCTGTATTACATCCATGTTGTGTTGTTCATAGCCGTTAACCCTCCTACTGATAGACCATTTGAAACCATTCAAAATTTCCACTTACCAAAATGCCCATTGGTTTTGTAAACACATGGTGATACCATTTGAACAGTGTTGGTAGCAAGCTTTACTACCATTCAAATCCATTCAAATGCATAGAGGGTCCATTGATTCACCACTTAGAAGTATCCAAACAAGGTTTTGTATTCGCTGTACTACCATTTGGAAAGATCCAAACAAGGTTTTGTATTAGCTGACCTATCATTCAAAACCATTTGGGGGAATCAATACTGTACACAGTTATTTCACCATTCAAAACCACAAAAGCGAATGGTTTCAAATGGTGCATCAACTTGTATGAAAAAGGTACCAAAAGTAGGAGGGTTAATACATGTACATGTAGTTAAGGCCCACATAGCAACCTGGAACACAATGCACGAAAAAAAGACCATGCACGCAACTGTGGATGCCCCAAGGGTCTTCACCAGTCTGCTCTGTAGTCTCACGTTTTTCCTTTATATTTCTCTACCGATTTGGTAGAGAAATGTCAATACATAATGCATCTAGGTAACTAATTTGTTGTGGTATCACTTATTTAAATGTAGCCCAACATTTTGCTTACGGTGATTGGCTTTTATAAATTTATATTGCTCAGCAAAAATATTTGCGTAGAAATATTCTCTGCTTAGCAGCTCTATGAAATTAACCCCGAAACATTAACCCTAACCCTAACCCTAACCCTAACCCCATGTATAGCTGGGAAGAACAAGCGTGGTCGCCCTGCCAAAACATTGACAGATAACCTGAAAATATAGACAGAAGGAGGGCTAACTGTCCTACGAAATTGTGCAATCTATCGCCAACAGCCGTCTCTGGGGGCTAGGGATTCCTGAACTGAACTGTTGACCCTCCTACAATCAGTGCAATTTTTGAAACAACCCATTCAGGCCACTCCAAGCCATTAGCTGTTGCCAGTGGCCTCCTATGGTTACCCTTCTGTGCACTGTCACACCACTGAGATTGCAGGGTAAGGTGGTCTCCCATTGATACATTGTAGGCCATACTAATATGTTCAAACATTTACAGTGGCTTTGGGTGGCACACAGTTGATTTTGTAAGATTACTTGGAAAGGACAGCAGGCTTGTACATGTATGTACTAAAGGTTGGTGAAGAACATATTGAAAATTTAGTGGATCGGAGTGGCCTCTATGTGTAGTAGGGTTTTCGATGAGTTGGTAAATCTCCATTGCTACTACTCTCATTAACTGCAGACATTGATCAATTGTGACCGGATCCTACGAAATGAGTCTAAAGGTGATGTCGGGAATATCGCACGTTTAAGTCTGGGCTTGATTTCTGGTTTTATTTATATCATATTTATTTATATCATATTTATTTCAACCCTACAGAAAGATTACAAATTATCGCAAATTACAAATTATGTGTATAAATCATACATTTTACATGTATGTAGTGTAAACCCACCGTTGTTATACATGTACAACCATGTATGATATTCACCTGTTTACTATTCCGTTCCATGTACACACAGCCTGATGTAACATTGTATGTAAATTAGTCAGTAAATAATGGCATGTTGACTCGTATAGGCTGTGACCGGTCACCGCACTGCAATTTACCCCTACTCTTGCCCGATAATTCAGTCAAATCATCCCGTTTCTTCCGTCTTCGCAGCCTTGGACATGTCAAAGGAAATATGTTAATCCTTCGATCTTCCTTACTTATATGTTGTATCTAGTGAGAGGATTCCAATTATTTCCACAATGCGATCACGCGCTGAGGGATAGTGACGGGGCATAAACACCTGCAATCCTTCTGTGTGCTTTAATCATCGATATTTCCGCTTAATCGATACCAGTGCTTGTTGGTTTTTTGTAGCTTTCTTCTCAGTTGTGTATGCACGTACAAGTCCAAAAGAACAAATTAATTAAAAGTAAATCAATCCATTGTCCAGTATTCATGTTTATAATGTACAAATGTACTTGTAAACTTCATGTTGTACACAGTACATAATGTATTTAAAATAAAGAAATTATTTTTCTACTTTTTTACAGACATTTTACAGCAATTTTTGTTTTCATCAGAAAACTGTTACAATTTACATTGTATTGTACGTGTATTTGACATAAAACACAATAAAGGGGGCCACTTTCCTACCGTCACGTTAGCAGTTTTTCTAATGGTTGTAATTTTTTTTTAAATATCTGAAACCACCCAAAAAGAATTTCAACATTTGAATAGACATGCATGCTTATCCTAAAGATAATTTGATTTGATTATTGCTATTATTTTTTTAATTACCCTAAAATTTCCATCAACAAGTGGACGGAAAAGGGAGGTAACTTTTTCCGTCCAAATTTTATGGAAATTTGAAGGTAAAAAAATAAATAAAAAAATAAAAAAATAAAATAAATCAACTCAAATTATTTCTAGTATAAGCCTGCATGTCCATTCACATGTTGAAACACTTTTTGGTCGGTTTCAGGTACTTAAAAATAAATAACAACCATTGGAAAAACTGCTAACGTGACGGATGCAAAGTGGCCCCCCTTTATTGTGTTTTATGTCATTTCATCTTAACCCTCCTACTACTACAAGGGTCAAAATCAGTCAAAATGTTGAGATAGTTAAGTATATTTACTGGTCAAAATGAGTCAACCATTTTTGACTGGTAAAAGCATTGTCTGGTATTGTTCAGGGTGGTCAAAATAACAGTTAACTCCAGTCAAAAATGCCCCCGTGTGCACATTTGGGTCAACAGTCAAAACAGGCAGTTGACTGGTTTTGACCTATATAGCAACTTCCCACTAAAGTGCAGCTATAGTAGGAGGGTTAAGGAAAAGAAACAATATGATTTGAAATTACATGTATTTCTATAAAATAATCATGATAAGCATGGTTTTACAGTAAATATGTTCCATAATTTATTCGGGCACTTCTAAACCGAGCTCAATCTTTCGTAACTATTTCATAAAATGAAGAAGAAAATCTTAGATGCAGAAATCCAATTCCCCCATCGTTTCTGGCCGAGTCATTGTTGCTAAACGGGAGAAAACTACCATAAATATTCTGGCATTGTTTGCAGACATCTTACAGCAGAATGAGGCACAAACTCATATGATTTTGGTTCCTTGGTACATGCGCAAGTTCAGATGTTGTGTACGTTTGCAGCAATGCTGGGATGGTTAACCATTAAGAATTTTTCTAACCGGCTAAATGAAACCTTCCCTTTAATGTATATCTCGATTCAAAGAGAGTAAGCATACTCATAGAAGCAGTTTGGCCAACATTACCAATGTTGTACCTTCCCTTCAATGTATATCTTGATTCAAAGAGAGTAAGCATACTCATAGAAGCAGGTTTGTCAACATTACCAATGCTGTACCTTCCCTTCAATGTATATCTTGATTCAAAGAGAGTAAGCATACTCATAGAAGCAGTTTTGCCAACATGACCAATGTTGTACCTTCCCTTCAATGTATATCTTGATTCAAAGAGAGTAAGCATACTCATAGAAGCAGTTTTGCCAACATTACCAATGTTGTACCTTCCCTTCAATGTATATATTGATTCAAAGAGAGTAAGCATACTCATAGAAGCAGTTTTGCCAACATTACCAATGTTGTACCTTCCCTTTAATGTATCTTGATTCAAAGAGAGTAAGCATACTCATAGAAGCAGTTTTGCCAACATTACCAATGTTGTACCTTCCCTCAAATGTATATCTTGATTCAAAGAGAGTAAGCATACTCATAGAAGCAGTTTTGCCAACATGACCAATGTTGTACCTTCCCTTCAATGTATATCTTGATTCAAAGAGAGTAAGCATACTCATAGAAGCAGTTTTGCCAACATTACCAACGTTGTACCTTCCCTTCAATGTATATCTTGATTCAAAGAGAGTAAGCATACTCATAGAAGCAGTTTTGCAACATTACCAACGTTGTACCTTCCCTATCTTGATTCAAAGAGAATAGCATACTCATAGAAGCAGTTTTGCCAACATAACCAATGTTGTACCTTCCCTTTAATGTATATATATATATATATATATATATATATATATATATATATATATATATATATATATATATATATATATATATATATATATATATATATATATATATATACATATATATACATATATATATACATATATACATATATATATATATATATATATATATATACATGTATATGACATAAAACACAATAAAGGGGGCCACTTTGCATCCGTCACGTTAGCAGTTTTTCTAATGGTTGTTATTTATTTTTAAGTACCTGAAACCGACCAAAAAGTGTTTCAACATGTGAATGGACATGCAGGCTTATACTAGAAATAATTTGAGTTGATTTATTTTACTATTAAATTTTTTACTTTATTTTTTTACCCTCAAATTTCCATAAAAATTTGACGGAAAAAGTTACCTCACTTTTCCGTCCATTTGTTGATGGAAATTTTAGGCTAATTAAAAAAATAATAGTAATAATCAACTCAAATTATCTTTAGGATAAGCATGCATGTCTATTCAAATGTTGAAATTCTTTTTGGGTGGTTTCAGATATTAAAAATAAAAATTACAACCATAAGAAAAACTGCTAACGTGACGGTAGGAAAGTGGCCCCCTTTATTGTGTTTTATGTCATATATATATATATATATATATATATATATATATATATATATATATATATATATATATATATATATAATTATATATATCTATCTTGATTCAAAGAAAGTAAGCATACTCATAGAAGCAGTTTGGCCAACATTACCAATGTTGTACCTTCCCTTCAATGTATATCTTGATTCAAAGAGAGTAAGCATACTCATAGAAGCAGGTTTGTCAACATTACCAATGTTGTACCTTCCCTTCAATGTATATCTTGATTCAAAGAGAGTAAGCATACTCATAGAAGCAGTTTTGCCAACATTACCAATGTTGTACCTTCCCTTCAATGTATATCTTGATTCAAAGAGAGTAAGCATACTCATAGAAGCAGTTTGGCCAACATTACCAATGTTGTACCTTCCCTTCAATGTATATCTTGATTCAAAGAGAGTAAGCATACTCATAGAAGCAGTTTGGCCAACATTACCAATGTTGTACCTTCCCTTCAATGTATATCTTGATTCAAAGAGAGTAAGCATACTCATAGAAGCAGTTTTGCCAACATTACCAATGTTGTACCTTCCCTTCAATGTATATCTTGATTCAAAGAGAGTAAGCGTACTCATAGAAGCAGTTTGGCCAACATTACCAATGTTGTACCTTCCCTTCCATGTATTTCTTGATTCAAAGAGAGTAAGCGTACTCATAGAAGCAGTTTGGCCAACATTACCAATGTTGTACCTTCCCTTCCATGTATTTCTTGATTCAAAGAGAGTAAGCGTACTCATACATGTACAATGTAGAAGCAGTTTTGCCAACATTACCAATGTACCGTCAATGTATATCTTGATTCAAAGAGAGTAAGCGTACTCATAGAAGCAGTTTGGCCAACATTACCAATGTTGTACCTTCCCTTCAATGTATATCTTGATTCAAAGAGAGTAAGCATACTCATAGAAGCAGTTTTGCCAACATTACCAATGTTGTACCTTCCCTTCAATGTATATCTTGATTCAAAGAGAGTAAGCGTACTCATAGAAGCAGTTTGGCCAACATTACCAATGTTGTACCTTCCCTTCAATGTATATCTTGATTCAAAGAGAGTAAGCATACTCATAGAAGCAGTTTGGCCAACATCACCAATGCTGTACCTTCCCTTCCATGTATTTCTTGATTCAAAGAGAGTAAGCGTACTCATACATGTACAATGTAGAAGCAGTTTTGCCAACATTACCAATGTTGTACCGTCAATGTATATCTTGATTCAAAGAGAGTAAGCGTACTCATAGAAGCAGTTTGGCCAACATTACCAATGTTGTACCTTCCCTTCCATGTATATCTTGATTCAAAGAGAGTAAGCATACTCGTAGAAGCAGTTTTGCCAACATAACCAATGTTGTACCGTCAATGTATATCTTGATTCAAAGAGAGTAAATATACTCATAGAAGCAGTTTTCCAACATTACCAATGTTGTACCGTCCCTTTAAATAAATGCCAATATACCATGTAGAGGAAATTTCAGTGAAATGCCAAAGGTTGTTCCGTGGACAGTGACGTATATCCACTCTGCAAGGACCCCCCCGCACACACACACACCTCCGGTTACTTGTAAGTGTCATACCTTACCACTTTACCAAATGCTATTTAAAGATTTGTGGATTTCGATATTTCACGAGCAATCTTGTACGTAACTGGCACACCTCAATCAGGCCTTGAATTTCACAGAGGCCATTGCCCTGGTCATGGCCTTGGTGCCCCTTAAATATGTTCCTATAGACGTTCAGATATTCTAATGGAAGTGCCCGTTACTCAGGAAAAGTAGCCCTGCCTGAAATTACAGGCCTGCTTGATTTTCCATGTAGCAGGGAAGTTAATTACTTTCAGACGAGATATTTCACCAAAAGAATGACCGTAACATTGTAATAAATACATAAAAGACCAAATAGTTGAATTTTAATTTATACTAAGTGTACAACAGATGATGGTATTATCCTTTTTTTTCTGAGGTGCTGTCATTTTCAAGAAAAGCAAAATAATTTTCAGTTTGAATTTCAGAAAGACTACTCTTTCCTAAGCTCTCCAACAATCAGTGCAATTTTTCAAACAACCCATTCAGGCCACTCCAAGCCATTAGCTTCTATGAGTAAGCACACTCATAGAAGCAGTTTTGCCAACATTACCAATGTTGTACCTTCCCTTCAATGTATATCTTGATTCAAAGAGAGTAAGCATACTCATAGAAGCAGTTTGGCCAACGTTACCAATGTTGTACCTTCCCTTCAATGTATATCTGGATTCAAAGAGAGTAAGCATACTCATAGAAGCAGTTTGGCCAACGTTACCAACGTTGTACCTTCCCTTCAATGTATATCTCGATTCAAAGAGAGTAAGCATACTCATAGAAGCAGTTTTGCCAACGTTACCAATGTTGTACCTTCCCTTCAATGTATATCTCGATTCAAAGAGAGTAAGCATACTCATAGAAGCAGTTTTGCCAACATTACCAATGTTGTACCTTCCCTTCAATGTATATCTCGATTCAAAGAGAGTAAGCATACTCATAGAAGCAGTTTTGCCAACATTACTAATGTTGTACCTTCCCTTCAATGTATATTGATTCAAAGAGAGTAAGCATACTCATAGAAGCAGTTTGGCCAACGTTACCAATGTTGTACCTTCCCTTCAATGTATATCTTGATTCAAAGAGAGTAAGCATACTCATAGAAGCAGTTTTGCCAATGTTACCAATGTTGTACCTTCCCTGTACATGTACAATATGAACATATTATGCGGCAGCGTGAGTACTGGTCAATTTACATGTCCGTTCATGTTTTTTTGAAACTATCAGGAAAGTTAATCTCACTGCAAAATATGTCCAAATTGTTATTGTTTTATGCTGATAAAAAATAATCCTTTGGTGATCTTGCCGGTGATGTCAACCAGACTAATATTTTGTACCATGACCCGGGCCTCACATCAACACTGCACTGACACATACGCGCACAGTATAATACACACACACACAATAAATGCGTTGCGTGTAAAGGGGAATCCCGTACACACATGTACATGTACAAAAATGTACAGCCACGGACAAAGCCACGGACAAACCAGACTGTTGTTAAGATGGCCGACTGCTGAGCTCCCATAAAAACAGGTAAAATGTTTGCTGCCGCCACGGGTCACAAATGTCCAACTAGATTTCAACCGCTGTAATTTTGGCTGCAAATTATGATTTTTTTTTCAGCAATTTCTAATTTGATTTTAATTTTGCCCTACACCGACGTGTGTATAGCACTGTATACTCAGTGCTTTCCGAGTGTCTGTGAAAAAACTACACAGGCGACTCGGGCGGGATTCGAACCCACGACCTCCTGCTTACTAGTGCAGACGTCTTAACCTCTCAACCACCGAGCTTGCCTGATGACAATTGGCCAGCTAGAATCCCGCCCGAGTCGCCTGTGTAGTTTTTTCACAGACACTCGGAAAGCACTGAGTATACAGTGCTATACACACGTCGGTGTAGGGCAAAATTAAAATCAATTGTTTATCTCCCGACGCAAGAATTTCACCAACCTATAAATTTCTAATTTGTTTAAATGTTTTTTGGAATAGCATATAAATAATTAAATACATATTGAGTCAAAAAATCAAGGCACTTTGTGTGGTCTTTAAGAGCCTGTAACACAAAAGTAACTGTGGCAACTTCAGACTCAGACTCAAGACAGGTCACATAATTGATTGATGCCTCCATTTTGATTAAAAGGCTGGGCTCTCTGTCATCAGTGAATAATAATGTAAAATGTACGAACAGGATACTACGTGCATACATGTGCGCTATGGCTCTCCTTAAATTACAATGTACGCAGCACGTACACTTTACTGGTGATTGATCAAAGTTTGACATAAAATTTACTTTGTGCAAAGTTGAAACACATGTAAAGCCCCCCCTCCACCACAAAAAGTCTCTGGTTTCTGGTCACAAGTTGGTCAAAATCGGTGCATTGACATGCATTTTTTTTTGGCCAACCATTTTTTATTCTGAATGCGTCCACATTTGTTGTATGTAATGGAAAAGAAAATCGCATGTAAACTAGTCATGGCCGAGCGGACTAGCTTACCGGACTCAAGTTCTGGTGTTAGCAGCAGAATGTGGGTTCGAAACCCGGCCGTGACACTTGTGTCCTTGAGCAAGACACTTAACCATAATTGCTTCTCTCCACCCAGGGGTTAAATGGGTACCTGTGAGGGCAGAGTTGGTTGATTAGCCCTATATGCGCTGTAATGGCAGCAATTGAGCTGTATACTCCCCAGGGAGCTGAGATGGTTTCAGGAATGATTTATGAGCCTGATGAGCCTTATGAGCAGGGGTAATAATATAATGCGCCTTGAGCACCACTCAGTTGGTGGATACATGTACGTGCGCTATATAAGTCCACACATTATTATTATTATTATTAGCAATGGACGATACATGTGTGTACGTCTTGAAAAATACTAATGGTGCATTATTGTACACATGAAATAGTACATAAGTACATGTACGCTAACATATTATGCGGCAGCATAAGTACTGGTCAATTTACACGTCCGTTCATGTTTTTTGAAACTCGAGGCCACATTTTTATTGAGCATTACTTCCTCCATTTCCGCTGTTCTTACCAGCCCACGTGTCCGATGTCTCTTTCCTATCTTTCCCTTCGCAAAATCTAACTCAATCAGAGAACATAACCTGAACCTTATTAAATTATGGCAAAATTCAGCGTCTATTTAGAAAGTTGTCAGAATAAAATCTCCAGTTTGCGTGCCTGTCCTCAGGCGGAAATTGTCCGTCTCACTTCTCTCACAGTTGCAGACAGCCTCAAAGTCCATTTTTTGTAAAGGATGGGACACACGACCATTGACTCAACAAAGTCTTGTGCATCTTGTGCATGTTACTCTTATTTACCGTAGCGTGCACAGTACGCACTCCAACCGACTCTTCATTTAATTTCTGTTTTGGCCCGGAGGCGAGTAAACAAAAGAGCCACACATTAGGACACTAATTTTCCCGCCGCCTGTTTTTTCAGAATGCGATGGTATTTATGCAAATGTGTGATCTTTCAGTAGCATGGCCAAGGGGATATACATGTAATAACCACTCCTGTTTTTTAGTAGATGATGAATTCTGTACTGTAAACATAGACTACACGTATTTCCCTGATGACATTGTTTTTAGTGGAGTAAAAGATTATCCAAGTATTTTGAGGAAAAGGTTGGCTGGTTTTAAATTTCTATCAAATGTGCTTTGTGAGAATTACTTCATTATGCAATGTATACCGTAATTTCCTGCGTATAAGACGCGGCTTATCTGACTTTCAAAGGTACGAAAACGTCACTGCGTCTTATCTAACGGTGCACCTTATCTGGTGTCGCTTGAGATCAAAGTGATGATTACCGCTTGTGTAACTTTCGGTGGACCTCAACCTAACAAAGCGGCCATGTTTTCCAATGAAGGTCGTTAGCGCAAGATTTTCATGCATTCATTCACCGTAAATAATACTCACGAAAGACCTCACTCGTGTGTGACGTACCAAAAGCAGAATTCCCCTGTTTCTAAAAATAGCATGCCCAACATCGTACACGCGATCGGCGCATTTTTATCTACAACGCTTTCTAATGACTAAGTCTCTATGCGATGTGTGCAAGGTTGTCAACTTTTGCCGTGTCTGTTTTTCACCTCGATTATTAATCAGTGTATTACGCACAACACCGCGGGATCACTTGGGCCGCAACCAGACTACTTTCGTGGTACGGCGGCGGCGTGGTGGTGGCGGCGTGGTCGTGCTATAGCGCTTCTGGCATGCACTGCACTACTGAGCGGTCATGGTGCGCCTTATACGGCGGTGCGCCTTGTACGTTGACACTTTAATCACATTCCCCCGATTCTGGGGTAATGCGCCTTATACACCGAGCGTCTTATACGCAGGAAATTACGGTACATGTATGTACAATATACATGTACGTACAATGTATATGAACATGTACCGTACATACAGTGTATGTACAGATATATTGTATAGTACGAACATGCCTACAATCTTGGTCACTTTCATCTCGTACGAAACCCCCGCACCACTTCTCAAGGTTGATGGGCCCGCACTTTGCTTCTTCACACAAAACAATTCATCTGCAAACCATTCTCAAAGTATTCACACAAAAATTGTTAATGAAATTAATTCTGTTTGTACTTGCATTAGTTCCCTTAAAGGAATTTCAATATACATGTATCTGCTAAGGTTTGAAAAGTATTTAAAACCCACTTTGTACAATAACCCTCCTACAATCAGTACAATTTTTGAAACAACCCATTCAGGCCACTCCAAGCCATTAGCTGTTGCCAGTGGCCTCCTATGTTACCCTTCTGTGCACTGTCACACCACTGAGATTGCAGGGTAAGGTGGTCTCCCATTGATACATTGCAGGTCATACTAGGTAATATGTTTAAACATTTACAGTGGCCTTGGGTGATACGACACACAGTTGATTTTGTAAGATTACTTGGAAAGGACAGCAGGCTTGTACATGTATGTACTAAAGGTTGATGAAGAACATATTCAACATTTAGTGGATCGGAGTGGCCTCCATGTGTAGGAGGGATTTATACCAACTACAGGGATTTATACCAACTTGTACAAGCCTTCATTTACTTAGAATGCACTGCAGTGAAATTGGTTATTTCATGTGATTGTGCCTCAAGAATTTTCTTAAATGTACAATATAATGTGCACCTATAATGTTCACTGTACCAGGTGTGTGCCAGCAGCTCACAGCAATCAGCTTTTCTCCCCTGGGTGGTGGAATTAAATTTTGTCTGGCGAGCTGTGTTCGATCGCGATAAAATGGGATTTATCACTTTTTAAATTGCCTGGGTCTCTTTTATGATCTACCTGCGCATTCAGCGAAAAAAGTGTCTGGTTGCTAGATATTGTTGAACGACTGGACGTTGTTTTTCGAGTTGTTGTGGAAAATATCTGCGGGCAAATTTGCAACAAAATGAGCTCTATTCTGTATTCTAATTTTTTTTTAGTTCATTCAGCGTTGGGAAGTTTGCACGTTAAACGAAAATAAATTCATTAAACGTTTTCAAATTCACGAAGCGTGTAAACGAATCCTACATTTAAACAAGAAACCTTCCATTTCCATGATATTTGACAAGTGGGCCCGCTATTATTACGATTCCCAGGAAGTTCAACTGATAATTTGTTTACATTTTAATACAACCGGTAATTTCAGAGGATGTTTTGTGCCAGGCTTGGATTTTTTTTTAAATCTGTACTATTTTTTCTAAATCCATATTGCCATATTTTGGATTATTTTCCATACTACATAAAAATACAGACAATCTGTCTGCATCATTGGTGATAACAATATTGTTATTTTCTCCGAACCCATTTTGTCTTGATTTCAGAAAATCCTATGGATGGTCCATTGGGGAAAAACAAAAGTTTCACTAACTTTTTAAAATGGTCTTCCCGGTGTCAACCTTGCAAAGTCACCTCTTGGAAATTGTATATTAACACTGAAAATATTGGCACTTTTTTATTAAAACATACATGTGAAAGAGGGCGAGGGGCCATTTGTTTTTTCTAGTTGAAGTTACAGTGTATGTATTTCTGAATTTGAGACAAAAGAGGTTCGATCAAAATTACTTTCTGTAACTCTTTACTTTGGTTTGAGTTTATAAAAGTTATGTCGTTTAGTTTCCTTAGGATGTAACCTCACTCAAAATGAACTTTTTTTGCTGAAAATGCAATTTTAAAAGACTTGTGACACGGACTCAACTTCAACCTTTGTGACTCAGGACCTGACCTTCATGACATAGACTTGGACTCAACACTGAGGACTCAAAACTTGACCTTCATAACTCGAACTCGACCTTTGAGAATCATGACTCCTCGTGACTCGACTGTCATGACTCAAGACTCAGAGTCTGAGTCAATTTGGACTCAGTGTTTGACTTAGTATTAGCAAGCAATACTTTTGGGTGTCTTTTGGATGCCCAGTTTGCTAAATAGACACCCTGTTTTATTTACAATACACATGCAAAAGTGTTGTAAAGTTACAGTTTTGGACACCTTGTTTCTCAAAGAATAACAAATTTGGACGCCCTACTCCAAATCTTGGCTAATACTCTGGTGTTTGAGGACTGAAACACAAGAAGCGTGATGATACCAGCTGGCAGTTCTTGATGAGATGAGTTCATTTGTATTATATTTTTCTCTATTCTGTATTTCAGGTGGTACTCGTCCGTTGGAACGAGCCCTTTCAGAAGATGGCGACCTGCGACGCACAAGGTGTGATCTTTGTGTGGATCAAATATGAAGGAAGGTGGTCGATTGAGTTGGTCAATGACCGCTCATGTCAAGTAAGTCATTACACGAACACGTTCATTATAACAGTGCACTGCCATTTCATTTAGACTATTTTAATTATTCATTCATAGAGGTTTGAGTAATGGATTTGGCAGTTAATCATGTTGGAGGTAGGGGTATAAGTGAAATAAATTATTTGACAGTAATTTTTTAAGTATTAATAACTTAGGCAGATAATAAATCAGGCAGATTTGTGGGAACTAAACACGTATGGCCTGTGTTTTTTTTTGTTATTTTGATCGAAATTTCCACCAATTTTATTCATCACAACAAAGAAAATTAGACTTAAGTGTTTGTCATATTACAAACACATACAGTGTAGGTGTTCGAGTTTTATCAGGGCAGTGATGATGACGTCAGAATATTTTTTAAAGAAACTTTGTATTATTATTTTTTTTTCATATTAAAGAGTACCCTGTAAAATATGATGTGGTTTCCAACGATGATTTGTTTGAAGTCCATTTCAATAATTTGAACTTAATCACATTAGGCCCTACACCAAATTCAAACTTCATTTCAAATGCAATGGTATAATAAAAGAATGATAATGATTAAATAAAACTTCTCTTCAGACTACACCTAGAAGATCCTCAACAAGGTTACAAGGGAATTTCAAGACCAACATATGTTAATTACCCTGAAATTTCAAAATATTTCTGAATTTTTTTAAAAACTGGTCACGGAATCTTTATTGTTCACCGGATGGTTTTACATACATCGATCATAAATATTAAATTTTGACTTTGGTTTGGACAGGAAGTAAGGTCAAATTAGGGTCACCTTTGTGTAAATATTTTTCAACAATTAACAATCTGTACAATGGTGCAAAAAATGTCAATTTACCTCTTGTGGTTGTTGAGATATGATTTTTTTAAATATTAAACTTTGACTTCCGGTTTGGACAGGAAGTAAGGTCAAATTGGGGTCACCTTTAACTGTTGAAAATACATTTTCATAAATAGTAATGTTAAAGTTATTGTTTAAAGGTGGCAATATCTTCACGATCAACAGGGCATGGAATCAGAGTTCAAGTTCTAGTTTAACTCAGTGACTGAAAATAATACTCACATGATAAGGTCATATTCGCGTTGCTGCTGCATAAATGAGCCAGTAATTTGTAGTCACTATGTTCATCTTAAACTAGGACACCAATTCCATGCCCTGTTTGTAGAAAGTCTGCTCTGATCGTGACGATACTGTCTGTTTAACCAATTGTGTTTATGGGATTGATGGTCAGTACTATCCCAATGCGAGCATACAAATAAATAGGAACTTTAATTGGGTGATCTGGCAAAAGGTATTCCAAGGCTGACACACCCATGCAATGAAGATTGGGGGGTATGTTTACTATGTTTATATGGCCCAACTGCCAGTGATTCACTGTCAGCAATGTACATTTTACTAGATCACCAACAGATATTGCTTAATAATTACATTTGTGAGGATGTTTGGGTGCAGTCAAAAAATATTAAGAATTCCTCAGTACTATTTTGTTCTAACATGTTAAAGAAATTCCTAGAAAGACGTAGATGTGTCTTGAGGTCCTGAAAAAACAATTCCCTTGAGGGTCAAGACTGCCACAGATAGGATAAGTCCATATAAAATAATTTGAATAATACGTCAACTCCTTTGATGAATGGATAAACTTCAAATGCTGGCCATTGGATCACAAAGTTACACAGACTCTAACACACCTTGTAGCAGTAGCACAAATGGATATCGTTGATCTGAAATATAAACGAATCATGTAAAAACAATATTAAATGTTTTCAAAGAGGGACGAAGAATAATGGGTCATTCTAAGTTATGTGTGTTTTAAACACACATAACTTAGAATGCCCTTATATGTTATTATCAGGATGATGGATTGATGGATTGATGTAACTTCAGAAAAATGATCCCTTCAGAACAATGCCTTTAAGTTAGGTTTTACAATGGAATAGAACTACATGTGACGTCTTCCTTCCTCCATGATGTGACCGTTTCATTATCTCAATAAAGGTGCTGATATTTGTTTCTGGTCTACTTTAGTGAGAAAATTAAGTGCTAGTATAAAGTAAACTGCAATGCAGCCATCACCACACAGGACATAAGTACTACTATTATTATGAGGAACTACAGACACTATAGTGTAGCTAAATTAACTTGTACTTTTACCAACGTACTCCACCGGATGTCAATCCTTACGCATGCCAGTAAATATTCAGTAATAAATATTTTTCCGGGTTGAGTTGACCAAAATAAGTGTGAATTGGTAAAAGTACATGTACGAGCACGCATACGAGTTGACCTGTTTCACTCCAGGCGCGGCACATGTGATACCATTGCCACACTAAGGTTTTTAACGTTAACCATGGTTTTATGTAATCATTAACCATTGAGGGCCACTCTAAGCCATTACTATGGAAGGCAGTGGCTCCTAATGGCTATACTGCATAGTAACATAATACCATATGTCTGTTGGTTTTAGTGGTTTGTGATTGATGTATTATTGCAGGGCATACTATTATGTACAGTACATGTATGCTTGGCATAAAAAAAAGCACCAATTTTGAAGCCAACCTACATGTACATATGTATGACCCGAAACTGGATACTTTTTGTTTGGCCTATAATGAGGTAAAGCAAACAATATTAAGTATTAAAGATTCATTGTACGATTGGTAATTTAAACAAAATAAAAATTAATGTCAAACTTTGTGTAAAGCTGATGTTGGTATCAATCTTCCCTAAAAATAGTGTTGTCTGAGGTGCTGTCACTATTAAGAAAAGTTGAATAATTTCCGGATTGATTTTACAAAAGATTACTTTTCAAAATTCCATGTTAGAATGGATACTAGATACACTAAATGCATTTTTAATATTTTCTCTTAATCGACACAATGTACATGTATATACTGAAACATTCACTGGTTAGTTGTTTAATATGATTCAAAGAGAGTAAGCATACCCGTAGAAGCATTTTTTGCCAATATAATCAATATTGCACCTTACCTTTACAGACATGAAATTTCCCAGAGGCCATGGCCTCTGTTACCCTGGTCTTGGCCTTGGTGCCCCTTACAAAATGTTCCCGTAGATTTTATAATATTCTAATGGAATTAGTGCCCTTTACTCAGGAAAAGTGACCTTGCCCTTACAAGAATTAATTCCAGGCCTTGATCCCTTGATCAAATTTTTTTTAAATGGTTATTGTAAAATGCGCTTCTCATTAGTGCCTTCGTATAGCCATTACTGTAATGGTATACAGAAAGACAATTCTGCATAGTACATGTGCACATCATGTACACGTGTGTTCACAGACTAGGAGCCACGTTTGTGAAGTACGTACACGTACATGTACATGTATATTATTATTCTATTTCTCTCTGCCATTTACATATTTTCAAAGATAAATAAATTACATGTAGAACGTACATGTAAGTGATTATTGGAACAAACACTAGGTGTTCGGGTTAACTTCCGGTTCAATGAAATGATCATATTTTTGGAAAATGTCACATAAATGTCATATCATTTCATATAAAATTATCAGTTCCAACTTCAAAAGACATCAATTTTGCATTAGAATGAGTTCAATTTGAACTTCCTGTTTGGACCAGAGAGCTACTGTACATATCTTCAAGAGAAATGTAAGAAATTAAGTTTATACAAATTTAGAATTTGCCCAAATGGAGATTGCAAAGACTGAGGATTAAATATTATAAAAGATGCATCGTCTGTATCCCACCTCAATCCACCGGCAATCTTCATCCTGCTGTAATTCCCATGAACGTGACTTTAACATTTCAGGTGTGTATGTCATGATTTGAACACTTTGTAAGCCCACTTTCCGCTCTGTACGCATCATAGCCCTCTAGCAGTGAAATTGCATCCAGTGTCTTGATGATAGCCACTTTGGCGCCAAGGGAGCATTGTACATACAATTTATGCGCATATGTAATGATACTGCGCACATGTGTACTTCTGCTAGCCAATGATTGCTGGAGATATTCTACATTTACATGTACGTACAGTACATCAACTGCAAAATGCACCAAATGCAATGCACTCTCGCTGCCCTATCTGTGCACAGTGATCTAAGATGTGCCCTCATAGTGTGAATAAAACCATTGTGCACATATCATCGCACGACCTACATTTTGTATTCACTTCCTCAAACTGTCACTTAAGGGGCTGTTCATTCTCTATCCTCTGATTCCCTCGTGACCACTTCAGCGATCGCTGACTTGGTCTGACAGACGTCTTCAACTAAGAGCAATCCTGCGAGATCAGGAGCACAATTGTGCACTCCAATTTGTGCGACGAACGTTCCATTGAATCGGCCTCAGAAATGTCAACTATAGTTTTTTTGGACAAGGTTGAAATGACTTTAAAATTTTAATTTATATGTCATATTTGATATTTGTTTAGTATCCACCAGAGGGTACAATACAGTAGTTAGCTGCCAATGCATATGACAAACTACATGTTTAAATTTAATATACGATACTATCATTGTGTGCTCAGTGCATGATCTTATGAGGGAGCCCTGCATATTGGTGAGCATGTGCTATTGGTTCCATTTACATTTAAGCGTTAATGGTTACCAGGGAAAAGTGTTTCACTGTCACTGTCTAAAAATGCAGGGTACACATAGAAATTTGTGTACATGGAAGCGTTTTAAACCTTGGAACATTTCCTTTTTGGAAAAACAAACTACTCGTCAAAGGTTCCCTGCCGTGTGATGGCTAAAGTTTAGGACAAGCAAACCAACCATGCCCATTAGTCTGGTTGCAAATCTTGGACTGGAATAGTCAAACCAACTTCGACTAGACAGGGTTTAGGTCAATTTAGTCCAACTATGGTGTACAGTTTTCGCAGTCAAACTCATATGTGTACAATGTATTGTATACATACACGTACATAGTAGGCCCTACATGTACCAGAGTTGTACAGTTTCTATACTCGTACACATGAAAAAGTATTCGACTGCAACTATCCTCTCAGTGCACATCGTAGCCCTCAAGTGGTGAATTTGCACTCAGTGTTATAGCCACTTTGGCATCATATGAGCATTGTGTGTGTGCGTATGTTAACTAAGGTGAAGCGCGCGTGTACATGTACATTGTACTTCTACCAGCCAATGATTGCTGGAGATATTCTGCACGTACATGTACGCACATCAACTGCCAAATAGACCAGACGTGACGCCCTTTCGCCCACAGTGGTCTAACAACATGTGCCCTCAACAGCTCATGCACGGTGCGAATAGAGTTTGGTACTCGTACTTGTAGTTGTATTTGTACTCAAACTCGTACTCGTGCACCGTACTGTGCCGTGCCGATTCGTGCAAATGCGGTACACCGTCTGAGCACGTCAGTCGTACTGGTGCCGTGCTGACCGTGCACCGCACTCGTACTGGTACTGGTACTCATACTGGTACCTTTCGTGCACCGCCGTGCCGTGCTGGCACTGGTACTCATACTGGTGCGTGCTGACCGTGCCGTGCGTGCTGGCACTGGTACTCATGCTGGTACCGTGACCGTGCTCACACTGGTACTCGTGCTGGTACCGTGCTGGTGCACGTGCTGGTACCGTGCTCGTGACCGTGCTGGTACCGTGCTGGTACTGGCACTCACACCGGCACCGTGCTCGTGCTCATGCTGGCACGTGCTGGTACTCAGACTGGCACTCGTGACCGCACTCGTACTGGTACTCAGTGCTGGTACTCGTGCTGGTACTCGTGCTGGTACCGTACCGCACTCACACCGGTGCTCGTGCTGGTGCTCCGCACTGCACCGTGACTGGCACCGTGCTGCGTACCGTGCTGGTGACCGTGACTCGTGCTCGTGCTCGTACTCGTGCTCGTGCTCGTGCTGGTACTGGTACTCATGCTGGCGTGCCGTGCTCATACTGGTACTCCGTGCTGGTACCGTGCTGGTGCTCGTGCTGGCACCGTGCTCGTGCTGGTACCGTGCTGGTACTCGTGCGTATGCTGGCTGGTACTCGTACTGGTATTCGTACTCGTACTGGTACTTGTACTCGTCATGAAAAATTCTGGTATGTACATGTACATGTGTAACTACATTGTGCTATACTGCACACAATTACATGTTTGTAGTGTACTGTAGGCCTACTGTGGTACTGTACATGTACAGTACACATGTTATATGTGCTGAATTGTACGTATGCAAGGACAAGACTGTGTACATGACTTCACTCGCTGATATTCATGATAGAAGCCTTCAAATTACTTTCTATATGTACATGTAAGTCATCTTGTACCCAGGGCCACTACTGTCAAGTACATGTACATGTACAGCTCTCTACGAACTAAAAAATGGTAAAATAACAAAACTTGATATGTGTGTTTAATGATAGGATCTAAGCGAAGTGTTGTGATGAGCCCATGTACATGTAGTCTGCCTTCGGCAGTATGCTGAAATTACTGTCTCTATAGGAAGTATCTAGAAGGATCAGGGAAAGTCTCCATTTAAAATGCTTTCAGAAATTATCTGTAGATAGGGACGGATCCAGGGTGGCATATCTTAGTGAACTTGTTTCTGATCACGAATTTGATGTACATTGTAATAAACAAATTTCTGGACACCAAAAACGCATAGCACTTGGGTTAAGATCCAATATACTATATGTACATGTTCATGATGTGCAATGTATGTGAATGATTTTTGTTGGCCTGGAGAAATGCAGAACAATCACTAAAATGCAATCATGACTTGACAAGGACTCAAACATCTAGTTAATCGTTGCCATGGTTTCCAACTAAACGTCTCTTATGTAGGAAGAACGTGGGTTTGAATCATGTGGGCAGTGATCGAGGTACTGGCGTCGGTGTTGTCAGGAAATGTTGTCTATGTTTTATTTCCCCTATGGCCAGGGGAAAACAGGCTCTGTTAAGACAAGGGTTGGGTTCAATTTAGCTCTTGCGTAAAAAAGAAGAACAAGATCTGCAAAAGCAGTTTAACCCTAACTTCCTAGGCCCACTTGCTTACACATAACCTGAATCCTCCAAAATCCTTCAGTAGTAAAGCAAGCACATGACATGTATGCATACATGTGTTTCTAATCTGTGATACATGTACATGGCCAGGGACCCTCCCTGCATGCATGGAGCAATAAACAGTGTCCACTGACCCAAGCACTGACCTTGTAATCACTACGACAAACATGGATGTACATGTACCATGGAAAGGCAAGTATGCCTAATAACCTCAATCCTCCAGAATCCTTCACTTTAGCAAAGAGCATGTAGCATGTAACATCAATCCTTCAAAATCCTTCACTTTTATAGCAAAGAGGATTTTGGAGGTTTTGGGAAGGTTAGGGTTTGAATAGTCCGGACGTACATATATGTACTGTATCCTACAGGATTAAGTCAGCCAATTGCCAATCCTAGATATGATCTCTATGTAGTATCTCTTGATATATGAAGTTATTCAAACAATCATAAATGCCCATGACAGTTAAGAATATGATTAGACGAAACGTGATTACACATGGGGGGGGGGGGGGGGGTGCATTCACCGACAGTGAAGACCGACTCAATGGCTATGCATTATAACATACCAGCATGTGTGTGTGTGCATCGACCATCTGCCGTTATTAGGCATGCGACACAGGATTGAATCATTCAGAGTGGAAAAGTTTGTATTCGTCTCACACCGTCTCACAGGCTTAGTTGGAATTTCATCCTTCCTCAAATGTGGACTTAGTGTCAGTTTCTAGTTGGTGCTTTTTCAATAAAAATGACACTGGATATATTGAAATTTTGAAACCGAAACCAAGATGGGCATTTAAGAAGGGGAATAAAAATTGTCATGTTTTTTCCCACAGGATAAAGACCTTGTGGTTTTGGCTTTGGGTGATAAATGGTTATTATCTTTTGTGGCCATAATCCCTTAGCTTTAATCACCTTAAAAACAAAATAGTACGTAGTTAATGACCCAAAGTTTCAAACCTGTAGTAGGTTCTGTTTCAAAGGCAACAAATTTGTTGGCCAAAGGCAGAGATGCCAACATTGAATTCCAAAAAAGAGTAGCATCTATTGAAAAAAAAAATCGCAAAAATCTAAAGCTAAAAAATGCATGTCCGGATTTTGGGCAATGTCAGCGCCGCACTCGGTGTGAACCCCGCTGGCGGTAGTGGGACCGGGGGTAGAGTAAATTGGAGGAAAATACTCAATGAAAAAAATTATTAAATTATAACAATGCTAGACGTAGGTCTTATCTTAAAAAGCTCACAAAAATGATCTTCTGAATTAGTAATCCATGCATCAATCACGTTAGAAATTTTGATTATAATACTAACTGTTCTCTTTCTTGGGGTCTCGAAGGCAAATAACAAATTGATAGCCTTAGCTAGGCCTAGCCCTAGCTAGCTCACCTGGGCCCAATTTCATGGCGCTGCTTACCACATAATTCTGCGCTTACAGCGCCATAAAAGCGTGATTCTATGCGCCGTGGCGCAGAATTCCACAGTGCAGTGCCTGCCGCCTGACACTGAAGTCGCACTTGCAAAGAAGCTTCTAGAAATTAAAAGGTAATGCGATGCGCGAGCACAATTATGCGCGCATGTACACGCGTGTACACACAAGCTACCTCACAGACAACCTCATTTCCCCACGGGTATGATCATTATTCCCCATTATGTAATATAGATCAATAGATGCGATCTTTGCAAATAATGTACAGATGTACTATAGTACAGGCAGGGTACATGTAGGTAGGCAGTCGAATCCAGCGCGCTCGCGCTTGTGTACGTGTGTGATACGTACATAATCGTGTGAATTCGCCGCTAATCCCGCTATCGTCGCTTTTTACCACCACTGCGGTTTATATTAGATTGTTGTTTTGTTTTTTCATTTTTAAAATTATTTTTCATCATTTTTATTTCCACTTAATAGTTCATTCATTGTTTGCTTGAGCTATATACAATTATACCAGGGCGGCTTGTTTAGCGTATTTCAATGAAGTATTATCGTAGAGTCGTATTCACGGCTCAAAATCATATTTGCTACGCCCAAATCGTGTATGTTGGCATCTCTGCAAAGGCAAAAAGATTTTTATTTTGTTTTTGAGCAAGAACCTACTTGGTTCGAAACATATGGCCATTTACTACTATTTTGCATAAGTTTATGGTACAGGTCATTTGCATGTATATACACATGTACTAGGTAGGCCTAAGCACTTTGCATCAGCTGATTCACTAATTTTTTCCCCTTAAAGGGGTAGTATCGTCACAATCAGAGCAGACTTTCAACAGGGCATGGAATCGGTGTCCTACATGTAGTTTAAGATGAACACAGTATCTGAAAATTACTGGCTCATTTATGAAGCAGTGACGGTAATATGACCTTATCTTGTGGGGTATTATTTTCAGTCACTGAGTTAATCTGAAACTGCCACTCTGATTCCATAATACGCAGTGGTAAAGCCAAAATGATGTTTGATGGACTTACTAACCCTAACTCCCTATGCCCATTTGCTTACACATAACCTGAATCCTTCCTAACTCCCTAGGCCCATTTGCTTACACATAACCTGAATCCTTCCTAACTCCCTAGGCCCATTTGCTTACACATAACCTGAATCCTTCCTAACTCCCTATGCCCATTTGCTTACACATAACCTTAATCCTTCCTAACTCCCTATGCCCATTTGCTTACACATAACCTGAATCCTTCCTAACTCCCTAGGCCCATTTGCTTACACATAACCTGAATCCTTCCTAACTCCCTAGGCCCATTTGTTTACACATAACCTGAATCCTCCAAAATCCTTCAGTAGTAAAGCAAGCACATGACATGTATGCACACATGTGTTTCTAATCTGTGATACATGTACATGGCCAGGGACCCTCCCTGCATGCATGGAGCAATAAACAGTGTCCACTGACCCATGCACTGACCTTGAAATCACTACAACAAACATGGATGTACATGTACCATGGAAAGGCAAGTATGCCTAATAACCTCAATCCTCCAAAATCCTTCACTTTAGCAAAGAGCATGTAGCATGTAACCTCAATCCTTCAGAATCCTTCACTTTAGCAAAGAGGATTTTGGAGGATTTGGGAAGGTTAGGGTTAATCAACTAATAAGGGACCACTTGTTTTTCATTTTCTTATACATGTTACAGATACATGTATTTAGAATACATTTCACCATATCATTTTGGACAAACTGCCTAATTTACAGGTTTCTGTTTGGTCTAAATTTAAATTACAAGAGTACTGCAGACACTTGAACCCCCATTGAAATTCAAAACCCATTTGCAATCCATTAGACCTTCGTAACAGGACAAAATCCACATCTGAACATTGATTTTTGCCAACCGACGCATTCACGGTTACCATGACATACATCAAATTGGCCTTTCAAAAAAAAACCCATCACCCGACTTGTTGACACGGAGATAGTGACAGCGCAATATCTTGATCAGGGCTAGGGGGAGGGGGGGTTGATGGGATCACAGTCTTCATCATGATGTTATGGCCACAAGTGACAAGCACTAGACATACTCTAGCAATTCGTTGTCTGCAGTGACGTAAATCTGTGTCAATGGGGAGAACCCACCTCCCCCCTAACACTACAAAATACCTCAATTTATGTACCATTTCTCTACTTTTTTTTTTTTTTTTTTACAAATTTTTTTTTTTTTTTAAACACGGCATGCCCAAGAAAGGGCCACTACTACACAACCAATCAGAATCCAATCAGAATTCTACGGCTATCATAAAGATGACACCCAAATAACACCCAAAAAGACAAAGGAACAAACAGACAATACATATTTCAACAAAGCAAATTTCCCCTTTTTTGCACAAATTATTTGACAATTTTTATCATTGTTATTTTTTTTCTTTCTTTTTTCGTATGACATTCTGGGGGAATGATCCTATGGACCCCCCCCCCCCACCCCCCAGCCCCAAAATTGTGGGTATATACACATACATTTATACACGTACATATCCTCCCATCCCCTCCAGGATTTACGCCTATGGTTGTCTGCACTCCATTAAGTTACTGTACTTGCCATCTCCTTTCTCCCTTGCACCCCCTTCCCCCGCCTGCCCCGAGGTCAAATAATCAAAAAGGAGAATTGACCAACATCGAGTAGCGAGCTAGAGTCATTGACATGAGCATGGAATTGACGTCTGGTTTATGAGGGAGTTTTTTAAAGCTGTGTCACCCGTACTTTTTCATAATTTTATCGGAATGTTTTGGTAATGTTTTCTTTAATGGCAACATGCCCGTGGTATGTACAATAAGGATAATCACAGTTTTACATAAAACGAGTTCTGGTTACTTAGGTTGGTTAACCAGTGTGTTCATCTTAAACTAGGACACCGATTCCATGCCCTGTCGAATGTCTGCTCTGATCGTGACAATACTGCCCCTTTAAGGTTTTACATGCATGAGTAAATAGTTCAAACTATGAAAATGTAATCATGTACATGTAGATAATCTTAACCCTAACCCCCTAGGTATTCTGGCTAAGAACCTTCCTGAATCCTCCAAAATCTATCAGTGCACTTTTGGAAACATGCCCTTATCTTTAAAATGCACCATGCATTTTTGTTGATCTTTCATATTCAGGACTTATGGCCTGTACTTCTTGCCAGGTAGTAATTCTGCCCCATTTGAAGAGCTGAAAGTACCAGTTTCCACAGGGCTGAATTTTTCCAAAAAGGTGCACCATGGAGGATATTGATGGATTTGGGGTGGTTAGGGTTAAAGGGACAATATCATCACGATCAACAGGGCATGGAATCGGAGTGCTAGTTTTCGATTAACTCAGTGATTGAAAATATTACCCCACATGATAAGGACATTACCGTTACTGCTTCATAAATGAGCCAGTAATTTTCAGTCACTGTGTTCATCTTAAACTAGGACACCGATTCCATGCCCTGTTGAAAGGCTGCTCTGATCGTGATGATACTGTCCCTTTAAGATTTTATGATGACTTCCATTACACACATGTACATGTATAATTACTTCATCGGATTCTTTCTTTTTCATTAAAAATTGCAAAACAAAAATGTCAAATTCTAATGTGAAACTTACTCGGTGTTAAAGCTCTCTTCTAACAAATAATTTAGTCTGAGGTGCTGACACTTTTCAGTGAAAAAAATTCCTGTTTGTATTTCTTTGTTAAAATTAGTATGGCCTGCAATGTATCAATGGGAGACCACCTTACCCTGCAATCTCAGTGGTGTGACAGTACACAGAAGGGTAACCATAGGAGGCCACTGGCAACAGCTAATGGCTTGGAGTGGCCTGAATGGGTTGTTTCAAAAATTGTACTAATTGTAGGAGGGTTATACGAAAAATCTGACAGCTTATTTTTATTTTTGTCCGGTCCCAGAACCACTATATGACTCTGCTTGTTGTATTTTTTTCTTTTGTGGTTATTTCACACCTAGATTAACACCTGCTCACTCTTGTGTTTATCGTCCATTTTACCTTTGAGAAAGAACCCGCTAGGCCACTACTGTTGTATATTTTTATTTTGTGATAAATTGACAAAGCATAATAAGCTGAAATGTAAACAGGTTGTCTGTACAATAAATAATGTAAATTATATACATACATGTATGTACGTGTATCTTGATTCAAAGCGAGTAAGCATACTTAAGTATCGGCAACATGTTGTGCAGCCCTGAACAACGGATGCATATGAGATTTTCCAATAACAAGGTTTGTGAGGCAATTAGATTAGACAGAATACATGTACTAATGAAAATTAGTAGACAAATATTAAGCTTCTTGTAGATTCCCGCCAATCCCCCATTGAGACAAGAAATCGAATAATTTCCCCAGAGGAGCACGGCATGTCTCCGAATATTGATTTAGATTGCCTTCCAGGTGCGTTCAGTGCATAAATTATGTAAGATGCATGAAAATCACATTTAAATTTTGTGTATTTTTTTTTTTTTTCGAAATCTGACAATCTGAATCAACGGAATCCCAGTTTTACATGAAGTTTTGAATTTATTCCCTGAGCGATTCGTTGATGACATTAGGGATTGATTTCCATCAAAACCGACTTGCCAAAAATTGAAAACTGCCCAAAGCCTGCAGCAAATCGTGAATTTTGATTATTGGCACATGGTGAATTTTGTACAGCATATGTTGCTATGCAATACAAGCAAAACCATTCCAGTGTGTTAATGCTTCAAGTATGTTCATACGTACGTTTGCCCACCTGCAGACAAGAATTGTTATTCTAATCGGCTTTGAAGAGAAAAACCTGTTATCTGAAGCCACTGTTAATGTGCATGTAAAACCCATAGGGAGAGAAAAGGACAAAATTATGCAATTTTTGCAAAGTCCACTCAACAGTTCAAGTGAATTGAATATGAAGTAATCACTGGTACATGTAATTGTAAACCCTTCACACCAGAGAATTGCGGCTGGATTTGGAGTCTGTGCCAAAAGTACAACCATTACCAATATCATTTAAAAGTACAATGCCCTCTGTTATTAAAAGTATTATGACCTTTTGTATCCCTAGGCAATTAAAGGGATTTTTTAATTAATTTTTTTGGGGGGGGGGGGGGCGGGTGGTGAAGATGGGTACTGTGCATGTAGTTACATGTACGTTTAGGTTGGGGATGCTGGATATCAAATGTCAAAGGCCATTTCTCCCTCTCCCCTCTTCCCCCACCCCCCACCCCCATCCCCAACCCCATCCCCACCCCCATCCCCCACCCCCCACCCCCATAAACAAATTTATAAACTTAATCTATGACTGCAAGGCGGGTTACGATCAGTCAAAATGTTGATACATGTATATACTTGCCAAGGTATATTTAGTGCACTTAAAAGTCGAACAGTCAAACCTTACATGTACGTGTAGTAAGTACATTTACGGGTCAAAATGAGTCGACCGTTTTTGACTGGTAAAAGCACTGTCTGGTATTGTTCAGGATGGTCAAAATGACAGTAAAAACCAGTCAAAAATGCCCCTGTGTGCACATTTGGGTCAACACTCAAAACAGTCAGTTGACTGGTTTTGACCACTATAGCTACTTGCCACGAATGTGCACTAACGGGTTAAATATTGTCATAGCCACAGTACATGTTTATATATAGTTTGTTTTATGGGAAAAACCACTGTTCATTTTGATTTCTGATACTTAATATTTGAATGTGTATTACAGTGCTACAGAACATAAGTTGAATTACAGTGTTACATATTTAATCTTATGTTGTTCATATCATTATTTTGTTGTTTTTGCTCTTTAACCCTAACCTTCCCAAATCCTCCAAAACCCTCTTTGCTAAAGTGAAGGATTTTGGAGGATTGAGGTTACATGCTACATGCTCTTTGCTAAAGTGAAGGATTTTGGAGGATTAACCCTAACTCCCTAGGCATTGTATTAAAACAATAAAAATCCTTCAAAATCCTCCAACTGGCTTTGTTGTCTAGGGAGTTAGGGTTAAGGTTATTAGGCATATTTGCCTTTCCATGGTACATGTACATCCATGTTTGTTGTAGTGATTGCAAGGTCAGTGCTTGGGTCAGTGGACACTGTTTATTGCTCAATGCATGCAGGGAGGGTCCCTGGCCATGTACATGTATCACAGATTAGAAACACATGTGTGCATGTCATGTGCTTGCTTTACGACTGAAGGATTTTGGAGGATTCAGGTTATGTGTAAGCAAATGGGTCTAGGGAGTTAGGAAGGATTCAGGTTATGTGTAAGCAAATGGTCTAGGGAGTTAGGACGGATTCAGGGTGTAAGCAAATGGGTCTAGGGAGTTAGGAAGGATTCAGGTTATGTGTAAGCAAATGGGCCTAGGGAGTTATATATAGGAAGGACTCCGGTTATGTGTAAGCAAATGGGCCTAGGGAGTTACATGTAGGAAGGATTCAGGTTATGTGTAAGCAAATGGGCCTAGGGAGTTAGGAAGGATTCAGGTTATGTGTAAGCAAATAGGTCTAGGGAGTTAGGAAGGATTCAGGTTATGTGTAAGCAAATGGGTCTAGGGAGTTAGGAAGGATTCAGGTTATGTGTAAGTAAATGGGCCTAGGGAGTTAGGAAGGATTCAGGTTATGTGTAAGCAAATGGGCCTAGGGAGTTAGGAAGGATTCAGGTTATGTGTAAGCAAATGGGTCTAGGGAGTTAGGGAGGATTCAGGTTATGTGTAAGCAAATGGGCCTAGGGAGTTAGGAAGGATTCAGGTTATGTGTAAGCAAATGGGCCTAGGGAGTTAGGAAGGATTCAGGTTATGTGTAAGCAAATGGGTCTAGGGAGTTAGGGAGGATTCAGGTTATGTGTAAGCAAATGGGCCTAGGGAGTTAGGAAGGATTCAGGTTATGTGTAAGCAAAAGTATTTAACAAAATTGTTCTCTGGGGATACACTGTTCATACAGTATTGTTACCCCCCCCCCCCCCCAATCCTGTCAAAGGCATATATGCACAGTTGAACATGAATATTAGAAAGAGTCTCCCGCCCCCCATGTCTGGTTAACGCACTCCTCAATATGACCGCTGCTGCCAACTGTTGAGATGGCTTTGGCATCAATCGATAACGAAAAGTAATTCGTGACTACGATGGCTCTTAGAAAATTCAGGGAGAAAATGAATGACTCATTTGATCAAGACCTTGAAATTAATGCTAACCCAGTTTATGTGGCTGGTATTTAGGTCAGCGCTAAGTGGAGAAAGGAACCGAGGAATGTGTATTTTTAAAACAAACACAATTGTCACAATTTTTAAATATTTTTAGCCTGAATAGTAAAATTAGATTTTTGTGGACAATGTATTTCAAGGATTTGAGAGAAGGTGAAATATAGAAATTGAGTTAAGCTGTACAGGGAAGGTTGTATTTATTTATTGAGTTAATATGTACATGTGTTATTGCATAAATTCAATGTAGAATGCACATTCACTTCATAAACAGACTTTAAAATATTAAAATATATATTTTTTGTTTGTATTTAGGATAGTGGTCATCTGGTTTGTCCTCAATGTACTCAGTTGAGCCTTGTGTACAAATCCAATGAGGCTTGTCCAAGAAAAATAGGAACAATAGAATGGAACAATAGAATGGAACAATTGAAATCCTCTGTTTGCCAGTTAAATGTACATTAGGCTTGGTCAATATTGATTTTTTTTTCATCCACGATACATCGTCAAACATATTGCGATTTTCGATAGTATCAATTATTTTGTTCATTCACATTCACAGAGGCCAAAGATTTAATGAGGCATGAGACGTTGTTAAAGTGGGCAATATGGCCAACCCTTAGCCTGACATTTCATCCAAGGCTGTACATTGTGTAGACAGTTTACTTGGTGTCTTGAATTTGTTTACCTTCTGTTATGCCTTTCTAGGCCAAATGTTCTAGGCCAAGGTGGGACGCTAAATGCAACACTTGGATCTGTTTTCCTTCACTATAATTGTGTCATTGCGTACCCAGGAAGGGATTGGAAAAAATTAGTTCTGGGACGGTTAACCAGTTAACGAATAGAAACGACACTAACCGTTTAGATATTTGCTAACCTGTTAAAGAGATAATATTGTCACGATCAGAGCAGAGTTTCAGCAGGGCATTGAATCAGTATCTCCGGTATTATGTAGCCTTCATTGGCTGCCTATTCGATCTCGCGTAGAGTACAAAATATTATTGTTAACATTCCACTGTCACCACGGACTAGCTCCTGCATACCTAACAGATTTAATTAGAGAATATAGGCCTACACAACATGCCAAATTGATATTATGACAGAATTGCTGTATTTTGCTGAAGCAATCTTCATAGCATACATATGTACAGTACAATTAATTTAGTATAGAAGGGTGAAATGTGATGCATTTTTGTTTATCTCTCTATAAAAATAAGAGCGCCTTGGGCAGAAATATTTGACAGGCTATTTGAACAACTCGAGTATAGTTTCAGAAGTACAAAATATAAAAATAACCAATTATTTACTTCATAATGGCTTTACATGGAATTGAATTGTAGTTGTATAGCTTTGAGACCAATTGAGTGGCCTTTTATCAAAGATTGTTCCAGACCCTTAATAATAATAATAATAATAATAATAATAATAATAATAAAGATTTGTAGCGCACACATATCCACCCTGCTGGGCGCTCCAGGCGTGGAAACAGAAAAAACATGAATACAAACAATATACAATGAAAGCATAGAAAAAAAATATGTACTGAGATATATGTACCTACAATGCAATTACAAATATACATCATCTTTGAAAAATTGTGACATAAGATGAGTTTTAAGCAGCGACTTAAATCTAGTTATACTATGACAAGATTTGAGTTTAGTTGGAAGATGATTCCAGAGTCTCGGAGCCGCGACAGAAAAAGACCTACATGTATCACCCCAGTTCCGTTTTGAAGTTGGTTCCTTTAGGAGTGACATGTTGCTGGAGCGCAAATTGCGTGATGGAGTGTAGACTTTAAGCAGTTCAGAAATATAAATTGGAGCAATGTTATTAAAAGATTTGTGAACAATTAGCATAAGTTTAAAAACAGTTCTCTGTGAAACAGGAAGCCAGTGCAGTTCTTTCAAGCTTGGCGTGATATGGCATGACTTTCTGGACAAAGTTACAACACGAGCTGCTGTGTTTTGTATGTGCTGAAGACGAGATATTTGATTCTGCGGGAGACCGTAAAGGAGAGCATTCCCGTTATCGAGCCGTGGACAAATTTGAAGTTTATTTATCATCTATATGTACTCTCTTATCTTTGAACGAATTGCTCTATGACAAGGCCATAAAGTATTAATAAGTTTTGTATTTAACTTTTTTGTCATTAATTTTTATTTTGGTTTCATAGGTCAGCGACTTTGCTTGGAGTCATGATGGTCGCATGGCGTTGATATGCTACAAGGATGGTTTTGTCCTGGTCGGGTCAGTGACCGGTCAGCGCTACTGGTCATCCATGCTCAATCTTGAGGCTAAGCTGCTGTGTGGAGCCTGGGCGCCAGACGACAAGCAAGTACGTGTCATGTTGAGTGAGACCGGATGTCAATTTCATCGATCTGTTAAGCAGGGAAAAAAATGCTTACCAGAAATATTTGCTTAGCAGATTTCATTGGTTACCAGCCAAACATTCACACAGAATGTATGCATTTTAACTGGTAGTCTGTTTTTTATTGATATTGGCAGCTCTATGAAATTTAGCTCATGCGAAATTTGTGTAAAATGTCATAGTTTATTTTATAAGCACTCATACTTTTCACGGATAGAGGAGACATCCCAGCCAGTGCTCTTGGCCGAAACTCATTTGTAGATTTCATTATTTTTTTTTTTTTTTAAAGGTGTTACTGGGTACATCAGATGGTCAAATTCTCGTCATGGACATTCACGGTGCCATCGTTACCCAGTGCACATTGGCCGAGGACCGGCCAATCAGAGCCCTCCTTTGGTCCTCGGAGAAGTTCAGAATGATCAATGTGAGTGACAATGAATCCGACGATAAGCCTGACAAGAAGAAACGAAAAGGTAACGAACAAAGTTTACACTGCAAAAACTCTGTCACACCCTGTCTTGCTCCACCCTACCCTGCCCCACCCCACCCCACCCCGCCCCGCTCCGCTGTCCATCCCCTTTTCTTTTCTTGCCTATCCTTCTTAACCATCTTGTTGTCTTGAATTGTATGGCCTGTTATGCACTCATTTTCTGCCTCGCCATGCCCCACCCTGCCCCTCCATGCCCTCCTCTGCCCTCCTCTGCCCTTCCTTGCTCTGCCCTGACCTGACCTGCCCTCCCCTGCCCCAACCTGCTCTCCCCCCCCCCCCGCCCCCGCCCCCGCCCCAACCATCTCTACCCTGCTTTGCCTCGCCCTGCCCCGCCCAACTCTGCCCTGGCCTGCCATGCCCTACCTGGCTTGCCTCGCCAGCCCTGTCCCACTCCATCCTGCCATCCCTCTCCCTGCCAATTCCCTATCCTCCCAGTTTTTCTTTTTCTCTTTTTCTCTTTTCCTTCTCTCGCTGAGAAAATTCTCCCATTGAGCAAGTCTCAGTCAATGAAATTGAATCCCCTAATAAGATACAATCTCAACACGGTCTCACTGAAGGCTGATTAAATCTCTCTTAGTTGCTCAATGTTCCATTTGCTTCTTAAGTGTCCATCGTCGATGTATACCTTTGGTAGTTAAAAAAAAAATGCACATGTATGTGAAATGCAAAGAAAAGTCTCAGACATTGGATGAAATTGCCCGATCTTGAAAGCACACAAGTGTGGTGATGAAATTAAAATCAGTCAACAGAGCTAGAATCAAGTCGTTTTTTAAGGGCAGTACTAGTGTTTCTGTTTTTTATTTTTATTGGAGAGGTCATTACTGAAGGTCACAATAGAAATTGAAAAAACAATTTGACGTTACATTTAGGGATGTCTAACCGTTTTTAATCAAGCAGGATCACTTCGGATCTCAAGGAACACATTAACACCTCTGTTATTTCCTACCAGCTGCTAAGCTTGGGTGATAACACGATAATATCGAATATCGCGATACCTTTTTTATTCGATTACGATATCGAGAAGCTTCTGAAGTTATCGAGATATAGGCAAATCGCGATTAAAAATATATCGCAATTTAAAAAAATCGCCATTGTGAGTCAAGTCAGAAATTCCATGGAAACATAATTACAACAGTCTTTTCAGCTTCTGGAAATGAGAAACAAAAGTGAACTACTTCTGAAGTACATACACACTATGCAAATGAAACTGGGATTTATTGTGACGCTTGTAGAAGGGTACATACCTGTGGTTATCAGCTCTAAAGCAGTCATGCATGAATGAAAAAAATAATTGCGATACTATCGAAAATCGCGATATATGTTTGTCGATATATCGTGGAGGAAAAAAATCGATATCGCCCAAGCTTACTGGCTGCTCCTTGCTGCTGGAACAGTCTGCCTTGATACCTGTGTCGTACATGTAGCAGGTTGTGAAAGTTTAGGGTTTTAGGCATCTTGACAAAGGACATGGACTCACGTTGTCTGCTTTCAAATGTGGTCTTCAGAAGTTAGTGTTTTTAATAGGCTACGTGAAAATAAAGGAATTGATAGAATTGTGGAATTGTTAAGGCATTTCTTGTTGCAGATGATTTGGTGTATTCTGTCTGTTATTACATGTAAGTCGGCAAACTTTCAGTTGAAAAACAACAATGAAGGACAGTTGATTCAGAAGTTTTTCTTAAAGCCTGTATTCCATTTTGATAAAATAACTGTATGTTGCATCGATACTTTTAGGATTCAAGAAAACCAACCTACGAGCTTAATATTTCATTGTGACGTTAACGATAAAATAGTGAATTCAGATTGTTCATATTTATTCAAAATTTCTGTCTGCGGATGACGGAAATTCATTTTGGAAATGATTATCCTGATTTTATTAAAACGGCAGCACCTTAGACAGAAATAGTTCAAGGGATATTTGATATATTCATCAAATTTACACAGTAAAAGAGTAGTTAATAAGGCCAAAAAAAGTCTCTGTTTTCTGGTCTCAGCGTTTATCGCCTCAGACCAGCACGTGGGCATTTGTAATTTTCTTTTTTTTGCTATGAAACGATACTACAGTATGTCCATTTGCATCAGAAATTGCTGGATCAATTGGAATTCTGCCGTGATGTGTTTTAAATGACTTTTTCACAAAGGGGTATGAACGTTTGCCCGATTTGTGAGGCCTCTCTTAGCCACCATACTTTTTCTATGGGAAATTGGTATCACGTACCAAAAAAAAAAATGAAAAGCGCGTCACCGCATCGATTTTGAAGCCGACCAATGACCAGAAATCGGAGACTTTTTATTTTGGTCTAATGGCCTTACATTTCAGGTTTTTTCTCAAAGGCAATTTGAGAAAGAACCTGCTAGGTTTGAAATGTAAGGCCAATAACTACAATTTTGCATTTATACTACAGGTTCCTTTTGGTTGGTAAGCAATTTGCAACAGGTAATTCTCTATTTATCAAATTTACCCAGAATAAGTTTCATATAAATCTATTAAGTGTAGATTGGCGTAAAAAAAAACTTTAAAAAACACCTAAACTGCAACAAAAATTTTGAAAACTGTGTAGCCATTTTGATTGGTTGAGAGATACTTTACTAAATGTTTGCATGGCTTTGCGATGTGGAGTGTCATTGGCCGAGCGGTCTCGCACACAGGACTCAAGTTCTGGTGGCTGAGTCGTCAGAATGTGGGTTTGATTCCTGGGCCATGCCGGTTGCAGCACTTGTGTCCTTGAGCAAGACAGTTAACCATTAATAGCTTCTCTTCACCCAGGAGTATAAATGGGGACCAGTGAGGGCAGAGATGGTAACTGTGTTTGATTAGCTGATGAGCGCCAGGCTGCCAGGGCTGTTTACTTCCCAGGAAGTTGAGAATGATCCAGGAATTATATTAAAAGTATCCTGATGACAGGGATAATAATGTAAACAGTGTCGTGATGGAGTCGGCGCTATATAAAAATTCACCATCATCAAAAAAGCAAGCAAATAAACAAAAAAACACACAGACAATCTTCATACTGGCCATTTAGTTTCAGATACTTTCCAAGGAAATTCAATTTCAAATTCTGATTTTCCTGAGGTTTTTTTCTTGAGCCGTTCTTACAACTCTTCAGGAGAGCCCGTCAGTATTGCAACTTCGCGGCATACATTACATCAGTCATTCATTGTATTTCGAAACCCTGGGTTCTAGTTATTGTGTCAGGTTATCAGCAATGATTCTACGATCATACATGTACCTATTGGTGTTTTGGTTTTTCTGTTTTTGAAATGGTCTCAATGCAATGTGAACGTGCCCGGGGCGCTTCTAAATGCTAACGGCAAAAGATTTCAGAAATAATTAATTCAAGCAGTAGTGCGTAACGGACAAATTTTGTCCCAGTAACAAAAAGTAGAGAGATTCCTTATTAAATTAGGTCAGACCTAAAATCCAATATGGCAATTGTCAATGTCATCCATGCAAAAATCAGAATTCAACAAACGTTTGGCTGTCCAAGTTTTGGCACACGGTCGACTGAAAGAAATAGAAGATTTTGATTAGAAGAATAACATGGACATGTACATACATGGAAGTAATGATTTTGATTGTGTTCACAGTTATTGCACCAGAACACATTGCAATCTCTTTCTGCCTTTCACTCGCACATCCTACTCCAGTAACACATAACGGTTCCATGGGTCTCGCCTTTGGAATAGTATTGATGAATCAGTTAAAAATAAACCGTCTGTGGGTTGTTTTAAGAGATCCTTTAAACATCATTTGTGACCTGCTCTGTGAAAATGAGTCACATGTCGCACCATGCGTTTACATGTAATGGGCGATGAAATGTTGAGAGGGTGGGTTTTTTTAAGATCTGATTTTTGGTTATCATGTTTTTTGACATCATTAGGATCTAAATTTTCTTAATTTTTTTACATAAACGTCAATTTCAATCAATAAAATATTAAAATCAATGATTTTTGTGAGTACTTTGTTTCAAATATGTCATTTGTTTTCATTTGAATGCTTGTTTTCCTAACAATAAATTGTGTTAATTATGCACATTATTGATTATTACAAATGCCATATCTCCATAATGCAATATGCCACACACATCTAACATATACCAAATTAAAGCCGATGATGTACTCTTTCCAGCTACATAGAGCGGGTCACATTTAGTCTCCTCTTACTTAGGATAGTTGCTTCTCGTTATATTATGATTCTTCCCATTACAATACATGTATACAATATATGTTAGATTTAACTGTTGTAATTTATTTTATCCCTAGCTGTTTTAAACATTCGCCTGTTTGTCTGTCCTGTTTCATTTACCTTGTCTGCTTTGTCCACTCCGTTGTTTGTCCTTGTATTGTCCCCATAGGCATTTCTGTACAAGCCTTGGCTTTTGAATATGCCTCCATATTTGCTTCTGTCTCGTGTACATTTTTAAAAAAAAAATTCTGTCTTAAAAATTTGCTGTTTACAATTGTACAAAATTTCAAATTGTTTTTCCATCATTTATTTTGTATGTTGCAATGTGGAAATAAATTGTGAAGGTGAACTGAATTGAACACACATGTAGCAAAAACTACTTACAATTTGCATTTTTTAAGGGCAATATCATGGTTACTCACTTTACATCTTTTTGGGCTCACTCTTTATGCTATAACAATAATATTTCATCCTTATATAGCGCATTTCACATAATGTCCCAATGTGCTTCACATTATTTCCCCTGGTCACTGGGCCAATATCATTCGTATAATCTTTCTCAATTCCCTGGGGAGTATACAGCCCATTATGTGCAACCTTTATTAGCGCTACAGGGCTAATCAAACACAATTACCACCTCTACCCTCACAGGTACCCATTTATACTCCAGGGTGAAGAGAAGCAATTATAGTAAATTGCCGTACTCAAGGACACAAGTACCACGCCGCAGCCAGTTTTTGAACCTACATTCTGGTGACACAGCCATCAGAACACAAGTCCAATGCACTTAACTGCACAGCCATGGCACCTCATATATATATTTTTTTACAGTAGTTCCATTATACCCAGACCTTTCTCCGGTTTCTGGTTTCCGTGCGCGTCGCACGTGCGTTGGCATTTGTAATTTTCTTTTGCTATGATGTCCAATTGCAGCCAAAAATCGATTGGAATTCTGCCGTGCTGTGTTTTGAATGAACTTTCACATTGGGGTATGTATGATTGCCAATCTCTCTGATCCACCGTACTTTGTATATGGGACATTTGGTTGCCATGTACATGTATACCTGTATCACGTATTTCCCTGTTGGAAAAAAAAAAAAAAAAAACATCACCGCACCGATTTTGAAGCCGACCGATGACCAGAAACCGGAATTTTTTTTTTTTTGGCCTAATCTATATTTGCCTGCCTCAATTGCATGGCATCTTCAACTGTCTATACAAAAATGCCCAACGGGTTCACACACGAAACTACGTGATATCTTACGTCAGTCGTTATTAAACCTTGGAATTGTTTCTCTTATTTAGCATGTTGACGTCTTTCAGCATCCTACCATCAGATAAGACCTAACCGGTAATAAGTCAACAAAATAAAAGAAATAATGTCCCAAACTGTGGCGGTCGTAATTAGCCAGACACCTCGGGCCCATGGCTGGAGACTGTTTTAGAAGAGTTGTGTAATTTCATTTCGCCAGTGTAAACTTGTGAGTCACGGTTATTTTGTGCCTTGGTTTGAAGTTGTTATTCTTTTATTTTGCGAATGTTTTTCCTTGAAGGAGATATTGGTTGCTTACAGTTTCAAACAAAACAAGCATTTTAATTTTGAGCGTCTGAAATTTTGGTTTTTTTTTTTTAAATGTTGTCCGAGTCACCCATGTTTTGTTTTTTTGCTTTTCTTCCAGCTATTTCCAGAAATGTATATTTTCATTGGAACAATTATTATTTCCTTAAAGAATGGTAAAGAAATACTTTGAAATTATGTATTTCACAAAAATAATTGTCTGAAGGTTGGTTGATAAAAGTCTATCAATGCATCCATATTTTACAAGAATTTTTTTTTTTTAAAGTACATTATACATGTACAGGAACCTGTGAATGCTTCAGCTAATTTTGTTGTGTAATTAAGTGAAAATACATCATTGGCCGCTGATCTTTTTTTTATGGGCCAACTCATTTCTCAACTTTTGCTAAGCGAGAATGTGGTTCAGCGAAAATGTGGTTCAGGGAGAACCATGGGGACTTCACAGGGTCTTCTCTACATTTCGATTAGCATGCTCTAATCGTCATCAGGAGAATGGTGAAACCAGTAGCCCCGATATTGGTTCTCCCCTGAACCATAATCTCTCTTAGCGACAGTTGAGATACGATTTAGTTGTGCGATAAGGTTCTTTTCAGAACCTGTACCTCACTTAGTGATAGTTGAGATAAACACATGGTGTTACCGCAAACCGAAATGATATCAATACTCCACCATGCAAAACCTTAAATTTTATAAATTATACTGTCCATAAAAAAACAAAAACATGAATGATTCATGTAAACATAAACATCTTTAAAAGTGCTAAGAAAAGTATTGTGGGGAAGTGTAATTTGACAATAAGTCCACAGTTCATTCACATTAGCAATAACTCACTATGTAATTAATACTACATGTAAGGATTGTCTCATTAACCCTAACCACCCCAAATCCATCAAAATCCTGCAAGGGGCACTTTTTTGGGGAAAATTCAGCACTGTTGGAAACTGTTACTTTCACCTCTTTAAATGGGGCAAAATTACTACCTGGCAAGAAGTACAGGCCATAAGTGCTGAATATGAAAGATCAACGAAAATGCATCGTGCATTTTGAAGACACGGGCATGTTTCCAAAAGTGCACTGATGGATTTTGGAGGATTCAGGAAGGTTCCTAGCCAGAATACCTCGGGGGTTAGGGTTGGAGGATTCAGGAAGTTTCCTAGCCAGAAAAGCGTATTGATGGATTTTGGAGGATTCAAGAAGGTTCCTTGCCAGAATACCTAGGGGGTTAGGTTTGGAGGATTCAGGAAGGTTCCTAGCCAGAAAAGCGCACTGATGGATTTTGGAGGATTCAGGAAGGTTCCTAGCCAGAATACCTAGGGAGTTAGGTTTGGAGGATTCAGGAAGGTTCCTAGCCAGAGGGTTAAAGCCTCTGTATACCATGTATTGATGCTTTTCGAAAACATAAAATATCACAGTTTTGTAATATAAAACTTACTATCTCTTAGGAGATAATAATAATAGTCGGTGGTTCTGAGCTGGTTCGTCTTGGAACCACCAACTATCTCTTAGGAGATAATAATAATAGTCGGTTCTGAGATGGTTCTTCTCAGAACCACCAACTATCTTTTAGAAGATAATAATATAATAGTCGGTTGTTCTGAGACGGTTCTTCTCAGAAGCACCATCTATCTCTTTAGGAGATAATAATAATAGTCGGTTGTTCTGAGACCGTTCTTCTCAGAACCACCAACTATCTCTTAGGAGATAATAATAATAGTCGGTTAGATGGTGCTACCGCAACCCTTAATTCTGCAATGTACATGTGAATATTTCACCTTATTTCATTACATGTCTTTAACAAAAAAATCACGAACATGCATTCAGGTTGTACACATACTTATGTACATATTCCTTCCTTTCTGGAATTTCAGTTTTTGAATCACAGAATTTCATTTTTGAAATTATTTCACTAATTTTACTAAATTGAAAGCGCCCGAGACAGAAATATTTTCAAGGAATGTTTGATCCCTTCATCATGTAATGTAAGTTTCATGTGAAACTGTGATAATTTTTTATTTTAAATTACCTATAGTGCTTTATTAATAGGAGATTATTTTGTTTGTTTTGTTAGATTTCTGAGAACAAATCATTTGGGTTTAACATTCTTCATTATTAATGAGCAAAAATTCATTAATTTCCCCTCTCCTTCCTTCAAAAAGTGTACACGACCAGAAAATCCCTATTCATCAATTCAGGGGGGAAAAGGGTGGTTGTTTTTATATTTTTAATGGCGCTCCCTTGCCATGGCAACCACCAGGAAACATTTTGTCGGTATTGTGAGGCTTTGTCTGGATTTAGAAATAATATTCAAAGGTTTTTCTCATTTGCAGTTGTGTCATCAAGCCTGCCATGGCAATAACTTGATAATCTCTACTACTAACACTTTAGATTTAAAACCATACAAGGTCAATTTTCCCTAATTTTTGTAGCAATTTACTCATTTTGAATATGCATTTTACAGCAGACTAGCAAATAAATTATTCATATAGAGTGTCGCTGTTTGTAACTCGCATTACAGCCAGCTTAATGCAGTGATAATTAAGTAATGCCACATTTGTTCACTCATATCATTTGATTGTGCTCCTTTGTGCTCAGTCAGTCATAGCTGGAGGCAGCCATTTTGGCTGTGCCACAAAATAATACTGTTTTTCTTTTCATTTCCAGAATCTGTTCAATAAGCATTTAATACGTAGTGTCTATGAATATACTGTACATGTGGATTATTAAAGTAATGCACATATAAAAGAACCCAGAACACAATTATCATGGAAGAGTAGGGGTTTACCCCGGTGTTTCTGGTTCACATAGCAAGCGCCCTAGTTTACAGGTTTCCAAGCTGCAGTGCTTAACTGTGCTTTTGAGGAATCCTTGGTTTCATAAAATATAATTATTCCATGGTTACTTACGTTACATTTTTGAAGTATTGGGCCCACCCTTCATGTCATAATTTCCTGACTTATATATTTCATTCATCATTTCTTTCACAGTAGTTGCATTATACCCAGACCTTACTCGGCACAAAAAATAATTCCAGAAATTTGTTATAAAAGAAAAAATGCTGGTTACCAACATTACATTTTTTTGAACATGCATAAAATGATGCTTTTCTCGACACACTTAATGTGCACAATTTCCTTGGAGATCATTGTTTGTGAGAAGTATGCATGCACGGAACATTGCTAAATGATCATATAGTATTTGGCAAATGCTCAGTGGTTGCTGAAGTGCACTATCGGCTGTAGGTTTCACCGCTAGAAGGCTGTCATGTGTACCGACCGGATACCCCAACGTTTCAATTGCATGTCGGTGTCTGAGTTGGCAATTTAAAAGGCGTCACCACCTTCGTTAATGTATCCGTCATGAACCAGAAGCAGTAATACAATCATGTATCCTTATTACGCCATCCTAATTACGTCATCCTAATTTGTACTATATTTATGTACTTCCTGAGCAAAATAATAATACTGCCGCAAAGGCCATGTGAAAAAGAAATATTGGTGATTGTCCTCGCCCGACTTACTAATTGGGACGTGTCCTTATTTTTTTATCGTTTCAAATTTTTTCATGGATTGATCTGATAACAGTAAGTTACATGTACATTTATATTTTTAAAATTCTTTTTCATTTTGTGAATATTTTTAAGTATTTGTTTTTAGAAAAGTGAAATAATATCTAGTTCGAATTTAGAAAATAATGTTTTTCTTTAAAAAGGGACAATATCGTCACGACCGGAGCAGACTTTAAACAGGGCAATGGAATTGGTGCCCTAGTTTAAGATGAACACAGTGACTGAACATGACTGGCTCATTTATACAGCAACAGTTATACACTGTATGACCTTATCATGTGGGGTATTATTTTCAGTCACCGAGTTAGTGTAAAACTAGCATTCCGATTCCATGCCCTGTTGATCGTGACGATATTGTCCCTGTAATTCCACCTTAAATACAAGCAATTTCAAGGCATTTTCACCATATTTTTTAAAATAATGTTTATTTGATAATCAGGTAATAACCACAGTTGTAACTTTCCTTAAAATACAAGTATACTTGTACCTGTATATTTAGTTGAATCATGCACAGTGAATAGGGTTCTGTTAAGCCGGGAAAATTGGGGGAAAAGTCATTAGTCAAAATCAATACCTCTATTGATGAGGTATCGTATCAGATATCTGGCTGGATTGCCCGAGGTAATAGTGTGGTAAATTATACATAGTACATTTACATATGTACACTGTACATGTACTGTATATACATTGGCTTTAATCACGATGAGCGAGACTAATTCTCACAACCACACTCTGTGTTGCATGCACCAGCGAGAAGGCCCAATAATCGGATAGTTCCAAAGAAAAGTCAGTTCCTGGCATAAGAAATAAATAAATGGATTTGGCTATCATCTGTTTGTGTTCATTTTACACCTGACTAACTTTTGCTCTTGTGTTTAGGCCCCCCAAAAAAAGTCTCCGGTTTATGGTCTCTGCGTGCGTCGCCTCAGACCCGCGTATCCGGATTTTTAGTTTTTGGTGTTTTTTTTGGCTGTGAACTGATGTCCAGTTACAGCCAAAATTGCTGTATCGATTGGAAATCTGCCATGCTGTGTTTTTCACATAGGGGTATGAATGTTTACCTAATTTATAGCCTCACTTTTGTATTTATCGTGAATAAGGCAAATGTGCTGTGTTTAAACATGATTAAAATGAAGGAATTCATTGAAGGAAAATACCCAGGTGGCATGGGCAGATTGTCATCCCAGCTCTGAAGATGTTCCACACAGCAACATTATCTAATAACATTTATGTTCATGCATGGAGGAAGAAATTTCTTCCTCCATGGTTCATGCAATCACATGTTCCTCCAGGTTCTTCAAATACTAACATGTAAAAAGGTTTGCCCTTGAAAAAATAATGGTTTAGAAGTGAGGGAAAAAAATCAAGCAAACCAAAAAAAAATGTGACTGGAGTCCTATTAATTTGAATTGTGGGACCCCAGTGTTTTTCTAATGAAAATTTACAAGAAGAGAATTCATGATAATGTACAGAAATCTAACCCACAAAAATACCATTTTCGAGATTAACTCATTTAGGATTCTGTGTTGATGGATTGTCATGGCAACAGCGCCGCGCCAAGACAAAAATCAAGTGTGATGCAGTGCTAAAGCTCTGTTTTATCTAATTTTGCATTGTACGCATTGAGAACACTCAGACAATGATTTTTCCCATCTCCTACTTGTACCAGCAGAAAAAACAACTGATTAGGTTGCATATTGTACATGTACTCTGGTAGCAGTTTTTAGTTTTTACCTTCTACCTTAACCCATATCCGCCGATCTACGTGATAACCCGTAGATATGTAAAACGCTACAAATGCCGACCTACGTGATTTTCCGTACCGTGTTTTTGTCCAATTCCAATTTACTACGTTTTTCCAATGACTGTATTTCATGATTATAGATATGAAATTAGACAAGTCTGACATCATAATAAAGTGCATGTTCTCCTCTTTCCATCAGTATATAATGTGTCTGTGTCAGTGATTGTAATATTCTCTAAATAAGGAATCTTTCTGATTGTGTGCAAAAACAATGTATCTCTGTGCGGGGTCTTAGGCACATACAGTCTTTTGTGTGTTTACATGGTTAGGCGGATATGGGTTAAAGATAAAGGAGTGCATTTATATATTGACAAAGCTACATTTGTAATTATAAGGAGGGGATGTTGCGAGTCTATAAATTCACCCAAAGTCAAATATCCAGGAGGTTCAAGGGGCTTTGTCCTCTAGACCAAAAGGAGACCCAGGCCCACTACCCATTTTTCAGGATTTTTTTTACTTTTGTCAAATCACACTCCTGCAAGCATCCCTTGAAATGTTTCCATTATCTTCTCTCCCCCCTTTAAAAAAAAACGAACAAAATGTCTTTAAGGCAAAAAAAAAAAACGTCTCTACTTTCTGGTCTCCGCACACGTCGCCTCAGACCCGCACATCAACATTTTATATTTTCTTTTTTTTTCCCCATATGAAATGATATCCAATTGCAGCTAAAATTGCTGGATCGATTGGAATTCTGCCTAGCTGTGTTTTAAATGACTTTTTCACAAAGTCATATCAGGCCACTCTTAGCCACCATACTTTGTATAGTGGGAAATTTGGTCCCTGCGTATACATGTATCACTTATTTCCCTGTTGGCAAAAAAAAAATAGATTACCAAATCACTGATTTTGAAGCCAACCGGTGACCAGAAATCGGAGACTTTTTTTGCCTAATGTGCCACAGATGTTCTGCCTTACACACAGCACGTTTCGCTACGTTCCTGACAAATCAATCCGGTCTGGGGTGCACTCGAGACAGTCTCTCGTTAGAGGTGTCCATTTAATGAATGAATATGAGCACCCGAATAATTGTGATGTTAGATTTTTTTCGTTGAAGAACCCTTATGCCAGTTAAAGATGAACCACCTGTGTTTTCTGCTATTTTCCTGGAAATGTTTGTTTTCATCAAAACATTGATAAAAACCTTTTTGGGAAAAAAAAGAAGCTTAGTTTTACAGTATACACATGTATTGTGCAGAAATGTAGTTATGACGGTACCCACTGTGAATTCATTTCTGTACAAATTGTTAATGCTTTTTTCACAATTTCTCATGACTTAGACACCCGTCTTGATCTCAAACATTAGCGGTTAAATGTTTACACGTGTGTCTTGGTTAAAAGAAACTATACTCACTACAGTTTTGTAAACATTGATTTGATTTTGGCATAAGGTATAAAGCCATTGGCGGATCCAGGGGGGGGCTAAGGGGGCTGTAGCCCCCCCCCTAAAATCGAAGGTGAGAAAAAGAGAGAGAGAGAGGGGAGGGGAGGGGAGAACGCACTCCCATTCCCACAGTGTGCTTTGTTTTTCTCTCCCTTTGATTATTTCATTGTAATTTTTGTAGTACTGAAAAATAACTGTTTTTGATTCTCAGCCCCCCCCTAAAAAATGTTCTGGATCCGCCCATGAAAGCACTGTATACTCGGTGCTTTCCGAGTGTCTGTGAAAAAACCCACAGGTGACTCGGGTGGGATTCGAACCCACGACCTCCTGCTTACTAGTGCAGACGTCTCGACCACCGAGCTTGCCCGATGACGATTGGCCGGCTAGAATCCTATATACACATAGCAGCAGACCAGTGATTTCTCATGATTTTTCCTGATTTCATGATTTTTTTTCAAATCTCCCTATGCCTCAGAATTTTCTTGAAAGAAGAGAAGTAGCCACCAAGGATAGAAAGAAGTAGCATGTATTGTGTCCAAACCTCTAGTTTCTTGTGTTTGCGGGGAGTGGAAATCCTCCATAATTAAACATCCAGGAGGTGCAGGGGGCTTTGTCCTCTAGACCAAAGGGAGACCCAGGCCTGTGACTCATTTTCAGGATTGTTCACTTTTGTCAAATCAAACCCCTGGTATATAGATTGATGAAATTCTTGCGTCGGGTGATAAACAATAAATTTGATTTTGCCTTTATACCGATGTATGAAGCACCGTCGTACCTTCACTTTAAGATGCTCAACTATCAGGATTAAATAGGAACATGATATAGCACTCTGAAGCCGATATGGCACATGGACATTAGGGAGATATTTATTGATAAGGAGTAATGGAATCATATCTACTGTATCGCTCAAGGCACTACATTTTTATCCCTCATTGAGGGGCAATTTTCAAAGCATCCCTGGGACTCATCTCCCAGGGAAGCATACAGCTTTCTTAGGCATTTGACAGCCAATCGCAACATGATAAATATCTCACTACTTTTCCATTTATTCTCCTGGGTGGAGAGAAGAACTTACATGTTAGGTTAAAGCAAAATGTCTATAAATTCATCCATACTTTTTAAGAGTTTAAGTAAGATTTGTAGCCTTACATGGTGAGAAGGATACTTAAAGACTGTTTACGGTGACACCATGTGAAAAGTTATCTTTTGAGTAGCGATCAGTTCTGATTAGTTTTGAAAAGAACTGATGGTTACAAGGGCTGTGTATTTTTTAATAATTTGATAACCGGATATTTAGATTTTGATTTCGATCGTATATCGATATTCGAAGGCTGCCAATTGGTAATTGCGCCAAGTGATACAACAAGCACGCACAATACAATGTAGATAAGGCCTCACATAGCCTGGCCTATACCACGTAAATAACATTGTGAATAGGATGGGCTTGCAAATGTAGATGAGAGGATGATTGGGGGGGATAATGATGGAACTCCAATAAGAAAAAAAAAAAAAAAGAAGATTTAATGCAAACTTTACTTTAACTTAGAAGCTAATAATAATAATAATAATGTGTGGACTTATATAGCGCGCACGTGTCCACCAACTGAGTGGTGCTCAAGGCACATTATATTATTACCCCTGCTCATAAGGCCTCATAAATCATTCCTGAAACCGTCTCAGCTCCCTGGGGAGTATACAGCTCAATTGCTGCCATTACAGCGCATATAGGGCTAATCAACCAACTCTGCCCTCACAGGTACCCATTTAACCCCTGGGTGGAGAGAAGCAATTATGGTTAAGTGTCTTGCTCAAGGAAACAAGTGTCACGGCCGGGATTCGAACCCACATTCTGCTGCTAACACCAGAACTTGAGTCCGGTAAGCTAGACCGCTCGGCCACGACACTCCACAAGCTGCATTTTTTTCAAACTGGGGAAAAAAACTAACCGATATTCGAACCATCGATTCGGTTATTCGGCACAGCCCTAGTGGTTACAATTCAAGGTCCAGTGTATTGGGTAATGCGCAAGAAACCAGGCTACTTATCTTGAAAGAGAAAGGAGCTTGCCCGGGCGTTTTTTGGAATGGCGGCAAAATGCACCAAAGCACTTTGAAACCTTAGAAGTATAAATGACAGTAGTATTTTTTTGGTTGCTTTTATTAGGAAGTGAACGTCGGTCACGTATGAGCAAGAAACGATGTCCAGTGATGGCGGTCGACCTCGGTGATAATGAGATCCAGTTAATGAAGGCTTACGATGATATTACACCAATAAGTATTAAAACAGGAATGACGGGTAAGTCGTGGTGTGGTTTATTTTTCTTCATTTCTTGAATCTTTCTCTTCTTTTCTTGAAAATTGGTCTGGGCAATAAAACGATCCTTTGTTTGTATCATTATAGGGAAGGTACTATCAGTAATTACCAGTTGACCAATCACAGTCCATAAAATCACAGTCAAAAATTGACCAATCATAGTCCTGGGAGTTACTGGTACATGTAGGTCGCTAACGGTTTATCCAAATCTTTCACAGTCGGTTAAAGATCAATATCGTTACGATCAACAGGGCATGGAATCGGAGTGCTAGTTTTAGATCAACTCATGCGACTGAAAATAATCCTCACAAGGTCATATTAGCATTGCTGCTGCATAAACGAACCCGTAATTTTCAGTCACTGTGTTCATCTTAAACTAGGATACCAATTCCATGCCATGTTGAAAGTTTTGCTCTGATTGTGACGATACTGCCCCGTTAAGCTGTTCAACAAAAGTTGGCACCTGATGGAATCACAAACATGCAACAGGTTTTTTTTTTTCAGAAATGTGAACACCAACTTATTTTTGTGGCATATTTTCGTGAAAACTAGAGAGATGAAATGAACATACATTATCAAAACTAAGGCTGTGCCGGGTACCCGGATACCCGACCGAAACTGTCATTACCCGGTTCCATTTTTCGGTTCCAATTACCCGTAAATGACTTTTTAAAATTCGGACTTAACATTTGAGCGGAGTGAACAGAACTCTTGAATAATGTAATGTTTACACTTTTACAGACAATTACCTTTAAATTCAAGAGATTACACTCCAATAAAGCCTTTGTAGTATTTTACCTACATTTCCATACACTTTTCTCCAACTCTTTGTGATAAATTGTATCAAATCATTAAGACTGCAAAGGGCCTGGCAGCGCTGCTTCAAACAACTTATCAAACCAGCAGCACAGGAGGGAATGTTTGCCTAATTGTTTTACTTTAATAAACATGACACAGTAAAGAAAAGATCGATTTAAGTATGGTATCCTCTGTATTATAAATGTCAAATTTGTTACCATTTACAGTACATGTATTTGTACACCACCGGAGGCATGTTTTCAACAAAAATGAAAACGGGTATCCGGGTATCCGAAGTTTCCTGATTTCAGGTATCCGGTTCCAAAAATATCCTAAACGCACACCCCTAATCAAAAACCAATGTTGTACCTTCGCTTTACAAAAAAAATATACATTTTTTTTTTCCCCAGAAAATTATTTCCTCCCTAAACATGTATTTCTTAATAAAACAAATATATTACTTTTGAAACAAACCATGCTGTTCTAGTTTTGTTAAACCAGCTAGAGATTCAAACAAAAAATGATTATGTAATATACCCCACTTAAAGGGATTAAAGATATCTGGGTCACTCTCTAGCCAGTCATCATTTAAATCCAACAAAAGGACGATCCTTCTCCTGAGGATGATCAGAGCACACTGATCGAAATGTCGAGTTGTACCTCCAGTTCTTTTCAGAACTAATTACTCCTCAATTGAGAATTTCACATGGTGTCACCGCAATTAGTCTTACTTAAAAGGATACATAACAATAAGGATATAATAGGAGCAGTGACCAAGTGGACCGGTCCATGTCTTCCTCAGAGTGGAAGCAGCGGTCAGGCGATACCATCGACCTAGGGGGTGATTTTCACTACAATAGACCTTACATGTATGCATATGATGTCGCAAACTTAAGGGCGCCCTCGGTCAGAGGATAGAGAAAGTCATTGATTGGTTCATGTATGCATGCTGCGCATACACACATGCGCAGCGCGCATACATGAACTAATAAGTGATCTTCTTTTGCCTCTGAATGAGGGCGCCCTTTGTGATGTCAATGGGTAAGGTCTATATCCCATCAAATAAAAGGGGAGAAAGTCCATGGAAATCTGGAGAAATATAAATTTTAGAAATGTTGTTATCCATCGAAAGCAGCTCCCACAAGGAATTATATGTAATGATAGCTAGGATGATCCTATCTTTATTCACATAAGCGCTAGGATACAGAGTGTAGAAAGAAATGTAAATTACATATTTCACGAAAAAATAAACACATTGCACTGTAATACCTTAAATATTATGTATCTATACTGTATTGTTATTACGTGTATGCCTTTGATAATAAAAAATATTGAAACTTACACTGTGTTTTTGACCAATTCTTGCCTTGTTTTGGTCTTCTCTGCAGTTTGATTCTGTCCGCACGATGTGATCACGTGTCATACACCTACTGTTCCATCCGCTTTCACGGTCATAGGTGCTGGAGCGGAGTGGTAAACAGCGCCCCCACCCGACTCAACAAGTTTGCATTGAAAACACAAATTAACATGGAACAGTAGGTGTATGACACGTGATCGCATCGTGCGGACAGAATCGAACTGCAGAGAGGATCAAAACAAGGCCTGAATTGGTCAAAAGTTTCAATATTTTTTATTATCAAAGGCATACACGTAATAACAATACAGTATAGATACATAATATTTAAAGTATTACAGTGCAATGTGTTTATTTTTTCGTGAAACATGCAATATACATTTTTTTTGTGCACTCTGTATCCTAGCGCTTATGTGAATAACATAACAATAGGATCATCCTAGCTACTGTAATGAGTGCACATTTTTATTATCTCATGCTAACACTTGTACCGTCCATGGTTCCAATAACCGCAGATACTAAAATAGAATGGAGTAGCTGTGGAGCTTTTCTTGCCATCGGCGGGACACAGCCCGTGGAGAGCATTAGTGCAGTGAAGTTCTATAACACCAACGGCCATCTTCGGTTCACTCTAAACATACCCTCCCAGGTATTGGTTTGTGCTTTTGTTTTCCCAATTGGGGGATGGGGGCCTGACGTTAATTGATGAAGAGAAGTAGAAAGATATCGGGGGAATAATATTTTTGTTAAAATCAAAAATAGCAGGAAAAAACTGGCATTTTTAACAGGGAAATGTATTGGCTTTTTTTAAATAATTTTTTAAAGAGATTTGCGATTTACCTTGTTTACAAACATCAGCCCCCAGAATTTAAATAAAAATCCCCTACCCCCGACATAGAGCTCAAGAAATTATCTTCGGAACCCCCCCCCACCCCCATCAACAATTGGACAAACAACTTCCCACATCATAACAAGGATTTTCAAAAACCATATTTTATACCTTTTGTATTCTTAGGTGGAATTACAGGGACAATATCGTCACGATCAACAGGGCATGGAATCGGAGTGCTAGTTTTAGATGAACTCAGTGATTGAAAATAATACCCCACATGATTATGTCATATTACCGTTGCTGCTGCATAAATGAGCCAGTCATTTTCAGTCACTGTGTTCATCTTAAACTAGGACGTGGATTCCATGCCCTGTTGAAAGTCTGCTCCGATCATGACGATATTGTCCTTATAAATGTTTACTTCTAAAATTTCCAAATGGGGGATACAAAGGCTGAAGCGGTCATTGTCGCCCAGGGTACTCCCCAATGGTACCCAGGCAGTCTCAATCCTATACATGCATTAGTAATGCAGAAGGGGTCGCTGTCACCTAGGGTACTCCCCAATGGTACCCAGGCAATCATGTACACAGGATTGTGATTGCCTGGGTACCTCTTACTAATAGACTAAATATGCAAATCTTACACATGTATTTTATTTTATTTTGTTGTAATTTTGCATACCATAGCGACCCCTTTCAGCATTGACGTGGGGTCACAATGATCGCCGTCTTTTCGTCGCCTGTGGATCCATCCTCCACGTGGCGTGGGTGGAGAAGGGCGTCGCCCCCTTGCAGGTGTTATGTCGTGAGGTCATCACATCCTTGGTCAATGAAGAGAAGTTGTTGGCGAAGCTGCCGCTGCCAAGCCGACTCAGGAGCCACGTAACAGAGAGGTTGTCGCTAACTGTTAAGGTAAGTTAACTTGCTGTCATGATGTCATCATTTCTCATCAGCACGATTTATGTCAAAACTATTAATATTTTGTATATGGGTAAACACAGATGTAAACACAGACGTACATAATTTTGTTTCTTTTTCCGTGACGTTCAGTGAAAAGTCATGATGCACCACCCCCCCCCCCCCCCCCCAGCTGCCTCCCTCTTAAGACCATAATAGCATGAGTGCTTTGTATTTTGTCAAAGTGAAGATGTCAAGGAGTTTTTCACTGTTTGATAACTTCTGACTGCTGTGTACTAACCAGGATTTGAAAATTATGTCCGTTATTTGCATTCATTTTAAAAAACAGACCTGTGATTTCTCCGGATTTTTCTTGATTTCAGAATATTTTACAATTCTCCCTTTGCCTCAAAATTTTCTTGAAAGAAGAGAAGTAGCCACCAAGGAAAGAAAGAAGTAGCCTGTATTGTGGTCCAAACCTCTAGTTTCTTGTTTGTGGGGATGTGGAGAGTCTGTAAATCCTTCAAAATTAAACATCCAGGAGGTTCAGGGGGCTTTGTCCTCTAGACCAAAGGGAGACCCAAGCCAGCTACCCACAGGAGGTTCAGGGGGCTTTGTCCTCTAGACCAAAGGGAGACCCAGGCCTGCTACCCACAGGAGGTTCAGGGGGCTTTGTCCTGTAGACCAAAGGGAGACTCTGGCCTGCAACCCACAGGAGATTCAGGGGGCTTTGTCCTCTAGACCAAAGGGAGACCCAGGCCTGCTACCCACAGGAGGTTCAGGGGGCTTTGTCCTCTAGACCAAAGGGAGTCCCAGGCCTGCAACCCACAGGAGATTCAGGGGGCTTTGTCCTCTAGACCAAAGGGAGTCCCAGGCCTGCTACCCACAGGAGGTTCAGGGGGCTTTGTCCTCTAGACCAAAGGGAGACCCAGGCCTGCTACCCACAGGAGGTTCAGGGGGCTTTGTCCTCTAGACCAAAGGGAGACCCAGTCCCGCTACCCATTTTTCAGGATTTTTTTTACTTTTGTCAAATCACACTCCTGAAAGCAGGCTTTCCAATTGTGTATCTCACTTACATTTCATGACAAATAAAACAAGATGTCCATTTACAAATTAGGGCATCCAAAAGACATTGTTGGCTGATAATATGCTTCTGAAATTCAAATAGTTTGGGTCCCAATTTCGAGGACTCAAGTGTTATTATTGTAATGTCGCAGACTCTTGCCGGCAGCAAGCTTAATGTCGGTGAATTTCATTTAACCGCCGCTCTGGATGGCATAACACTTCAATTTGGATTGTTTCATGACATCAAATTAACGCTTCAGGCAACCATTAACAACTATCTCTCAAGGCTGTCGCTTTGAAAAAAATAGTGAGCACTTTGTTGATTTCATTGCATCTCTTTTGGCCTCGTAGTCCATTGAGACAATTATGAATTGGGGCAAATCTGCAATAGGTATACATGTATTCCAATGTGTTACAAAGCGATGGTCCCCCGAATTAAAATTGAGACGCCGTTGTTGGAGGTTAGAAAGGAATTACAATACAAAAAACCGAAACAAATGTACAATGTAGCCATTCTAAATTAACATATTTTGCAGCATTTTACGAGCCACACTTATATGTACACTGCTCATGTGTTGGGGACTATTTATTTTGCTTTTGAATAATAGTAGTTATTGGCCTTACATTTCGAACCTAGCAGGTTCTTTCTCAAAGGCAAAATAAAGCTTACGTGTTGGTTCGAAACGTAAGGCCAGTAACTATTTTGCATTTATACTACAGGTCCTTTACATTGGTAAGCAGTTTGCAACAGCTAATTCTCTATTTATATTGTTTGTGGTTATATTGTTCATGCCACAACAAAATAAACTGGAACTTTCACAGGTTGGTTTCTGTACATATCTCTTGGTTCTTATAAAGTATGGATGCATTTACAGACATTGGTTGGTTTCTGTACATATCTCTTGGTTCTTATAAAGTATGGATGCATTTACAGACATTGGTTGGTTTCTGTACATATCTCTTGGTTCTTATAAAGTATGGATGCATTTACAGATATTGGTTGGTTTCTGTACATACATGTATCTCTTGGTTCTTATAAAGTATGGATGCATTTACAGACATTGGTTGGTTTCTGTATATATCTCTTGGTTCTTATAAAGCATAGATGCATTTACAGACGTTGGTTGGTTTCTGTACATATCTCTTGATTCTCATAAAGTATGGATGCATTTACAGACATTGGTTGGTTTCTGTACATATCTCTTGGTTCTTATAAAGTATGGACGCATTTACAGACATTGGTTGGTTTCTATACATATCTCTTGATTCTTATAAAGTATGGATGCATTTACAGACATTGGTTGGTTTCTATACATATCTATTGATTCTTATAAAGTATGGATGCATTTACAGACGTTGGTTGGTTTCTGTACATATCTCTTGGTTCTTATCAAGCATAGATGCATTTACAGACATTGGTTGGTTTCTGTACATATCTCTTGATTCTTATAAAGTATGGATGCATTTACAGACGTTGGTTGGTTTCTGTACATATCTCTTGGTTCTTATAAAGCATAGATGCATTTACAGACATTGGTTGGTTTCTGTACATATCTCTTGATTCTTATAAAGCATAGATGCATTTACAGACATTGGTTGGTTTCTGTACATATCTCTTGGTTCTTATAAAGCATAGATGCATTTACAGACGTTGGTTGGTTTCTGTATACTCTTGGTTCTTATAAAGCATAGATGCATTTACAGACGTTGGTTGGTTTCTGTACATATCTCTTGGTTCTTATAAAGCATAGATGCATTTACAGACGTTGGTTGGTTTCTGTACATATCTCTTGGTTCTTATAAAGCATAGATGCATTTACAGACGTTGGTTGGTTTCTGTACACATCTCTTGGTTCTTATAAAGCATAGATGCATTTACAGACATTGGTTGGTTTCTGTACACATCTCTTGATTCTTATAAAGTATGGATGTATTTACAGACATTGGTTGGTTTCTGTACATATCTCTTGATTCTTATAAAGCATGGATGCATTTACAGACGTTGGTTGGTTTCTGTACATATCTCTTGATTCTTATAAAGCATGGATGCATTTACAGACGTTGGTTGGTTTCTGTACATATCTCTTGATTCTTATAAAGCATAGATTCATTTACAGACGTTGGTTGGTTTCTGTACATATCTCTTGATTCTTATAAAGCATAGATGCATTTACAGACGTTGGTTGGTTTCTGTACATATCTCATGATTAGGGTTTACGATACTTGTGAAAAAAAAGAGTCTTTTTCAACTTATTTTATGATTAAAGGCTCTGTGTTTTTTTTTGTCTCACCTGCATCAATTTTGATGTTATTCACCCAGTATCGAAATTGAAATGCCATTGTTACTTAGGGCTTAAGGATTTCCGATACATGTAGATAAAAAAAAAATCATGATTAAATGGTCATGTTTAAGTGCTCGACATTTTTGTCTCCCTTGCGGCAATTTTGGTGTTATTCTCCATATATCAAAATTGAAATGCCATTGTTAGGGAGTAAATCATTTCAGCTTTTGTAAATGTTGAATTTTTCCGGCGTTTTAAGAGTTGTATGTTTGGGATTGGAGGTTCTCACTCGTGGGAATTTCAAAGATAGATCTGCCAGAGAGGAAGTAAGGCAGACAAATACAATCATTGTCGCCCGAGGGATAATTTAATCAAATTGCTCTAGAAAGAAGATTTTAAGTGGGGAAGAAAAATCAGCACATTTCAATGATTACTATTCTTTGTTTTAAACATTGTGTCCCTCAAAAAAACTAATATAACCATTTTTTTTATTTTATTTTTTTTTGCTTCATAATTTAAAAACTGATGTTGGATTTGAGGTTTTGCATGATGGAGATAGCTATTATCGAGTTATTTTGGGTACGCCATGTAATAATCTCTTCTTGGAAGAAGTGATGGCTCTGAGAAGAGCTGGTTGGTTTGTTCTCAACATTTCGACTCGTCTGCTCTAGCTGTCGTCAAGAGTCTCCTCACGAGTCTCCTCACAAGGTGTACCCAAAAGAACTCAATATTAACATTTAAAACCTACATAAAATATCAAAATTATTTACATGTAAATATGATTCTCAATCATTTGTCTTGGTTTGTTGAATTATTTGTCAGATTTGGATGCCTGGATTTGAAAATGATAATTTGCATCATTCTAAGGTTGAAAATAAGAACACTCGTAGCACACCATGTTTTCCAGAAACGGGAAAGAAGAAACGAGAGACGGGACTTTAATTTAACACCTGGCTATTTATTAGTGTCCCCAGACTATAAATGTGGTTTGTGACACTGAGTGGAACAATAAAAACATTACTTGAAGGTATCGAACCTTTTATTTATTGATTTGTTTTTTAACGAACGAAAAAGAAAGGAGAGACGATAGTTCATTTAACACCTGGCTATATATTGTCCCCAGACTACAGATTTGGTTTGTAACATGAGTGGAACATTCTGAACATTACTTGAACATATCAATGCTTTTAGTTATTTATTTATAGATTTATTAACGAATGAAAAAGAGAAGCAAACAGAGAAGAAACGAGAGAGGGTAGTTCATTTATCACCTGGCTATATAATGGAGTCCCCAGACTGCAGATTTGGTTTATAACACTGAGAAACACTTAGAAACACTTAGAAACATTTCTTGATCATATCGATGCTTCATTGGTTTTTTTAACGAATGAAAAAAGAGAAGCATGTAGAGAAGAACCGAGAGACTGGAGATTATTAAACACCTTGCTATTTATTAGTGTCCCCGGACTCACTTTGTAACACTGAGTGGGGACAATCTGACTGGCAGAATTTAATTTCTCTGCGCAGTTTGAAGTATCTTCGTTCTATTACCCTCATTGTGTACATTGTAAAATGTGATTCAAGGTTTGGACCATTCATGTGCAAATTCATGTGTGGAGTGCCATGGTCGAGCGGTTTAGTGCATCGGATTTGTGTTCTGATGGCTGAGTCGTCAGAATGTGGGTTCGAATCTCGACTGCGACCGTGGTGCTTGTGTCCTTGAGCAAGACACTTAACCATAATTGCTTCTCTCCACCCAGGGGTAAATGGGTACCTGTGAGGGCAGAGTTGGTTGTTGTGTTTGATTAGCCCTGGATGCGCTGTAATGGCAGCAATTGAGCTGTATACTCCCCAGGGAGCTGAGATGGTTTCAGGAATGATTTATGAGCCTGATGAGCAGGGGTAATAATATAATGTGCCTTGAGCACCAGTTTAGTGGATACGTGCGCTATACAGGGTGTCCCCATAAAAAGTATACCGAGATCAAAATTACTGTAATGGCAAAACTACTTTATATATGGGAAAGAGAAATATATCTCTAGAAAGGGTAGAATGTCCTCTTTGCAATGGTATACAGCTTGTGATGTTATTGACACAGGTGAGTGAACGAATTAGACAGATGTTAAGGGTACTGAAAGCAGGACTGTGACAAGTTTGCATATTTGAACAACAAATCTCAACCATGCAAGTGTGCAGAATACCAAATGCCTTTGCTTTTTCAACACATTCTTGAAAACAAGGAATGTACCTAAAACAATGTAATCTGCTTTGTTTTCGCTACTTACCTCAAAAGTTTAATGTGCAGGTTTTTAAAAATGCTTTTTGGACCTTTGTTATTCAAATATGCAAACTTGTCACAGTCCTGCTTTCAGTACCCTTAACATCTGTCTAATTTGTTCATTCATCTGTGTCAATAACATCACAAGCTGTATACCATTGTAAAGAGGACATTCTGCCCTTTCTAGAGATATATTTCTCTTTCCCATATATAAAGTAGTTTTGCCATTACAGTAATTTTTATCTCGGTATACTTTTTATGGGGACACCCTGTATAAGTCCACATTATTATTATTATTATTATTATTATTACAATGAACATTCCTAGCACTAAAAACATGACAATAACAATCAGGACGTCCATAACAGATTGATTTGAAGATAAGGCCAAAAAAAAAGGTCTTTGGATTCTGGTCTCCACGTACATCTCCTCAGACCCGTGCGTCGGCATTTTTAATTTTTTTTGTTTTTTTTTGTTGTTGCTATGAAAGGGTGCCCAATTGCAGCTGAAGTTTGGAATTCTGCCATCCTGTGTTTTAACCCTTGTACATGTATAGTTTGATCCTTTAATACCCTACGACAGACGAGGGGCCAACATCACAGAGCTGCTAAGCAGAGAATTTTGCTTAGCAAATAATTTCGCTAAGCATTATAAAACAGACTACCAGCCAAAGTACATTAATTTTATGTGCAAGTTTGGCTGGTAACCAAGAAAATCCGATAAGCAAATATTTCTGGTAAGAAGCTGCATGAAGTTGGCTCAAGGTTTTGAGAATAGGAGGGTTAAACAACTTTTTCCACATACATGTAGTGGAGTGTCGTGGCCGAGCGGTCTAGCTTACCGGACTCGGGTTCTGGTGTTAGCAGCAGAATGTGGGTTCGAATCCCGGCCGTGACACTTGTGTCCTTGAGCAAGACACTTAACCATAATTGCTTCTCTCCACCCAGGGGTTAAATGGGTACCTGTGAGGGCAGAGTTGGTTGATTAGCCCTATATGCGCTGTAATGGCAGCAATTGAGCTGTATACTCCCCAGGGAGCTGAGATGGTTTCAGGAATGATTTATGAGCCTTATGAGCAGGGGTAATAATATAATGCGCCTTGAGCACCACTCAGTTGGTGGATACGTGCGCTATATAAGTCCACACATTATTATTATTATTATTATTATGAACGTTTGCCTGATTTGTGAGGCCTCTCTTAGCCACCGTATTTTGTATGGTAATTTGGTTGCCATGAAGACATGTACATATCACATACATGTATGTGACCCGCTCTTTGAAAATGAGTCACAAGTCGCAAATTTGACAAATATACATTTCTAAGTGGAAAGAGTACATCAACAGCTTTAATTTGGTATATGTTAGATGTGTGTGGCATATTGCATTATGGAGATATGGCATTTGTAATAATCAATAATGTGCATAATTAACACAATTTATTGTTAGGAAAACAAGCATTCAAATGAAAACAAATGACATATTTGAAACAAAGTACTCACAAAAAAACATTGATTTTAATATTTTATTGATTGAAATTGACGTTTATGTAAAAATATTAAGAAAATTTAGATCCTAATGATGTCAAAAAACATAACCAAAAATCAGATGTTAAAAAAAAAAAAACACCCTCTCAATATTTCATCGCTCATTACATGTAAACGCATGGTGCGACATGTGACTCATTTTCACAGAGCGGGTCACATATCTCCCTGTTGACAACAAAAAAAGATTAACAAAAAACAGAAAAAAGCATTGCACCGCAACGATTTTGAAGCCGACCTTTGACCAGAAACCGGAGACTATTTTGGGGGTCTAAAGAAAAGAAAAATATGAAGCGGAAAAAAAATGCATTTGAGGTTTTCCAGATTTCATGAATTTGTCCAAATGGCTCTCAATGATTGATAAAGCGAGTAGGCTTTCCTCAAGAGGATTGTTTATTTGAAGCCTTGTGAATTTAGGAGTGCCACTGAGGGATATGGTTAAAACTGCTGGAAACACAGCTACATCAACAAAATTGTGGATGCTGTATTGTTTTTGCATTTTAATGTGTATGTGCATATGTCTGCATATGTAGGCCTATATGTATTAATAATAATAATAATAATGTGTGGACTTATATAGCACACGTATCCACCAACTAAGTGGTGCTCAAGGCGCATTATATTATTACCCCTGCTCGTAAGACTCATAAATCATTCCTGAAACCATCTCAGCTCCCTGGGGAGTATACAACTCAATTGCTGCCATTACAGCGCATATAGAGCTAATCAACCAACTCTGCCCTCACAGGTATCCATTTAACCCCTGGGTGGAGAGAAGCAATTATGGTTAAGTGTCTTGCTGAAGGACACAAGTGTCACGGCCGGGACCCGAACCCACACTCCGCTGCCAACACCAGAAAGCTAGACCGCTCGGCCACGTGTATGTATGTACTTTCTATAATGTTGATACTTTTGCTGTTAATTGTTGCGCCTCGGAATAGGCATGCCTAGATAGACGGCGCATTATAAATGCATTATTATTATTATTATTATTATTATTATTATTATTATTATTATTATTATTATTATTATTATTATTATTATTATTATTATTATTATTATTATTATTATTATTATTATTATTATTATTATTATTATTATTATTATTATTATTATTATTATTATTATTATTATTATTATTATTATTATTATTATTATTATTATTATTATTATTATTATTATTATTATTATTATTATTATTATTATTATTATTATTATTAATGGACAAATGGGAAATTTAAATTGCAAAGTATAAATGAAAATAATGATGCTAGGACATGTTATTCAAGTATTGTGTTAAGCATTTACAGACTTTTTTTTATTTTATTTTTTTTCATTAAATTTGACGGTTGGGAATTATTTTGCACATATTTAATGAGAATAAATATGATTTGTGCTTGTAACTATAATTTTTTTTTTTTATGAATTAATTTTGTCTACAGTGTGTTTGACGGATTAGAATTTGAGTTTATATGCAAGTGTATATTAATCCTAACCACCCTGTATCCTCCAAAATCCTCCAAGGGGCACTTTTTTGGGGAAAAAAATCAGCACTATTGGAAACTGGTACTTTCACCTCTTCAAATGGGGCAAAATTACTACCTGGCAAGAAGTACAGGCCATAAGTGCTGAATATGAAAGATCAACGAAAATGCATTTTGAAGATAAGGGCATGTTTCCAAAAGTGCACTGGAAAATTTTGGAGGATTCAGGAAGGTTCCTAGCCAGAATACATGCACCTAAGGGGTTAGGGTTAATGTGAATAAACATCTGAGGAATCTAAATGGGCAAATAAGGAATATATTAAATCACTAGATGGAGGTAACCAACTTAAACGTTCTTAATTTCATATTATTGTTTTTTATATTATAGTATTCAACGACTTATGATTAATTTACTGATTCATTATACTTGACTTTTCAATTGTGAAAAAGTAATTGTACATCTTGTATATCACTAAGATTGAGTTGCACACTGGATAAATGTTTCAATAACTGTTATTTTTTATAGAGTAAGTCGCGGCGGAAGTAATGTTTTGTGGATGTGGGTGGGGATGTACTTCTTTACAAGTTATCTCAAAAAGTTCTCCACGGATTCGGATGAAATTTGTTAAATATGTTGAGTTTGCTACACAGACCAATCAACTAGATTTTGATGAAGATCCGATTTCAGGAAAGCGTATTTTTAGGACCATATCTAACGTTTCTAATGCTAACGTTATTGCGGATCAGTGAGCTAACAAGTAGAACTGATAGGGGCGCACTAATGACCTGTTTACTTATAACCTAATGTTTTCACCAAGTTTCAAGAATCGTTGGTGACTCGGCAGGGTAGATGTATATGTGCAGTTGTCATTTCATAGACCCTGGTTCAAATCATGGGGATTTTTTTTTTTTTTTTTTAAATTTTATTTTACCAAATTTATCTACATGTACGTGTTACAGCATAATCAAATAATTGACGACTTTTAGAAAAAAAGATTTTCTCTGAAAAAGCTCTACTTGGTGGAGGTATGCGCCCTAAGAATGCTTTTCTAGTTATTACTATTTTTGTTTGTGCATTGCGCTTGATGGAGGGTAAATTCAATTACAAATCAATATCGTGAACAAAACACGCTGAGTATATTGTCCTTCATGTATTGTGTTTTGCGAACTAACCTGGTACAGAAGTGATAATTTTCTTGGTGGGAATTATTAGAAGAGATTATTTGGAGCCTGTTATTTTTCGTTTTGACGACAAATTGAATTACCAAATGTTATTTTGCCTTGTACTGACGTACGTATTGCTTAGCACTCTATTACTGTATCCCCTGCTTATGAGTGGCTGCAATAAAATCACATGCGTCTTGGCTGGATTCGAACCCATAACCTCCTGCTAGCTAGTGAATTATTATTTGAATCATTAAACATGGAGTAATTTTGCCCTTAACCCTAACTACCCTGTATCGTCCAAAATCCTCCAAGGGGCACTTTTTGGGGAAAATTCAGCACTGTTGGCAACTGGTACATTCACCTCTTCAAATGGGGCAAAATTACGACCTGGCAAGAAGTACAGGCCATACATGTAAGTGCTGAATATGAAAGATCAACGAAAATGCATGGTGCATTTTGAAGATAAGGGCATGTTTCCAAAAGTGCACTGATGGATTTTGGAGGATTCAGGTTCCCAGCCAGAATACCTCGGGGGTTAGGGTTAATTGATGTAGCCAAGCACTGTATACCTAGTGCTTTCTGGTGTTTGTGGTGAAAATATCCACTGGCATCCCGGTAAGATCTCGAACCCACAACCTCCCACTTATAATTATTTTTTTATATTAATTCTTTCAGGGCTGTATTCCAGATCCAACCAAGCTTAGGGAATTTGGAAGCAGACCGCCGCCAGGTAGTGGAATTGTCTGTCTGTTTGTTGTGTTGATTGTTTGTTTGTCTATTGTTTGTGCACTGTATGTCGGATTAACCCCCTAGGCCCATTTGATTACACATAACCTGAATCCTCCCTAACTCCCTAGGTCCATTTGATTACACATAACCTGAATCCTGCATAACTCCCTAGGCCCATTTGCTTACACATAACCTGAATCCTTCCTAACCTGAATCCTTTCTAGGCCCATTTGCTTACATAACCTGAATCCAACTTAGGCCCATTTGCTTACACATAACCTGAATCCTTTCTAACTCCCTAGGCCCATTTGCTTACACATAACCTGAATCCTGCATAACTCCCTAGGCCCATTTGCTGACACATAACCTGAATCCTCCAAAATCCTTCAGTAGTAAAGCAAGCACATGACATGTATGCACACGTGTTTCTAATCTGTGATACATGTACATGGCCAGGGACCCTCCCTGCATGCATGGAGCAATAAACAGTGTCCACTGACCCAAGCACTGACCTTGCAATCACTACAACAAACATGGATGTACATGTACCATGGAAAGGAAAGTATGCCTAACAACCTCACTCCTCCAAAATCCTTCACTTTAGCAAAGAGCATGTAGCATGTAACCTCAATCCTCCAAAATCTTTCACTTTAGCAAAGAGGATTTTGGAGGGTTAGGATTAATATCAACCATGTGTCTGACTTCAAATATCTTGGGTCCAAGATGGCATCCAGTGCGAGTGACCCTAAGGCACTTGCATGGTCCACACTCTATCTGGAAGTTGAAACGCCTGTGGTGGAGCTCTAAAATTGCTGTTACAACAAAAGCGAAGCTATTCAGTAATACCTGCGTGACCATTCTTCTATATGGCTGTGATTCATGGGTGATCTCCCAAGCTATGGAAAGCAAAATTAATGCCATCTCATGCTACAGGATTATGCTGAATATCAAGCGCATAGATCATGTCCCAAATACAAGCATATATGCCATGGACGGCTCTGAGCCTGTAATTCATTGCATGAGGTCTTGTCAGTTGAGGTTCTTGGGGCATATCCTTTGTCTGCCTCCTGAAGAACCTTCTAGAAGATATACCCTGTACATACCTCAGCAAGGCAGAAGAAGACCAGGACACCAGCGCCTGTCATATTTGACATACGTTCAACGTTTGCTGGGGGGATGGGGAGGGCGTGCTGCAGGAGGACCAGATTGCTGCACTCGCCAGAGATCGCAGTGCATGGAGGAAGATTGTGGTCACCTGCTCTGCGGCTGAAGGATGATGATGATGTCGGTGTGCTGTCCTTTGTTACTTTATGTCACTTTGCAAACCACTTTAAAGGGGAGAGTAGAACATTGGAATGGACTCAATTATCAAATTAATCCTCCTACTATTGATGCACTTTAGTGGAAAGTTGCTGTAGAGGTCAAAACCAGTCAACTGCCTCTTTTGACTGTTGACTCAAATGTGCACACAGGGGCATTTTTGACTGGTTTTTACTGTCATTTTGACCACCCTGAACAATACCAGACAATGCTTTTACCAGTCAAAAACGGTTGACTCATTTCGAGCTGTAAATGTGCTTACTTCCCGTAAGGTATGACACTGTTTGACTTTTAAGTGCACTAGATATACCTTGGCAAGTATATCAACATTTTGACTGATTTTGACCCTTGTAATAGTAGGAGGGTTAAAAGTTGGTACACTTCTCACTCATCCTGAGAAATTATTTCGTCTGAAGTACTTTCATCTTAGAGTGATGAAATTCTTGCGTCGGGTGATAAACAATTGATTTGATTTTCCCCTTACACCAACAGTGCTTCATACATTACGTCAGTGTAAGTGAAAAATCAAATCAATTGCTTTCATCTTGGAGTAAATAACAATTATTATTTACCAGGCTGGTGATTTCCTGTGATTTTCCCTGATTTCAGGATTTTTACAAATCAGAGATTTTTACAGAAGAGAAGTAGCCACCAAGGAAAGAAAGAAGTAGCCTGTATTGTGTCCAAACCTCTAGTTTCTTGTTTGTGGGGATGTGGAGAGTCTGTAAATCCTCCAAAATTAAACATCCAGGAGGTTCAGGGGGGTTTTGTCCTCTAGACCAAAGGGAGACCCAGGCCTGCTACCCATTTTTCAGGATTTTACTTTTGTCAAATCACACGCCAGATTTACAAAAAGTTGCCACATTTTTACCACAACAACATTTAAGTCTGAACCCGTTTTTCTTGTTAGGTAATGAACGCCTTCACTGCACCATGATCAGAACGGGTGACGACACCAACCCAAGCAGTTCATGCTACACGCTGTTCCTCGAGTATCTCGGAGGGTTAGTCCCCCTCCTCAAAGGTCGCAGGGTCAGCAAGCTCCGCCCTGAATTTGTCATCTATGATCCGAAAGTGTCGTTAGACCAGAAACAAGGTACATTTTTTTAAATTAGTGTTGCAAGGCTAGCATCCCATGAGAGGAAGATAAATACATTATTCACTATTGGTAAAATATCTGTAAAGTACACTGTATTAGAAGTCTATTACCTGTCTATTGGGGTTTGTAAGTATTTATTTTAATTGGCAGGTCTGACAAGAAAAAATTAATTTGCCCGAGAAGACATGTGCCTTAACAATTGTGTAGCACATATGTTATGAAAATAATTATTATTAAAATGTATGTCCATGAGACAATGAAATGCGGTTGCCCGTAGCAACCACCGTCTCCTGTAGGACCTCATGTACAGATGACAGCGAAGATGAAATGCACTTTTCTGACATTGATTCTGACTGTTTTTCAAACTCGCTCTCCCCACTGATGTAGGCATGGGAGAAGATGAGGAGAGGTTGCCCCTAGCAACCACCATCTCATCCTCAAGTAGTAGCTCAAGTTCGGATGACAGCGAGGATGAGACACTGTCGAGGATAGTGAGGAGGAATGGGACACCGGCAGGAGGCAGCCCGAGACTGAACCGCGACGGGAGTAACGGAACCGGAACCGACTCGCCCAGACGGAAAGAACAGCAGTACGATAGCCTATTCCTAGAGAGTTTACCAGAGGTGAGTATTATCAAAATTAAATAAAATCAGAGTCTTCATGTAAATTTCTGAATTTGTATCTGTTTCTTTCTTTTTGTTAGTGCTGCTTGGCAAGTAGCTGCCGTGATCAAAATCAGTGAACTGACTGTTTTTGACTGTTGAACCAACTGTGCACACAGGGGCATTGTTGACTGGTTTTGGCTGTCATGTTGACCACCCTGAACAATACCAGACAATGCTTTTACCAGTCACAAACGGTCGACTCATCTTGACCTGTAAATGTACTTACTGAACATAAAGTTTGACTGTGTTCGATTTTTCAGTGCACTAGATATACCTTGGTATTAGTATATCAACATTTTGACTGATTTTGACCCTTGTAGTCACAGAAGGATTAAACAATAATTTACTTACAATCTGTTTTTTTCACAATCTTCAATTTTCCCCCCATCCCTCCCCAGCAAAACCGTCTCGTCGAGGTCACCTCCAACATCTGGGGCACAAAGTTCAAGATTCACGGCCTGGCCCGCTTCCTGCCGTCCAACCTAGGCCAGGTCAACTACCGGACGAGCCTCCTTCATCTTCAACCCAGGCAGATGACCATAGCGCTGGTGGAGCTACGGCCAGACGCCAAGCCGCGGAGGGACGACGATGCGGATTTTGACCCCAATGTATTCAGCGAAGACGAAGATGAACCTGGAGGTAATGGTCATTTGAAAAAAATATATATAAGTAAGATTTGTAGCTTTGCATGGTGAAAAGGATAACTAAAGACTGTTTGTGGTGACACCATGTGAACAAATTCTCTTTTGAGTAGTAGTTCTGATAAGAAGTGTTGGTTACAACTCAATGTAAAGACAATCTCCTGAAGACGATCACAGCATACTGGTCAAAAAGTCGAGTTGTAACCACCAGTTCTTTTCAGAACTAATTACTACTCAAAAGATATTTTTTTCACATGGTGTCACCGCCAGTCGGTATTTAGGGCCTCAGTCGGCAAATGAAGCATCAAAGGTACTAGAAGAAGGGTTGGTCCAGAATAAATTTTCAGACAGGAAACCTAGAGCCATGGGTTTTCTGACTGTAAGTGCATCGCGTTTCTAAAGTTGTTTGTTATAAGTTGTTTATAAGCTGCGGTTTCGGATGGTAGGTTAGTCATATTACTGTTGTGTCGGTAAATTTACCAACAACAAATATTTGCGCCCCCCAACTCTGATGTCGGTCGGCAAATTGGCTTCCACACCCCCCCCCCCCCCAAAAAGAAAATGCCATCACTACGCCCCTAGTCACTGCAAATACTTTTTTTTATTTTTATGATTTATATTATATTAGAACCATGAGCTACGACGTGATCTAGCAGACCAATTGTCGGCATGCAAGCTTGGTGGTTTATTTATCTGATATTTATTCTAGGTAGCCTCATCAGTAATTATCACTCTTCTTCCAGCATTGAATATGAAGAAAACGAGCAAGAATTTTCAGTTTTAGAAGTGGAAGAACCCCTGAGAATTATTCTTTGGGAAAAACCTAAACTAAGGACTGAAAACACACTCCACATGTTGGCTATGGTACATACAGTGCATACCCTCCTCAGTGCAAACTGCATAGAAATCGCACTTTATATCTATCCATCCATGAACTCCAAACATACACTTAGTATATGTGATTGACTCTGGCAAAACCCTAAACTTGGACCCAACTTTTCGGAGTGACCTTCCAAATTAATCGTGAAAATTAACAATGTTCTCAACAACGTTTCAGGATTTTTCTTTTTCCATCAAAATCTAGAGAAAATGCTCTATATGGTGACATGAAAACTGGTCCCTCAAACTGGTCCCTGGGGTCAGTTTTTGACCTTTACATGGCTGTTACGCATTATGGTAAATGCCGAGAAGTTTCGGGTTTTGCCAGAGCAGGTCACATATTGTATGCCGGCGTTTTCTCAGATTTACCTGTCATTTCTATCAAATATAATGTTTTTGTTTGTGTATGCATTTTTTCAGAGCCACCCCCTCAACCACCCTTGAACAGAGCTGGTGGTCCTGCCCCAATTGCTCCAATGAAATCAACCAATCGTAGTTTCTCAAGTAGTGACCTTGACGTTGCTGACCAGGAACCCCCTCCACCTGCAATGGACGTTCCCCGGCAACGGGAAGTAGCCAATGAGAACATCCCCCCGACGTCCAAGGTCCAACCGGACCGGGAACAGTTCATTAGGCAGGGGGCGATCCCCAAACGGCGGACTACAAATATACTTAAAAATTCATTGGAAGCCACTACTACCGTGGCGGGGAGGACTGGGTCCCTAGATGTGGTGGAAAATGCCCAAATTATAAATGGAACCACAGAAATTGTGGATGGTACATTAATTTCTAGCGAACCGTGTGATTTTGAAGAATTGCAGTCCGATATGCCACGCTGGGCAGACAGCGCCAGCCAGTTGATACCAAGCAGTGTGTCGCAGCATCACCCATCTGACGGTGTCGCCAATCAAACAATGGACCACAAATCGCTGTTGATGGACGTGACAGAGGGCTGCGTCATCGGGACGCCCTCCCGGAAGAAGCGGGACAGCTTACGACGGGGGGAGAGAGGAGATTTATCAGTGCAATCGCAACGGAACTTGAGTCCGGTGTCGAAGGGCAATCGACCCCGCTCAAGCTCCACTCCAAAGAATACAATGCAAAGAGAGAATAGAACCAACACTAATAGTTTACAGAATGGTAGTGGAAGAGACAGTAGTCCATCAGCACCGAGTAAGTCACCCCAGGAGAAACGAAAGCGTCCGAAATCCAAAACTCGCAGCAGGAGCGAAAGCAGTGCTGGGACCGCAGCCAACACCGCTCGACAATCCTTGTCCAATCCAGACAACGAAATCATTCCCGAACAGCAAGAGAAGACCACCAAAAAGATCAAGGAGAGGCGCACCTCCCTCTGTGGAGGGGGGAGTCCGTCCAGGGGACATATGAAATCCCATGGCGACAGCTCGGAGAGCGAGGGTGCCGACAACAGCGGTGACGAGACACCGGCCGGCAGTTCCAAATCCCGCAAGGCTAAGCTGATGCGGCAGTATGCAGACTGCAAATCTAGGGTGTTTGTTGTGCGCAATAAAGCGCCCCTCTGGAATGAGAGTACCCAAGTATACCAGTTGGACTTTGGTGGGAGGGTTACTCAGGAGTCTGCCAAGAACTTCCAAGTAGAGATGCATGGCAAACAGGTTGGTTTCTTTATCTGTTTTCTCATTTTGACACAAAGTATTGAGCTGAAACTTACATGTAGAATTTGAGGCTTTTCATGGTGTCAGTCTCCTGATGACGGCTAGAGCACACTAGTCGAAACGTTGAGAACAAACCAACCGGCTCTTCTCAGAGCCATCACTTCAGGCCACTCCAAGCCATTAGCTGTTGCCAATGGCCTCCTATGGTTACCCTTCTGTGCACTGTCACACCACTGAGATTGCAGGGAAAGGTGGTCTCCCATTGATACATTGCAGGCCATACTGATATGTTCAAACATTTACAGTGGCCTTGGGTGGCACTGGGTTGATTTTGTAAGATTACTTGGAAAGGACAGCAGGCTTGTACATGTATGTACTGAAGGTTGCTAAAGAACAGAATTTTGTGGTTTGGAATAGCTTCAATGTGTAAGAGGGTTAATACATGGTGTACCCGTAAGAACTCAACAATATGAAATGTACGTGTAAACAGATCAGTTATTATATACATGTATCTGTGAGACACAATATATTGGAATTTTACCAATGGTATATTTCCCCTTTGAATAGATGTTGCCGACCAGTACCCCTCTTCCTGCAATGGAACATCCCCAGCAACAGGAATCAACCAATGGAAACCTTCCCCTGATGCTCCCTGTCCAATCAGATTAGGAACAGTCCACTTTGCATATAAAGTTTTGTCTGTCCTTTCTTCCATGTTCCAGGTAATGCAGTTTGGTAGAATCGACGGCCATGCTTATACATTGGACTTCCAGTATCCTTTTGCCGCTCTTCAAGCTTTTGCCGTCGCACTGGCAAACGTAACTCAACGCCTTAAGTGAAGAAGACAAATGCTACGCACGACAAATTCTCCCCCATAACATGTGTGTTCCTTGGCTGGTGTTTTTTTTTTATAATGCTTAGTAAACTTGTCTGCTTAGTAGCTCTATAAAATTGTGCATGCTGCTAGGGCTGTGCCGGGTATCCGGGTACCCGACCGAAACGGTCATTACCTGGTTCTATTTTTCAGTTCCAATTACCCGTAAACGACTTTTTAAAAGTCGGACTTAACATTTGAGCGGTGCGAACAGAAATCTGTGACTCTTGAACAATGTAATGTGTACACTTTTATAGACAATTATCTTTAAATTCAAGAGATTGCACTCCAATAAAGAAAAGATCGATTTAAGTATGGTATCCTCTGTATTATAAAAGTCAATTTGTTACGATTTACAGCACATGTATTTGTACACCACCGGAGGCATATTTTCAACAAAAATGTAAATGGGTATCCGGGTATCCGAAGTTTCCTGATTTTGGGTATCCGGTTCCAAAAATATCCGAAAACGCACAGCCCTACATGCTGCACATAAAAAAAGTTGAACAGGCTATGATCTATGGAAACCTTCATAGCTTAGCATTTACACCAAAAGTTATTATTCTTTAGATTTATTGTCACTGCCATGCCACGTACTACCGAGGTGGACACTCTTAACTTTTTTTTAATGTAAATTCACCCCACACAAGGTCAATGGCCACTCCAAGGTGGGGGCTACTAAGTCATTGAGTTGTTACAATGACTCCACACTGAAGAAACCAGCCCCTCGCACCGAAACAAGACAAGTTAATAACCAGCCTCTTCATGGTACGAATAGGACTGGGAGGGGTAACTAGTCCAGAACAAGGCAGTTGTTAAACTGCCTCTGCCCCTATAAGCAATTATGGTTAAGTGTCTTGCTCAAGGACACAAGTGTCACGACCGGGATTCGAACCCACATTCTGCTGCTAACACCAGAACTTGAGTCCAGTGAGCTAGACCACTCGGCCATGACACTCCACAAACAGCGACTCCGCACAGTTTTCGTGTTTGGTTTATCCCATAGAGCCAATGATATCCCATAGTACCATGATATATATTGTCACGCAACACTTCTTTCTACATAGGGGTTGTTATTTTTTGTTTGTCTGGGTTTTTTTTACCCAGTGAGGTCAAAAATTTAGAATGGGTAGTAACCCCAAACTACCCTTTGTTGATGGCACCGAGTCTCTCGGAGGGCTGAACTGAAATTGTTTTCTTAACCCTCCTACTGCTACAAAATCAGTCAAAATTTTGATATACTTGCCAAGGTATATATATCTATTGCACTTAAAAGTCAAACACTGTCAAACCTTACGTGTAGTAAGTACATTTACAGGTCAAAATGAGTCAACCGCTTTTGGCAGGAAAAAGCATTGTCTGGTATTGTTGAGGGTGGTCAAAATGACAGTAAAAACCAGTCAAAAATGCCCCTGTGTGCACATTTGGGTCAACAGTCAAATTTTTGACCTCTGTAGCTACTTGCCACTAAAGTGCAGCTAGAGTAGGAGGGTTAATCAGAGGAATTGCAGCTAGAGTAGGAGGGTTAATCAGAGGAATTATAGAGAAGCACTGTACACAGTATTTAAGTGTTCAACACATAAACAAATTTAAAACAGTTTAGCACAAGAAGACGAATTTTACTGACATGAATTTCTGTTTCTGTACAGTGTGTTTATTGTTGGCAGGAGGGCGAATAACCAGAACACATCTTATTTAGAATTAGACAACTCATTTTGGATTGCAAGAAAGCAACAAAATTCCCATTTCCCCCCAAAAAAGAAATAATTGCTTAGATTGTTTTCTGCATGGTGTTAAAATACCCCCCCCCCAATGAAATACGCCTTACCATATTTATACAACTCGATTTTGAAGACAAAAATCAGATATTTTCCCATAAAAATCTATAATTATGTACAGTTGCACTCCATACGCAATTTATAAAAAGCCAGTGTTTCCCCTTGTATCTTATCTGTCAGATACAGCGCCTTGTAGAATTGATTGAACACCTTTGTTGCTAAAATTACAACCTTGCAAAAAAAAATGGCGGCCCCACAGACACAAAACATGTTCCATCATGGGTACTGCTCCTATAAATTGGGTCATTTGTCCTTCCCCCGTACATTTCCCCAGCCTGGTTTCAACTGAAACTAAAGCCACAAGCTCTTAACTTTGCATTACATGTATTCTCCTGAGGACGATCAGAGCATACTGATCGAAACGTCCAGTTCTTCTCAGAACTAATTACGACTCAATTGAGAATTTCACATGGTGTCACCGCAATTAGTCTTACTTATGTATATCCTACCAGTGCTTTCACTGTAAATCTGGTCCTTACTTCCTAGACCCACTAGGCGGATGGTTTACACTTGCTGAGGCTTGTTGTACAGAGTTGAGTACTCGTACTCGTACTCAAGAACATTTTTCTGTACTCATACTCGTATTCATGAAAAAGCACTCCGCTACAACTATAGAGTTGAAGTACTCGTACTTGTACTCACACTCGTACATTTGTTTGTACTCGTACTCATGAATAGGTACTTGACTATACGTGTCCCCCCCCCCCCACACCACCTTACACATAATTTTACCAAGGGGAAACACTGCTATATATTCATGTACATTGAGTTCAGTTGTATCATTATAAATTGTCATGTGTGACACCAAAACAAACTCTACACCTATACAAACTTAGTTTTTTAAGTTTGTAAGTGGGTTTCCCCTCTGAGAAGATGATTTGTATGCAGTGTGCCATGTGTAGTGAGCGAGTTCAAAAGTATCGCCCTAAAGTATTAACCCTAACCCCCTAGGTATTCTGGCTAGGAACCTTCCTGAACCCTAACCTCCTATAATGATTCTGGCTAGGAACCTTAATTAACCCTAACCCCCTATAGGTATTCTGGCTAGGAACCTTCCTGAACCCTAACCTCCTATAGTGATTCTGGCTAGGAACCTTAATTAACCCTAACCCCCTATAGGTATTCTGGCAAGGAACCTTCCTGAACCCTAACCTATAATGATTCTGGCTAGGAACCTTAATTAACCCTAACCCCTATAGGTATTCTGGCTAGGAACCTTCCTGAACCCTAACCTCCTATAGTGATTCTGGCTAGGAACCTTAATTAACCCTAACCCCCTATAGGTATTCTGGCTAGGAACCTTCCTGAACCCTAACCTCCTATAATGATTCTGGCTAGGAACCTTAATTAACCCTAACCCCCTATAGGTATTCTGGCTAGGAACCTTCCTGAACCCTAACCTCCTATAGTGATTCTGGCTAGGAACCTTAATTAACCCTAACCCCCTATAGGTATTCTGGCAAGGAACCTTCCTGAACCCTAACCTCCTATAATGATTCTGGCTAGGAACCTTAATTAACCCTAACCCCTATAGGTATTCTGGCTAGGAACCTTCCTGAACCCTAACCTCCTATAGTGATTCTGGCTAGGAACCTTAATTAACCCTAACCCCCTATAGGTATTCTGGCTAGGAACCTTCCTGAACCCTAACCTCCTATAGTGATTCTGGCTAGGAACCTTAATTAAACCGGCAATTTTGAGCAATTGCATTTGTCTTCGGAACACTGCTATTTTACTTAATAAGGAAAGGAGACAATTGCTTTAGAATTATTCATTTCTAAAAATAATTACTCTCAAAGTACACTCTCCCAATGTAAACATGTAACATAGTCAATAGACCAATGTATACATTTTAAGAAGGGGTATTGCCTCTCGCCATTCACTGCAGCATGCTGAAAGGATTCACACTGCTGGTTACCCATGAAACTTTGTGAAAAATTTGCTGTTAAAAAAAATACTAGTTTTCAGTTTTAAAAAATCAATACCCATTTGAAGTATAAAAATGAGTGCTTCCAAAGTCAGATTTGCTCTAGTTTTGGTACGAACGGTTGCATTTGAAAACTTGGAAATGTAGTGATTTTGTGTAGTCTTATAGTTGTATAGGACTAATATCTTGAAAGTTGTAATGATAATACAATATGTGTGCCGAGGGGCTTGAGGGTTCTGTAAAACAGAAACAGCACGCTGCTCTTAGAAATGAGTCAGCACAATTTGACGAGCAGCTTTTCAAAGTTGTTGTCATAGTACGTTGTCATGGTTATTTGTCATGGCTACCTTGGGAACTGTGCCTCCATTTTGGGAAGGCTCATGTCATTCAAGATAAGCCACACCCACAAATAGCCATAAGTAGATGATAGGATAGGAGGAACTTTGTTAAAGGTCATAGGGCAAAGGTTACAGGTCAAACGTTTGCATTATATGTTTGGCTCCATGCTGGTGTTTTGGCATTGGAGTAGTGTTGAGTCATTAGAGGTTAAAAGGTTATTGAGGGATCAGAGGATACAGGTCAAAGGTTAATGATCTGACTCCATTGTAGGACCTCATTCTGCATATAAGAAACATACTCTACCTGTACTGCACCTATCCCAATTGGGACTTATTGATATCCTCATTGGGAGAATAGGGTTTCAGTCAGGATAAAGGTATCTCCCAATCGGGATAGTATAGAAGGTGTTGTCACCCAAGGGTTTCCCGATTGGGGCCTATTGGTATCCTCATTGGGAGAATAGGGTTTCAATCAGGAAAAAAGTATCTCCCAATCGGGATAGTATAGAAGGTGTTGTCACCGAAGGGTTCCCCAATTGGGGCCTATTGATATCCTCATTGGGAGAATAGGGTTTCAATCAGGATAAAAGTATCTCCCAATTGGGATAGTATAGAAGGTGTTGTCACCGAAGGATTCCCCAATTGGGGCCTATTGATATCCTCATTGGGAGAATATGGTTCAGGATAAAAGTATCTCCCAATCGAGATAGTATAGAAGGTGTTGTGACCCCAAGGGTTTCCTGATTGGGGCCTATTGGTATCCTCATTGGGAGAATAGGGTTTCAATCAGGATAAAAGTATCTCCCAATCGAGATAGTATAGAAGGTGTTGTCACCCAAGGGTTCCCCGATTAGGGCCTATTGGTATCCTCATTGGAGAATATGGTTTCAATCACGATAAAAGTATCTCCCAATCGGGATAGTATAGGTGTTGTCACCGAAGGGTTCCCCAATTGGGGCCTATTGATATCCTCATTGGGAGAATAGGGTTTCAATCAGGATAAAAGTATCTCCCAATCGGGATAGTATAGAAGGTGTTGTAACCCAAGGGTTCCCTGATTAGGGCCTATTGGTATCCTCATTGTGAGAATAGGGTTTCTATCAGGATAAGTGTCTCCCAATCGGGATAGTATAGAAGGTGTTATCACCGAAGGGTTCCCCAATTGGGGCCTATTGATATCCTCATTGGGAGAATAGGGTTTCAATCAGGATAAAAGTATCTCCCAATCGGGATAGTATAGGTGTTGTCACCGACGGATTCCCCAATTGGGGCCTATTGATATCCTCATTGGGAGCCTATTGATATCCTCATTGGGAGAATAGGGTTCAGGATAAAAGTGTCTCCCAATCGGGATAGTATAGAAGGTGTTATCACCGAAGGGTTCCCCAATTGGGGCCTATTGATATCCTCATTGGGAGAATAGGGTTTCAATCAGGATAAAAGTATCTCCCAATCGAGATAGTATAGAAGGTGTTGTGACCCCAAGGGTTTCCTGATTGGGGCCTATTGGTATCCTCATTGGGAGAATAGGGTTTTAATCAGGATAAAAGGTCTCCCAATCGGGATAAATAAGTTGGCATTAACCATGTGAACATAATCAAACCATGATTTACATTTCTTATTTTTGATTTTTATATACTCATATTAAAAACCTTACATGCATTTATTATGTTAATTTATTTTATGAGTTCATTTCCACAAGTATTAACCAAATCCTGCCTAAATTTAACTGCACTTTTAACAGTGGCTATATATGCTTTATTTATTTCTAATTAATTTAATTTGATTTTTAATGGTAATTGGAGAAATCAAATTGCCAAAGTGAATAACATTTTCTCAAGAAAGTTTTCATGGAAAAATACTTTTTCAGAATTTGTTTTCAACTCATTGTATTTTTACAAAAACAAATCATGGCTTATGAATGATATAAACATATTGTGTATTCGTGTTTTCTGAAGGAAAAAACCAGGCATAATGTTGATTGTTTTGCAGATGTTTCAGGTTCTGCATGAAGGGTGTGTGAAGGTTTGGGGGGTTTTTTTGGGGGGGGGGGGTGAGGAGTTTCTGGTGCAGTAAGAAATCCTGCGCAATATTTTTTGTCTTAATGGCAGTTGTGATCATTGGTAAAAGTCAAATTGTTTTGCAATATTTTGTTGAAATTTCATGGTTATTTGTTTTTACATAATTATTCAGTTCAGAATCAAGCCTGTATCTTCTTGGCTTGATTTGAAAACCATACTTTAACAGGCCTGTGATTTCTCCGGATTTTTCCTGATTTCAGGAATTGTCTCCCTTTGCCTCAAGATTTTCTTGAAGGAAGAGAAGTAGCCACCAAGGAAAGAAAGAAGTAGCCTGTATTGTGTCCAAACCTCTAGTTTCTTGTTTTGTGGGGATGTGGAGAGTCTGTAAATCCCCCAAAATTAAACATCCAGGAGGCTTTGTCCTCTAGACCAAAGGTAGACCCAGGCCTGCTACCCACAGGAGGTTCAGGGGGCTTTGTCCTCTAGACCAAAGGGAGACACAGACCTGCTACCCACAGGAGGTTCAGGGGGCTTTGTCCTCCAGACCAAAGGGAGACACAGACCTGCTACCCACAGGAGGTTCAGGGGGCTTTGTCCTCTAGACCAAAGGGAGACACAGACCTGCTACCCACAGGAGGTTCAGGGGGCTTTGTCCTCTAGACCAAAGGGAGACCCAGATCCGCTACCCATTTTGCAGGATTTTTGTCAAATCACACCCCTGTGTTGAGGAACAGCATTGGTAATGTTGGCAAAATGGAACCCTCCTACTTTTGGTGCCTTTTTCAGACAAGTTGATGCACCATTTGAAACCATTTATTTTGTGAAACACACCAAGGTGTTGTGTATCCACCATTCAAAAACCATTTGAATGGATTTGAATGGTAGTAAAGCTTGCTACCAACACTTTTCAAATGGTATCACCACGTGTGTACAAAACCAATGGCCATTTTGGTAAGTGGAAATTTTGAATGGTTTCAAATGGTCAAACAGTAGGAGGGTTAATGGAGATATACATTATAAAACCAATCTGTAAAAGTTTCATCTTGTCAAATTGCATCAGGTGAAAAATGCATTTAGACTTCTCCTATCCATTATTAAGCGGAATTGAGGAAAGAGTACTCCTTCCTAAATTCAAAATAGAAATCATTTCACTTTTTCTTAAAAGTGACAGCACCTCGGACAAAATTTATTTCTAGGGAAGATCGATACCATCATCAGATTCGACCACTTCTCTATTTTTGAATTGCTAATCCCATACCTGTAAAAAAATGTTCACATTTTTGTCAGAAACATGAATTTTAATTTTCAACTTAAACTATTCTGGGTCTGTTTGAATACATATTTCATGATTTGTTTATGTTAGTTTAATCTACTATGTATGCACATAGTGACATTTACCAGTGGTGCATGTTGCCCTTAATTAATGGGATTATAGTGTGTGTGCCGGTGTAGTGACTGGCGTGATGTGAGCTTGCATGTGTGTAGACCGGTCCCCTGTATTTATCCTCAAGAATAAAGACAGGCTCCTGGTGTACCAATCAAGGGATTTTGTTGGATATGTTGTGCTGAAGATCTGACGTCATGCTTCGGGGCCCGCGTGCTAGCTACCAACCAAGGTCAAAGTTGAATCTCGGGGAAAACATGGCGGCCGCACGGCCAGTATCTGACGTAATTCACGAGCCTCAAAGTGTGACGTCAGATATTCAGGTTTACATGTGTGTGACTGTGTTTGATTTGTTACCATTGTACCAGCCTGCTTTAACCCAGTCCATGCCATTCTTCTCAAAAGGAACGCCCCCACAACCAGCATGGTAACAAGTTTGCTACCGTGCCATTTGGGTATCTCATTCATCTTATTCATGAGTTAGCTATCTTACGTCTTATTCCCTGAATACAAAAGGTTATGTACATGCTGACGATGACTAGAGCAAACTAGTCGAAACGTTGAGAACAAACCAACCGGCTCTTCTCAGAGCCATCAATTTGTCTAAAAAGAGATCATTACATGGTGTACCCAAAAGAACTCAATAACATGCTCACTGAAGACGATCAGAGCATACTGATCGAAACGTCGAGTTGTACCTCCAGTTCCTTTCAGAACTAATTACTACTCAATAGAGAATTTTACATGGTGTCACCACAATTAGTATTACTTATTACTTATCCTCTTCACCATGCAAAGCTACAATTTTTACCTAACACGCTCATTATAGTAACCTGCCTAATTTTGTCCCTTTGCAGGGGCAACCTGGCTTTCAAATGTCATTGAATTTTAAGAAAATCAATGTAACTAGCTACATTCATTTAAGCCTCTGGTCCTTATATGGCCCATTGAGCAATGTTAAACTATTGAAAGACGATTTCAGTGGTCAAGCAATTGAGATGATAAGTAAGAGTAATTGGGGTGACACCATGTGAAATGCTCAGTTGAGTAGTAATTAGTTCTGAAAAGAACTGGAGGTACAACTCGACGTTTCGATCAGTATGCTCTGATCGTCCTCAGGAGATCAGAGCATACTGATCGAGTTGTACCTCCAGTTCTTTTCAGAACTAATTACTACTCAATTGAGTATTTCACATGGTGTCACCGCAATTACTCTTACTTATCCTCCTCACCATGCAAAGCTACAAGTTCTACCTAATTGAGATGATAGTTTGTTCAATGCTTGAATGCACCCAGTCAAACTGGCTCTCCTCCTGGGTCAGACAAAAGGACTATTAAGGGATTACTGTCTATTGTTGTAGGGAAGATTAGTGAAAGATTAGCAGTGGCAATGCCATTGATGTTCCAGACTACAGTAGCCGTTTTGACTGTCAATTATCCACTTAGAAGGATTGCTTTTAAATATGGTAAACGAATAAAGCAAGCTTATGAATAGTTTTGGCCAATATAGTTTAACGATTGCCCAATAAGGACCAGATGCCTTATTTATTCCTTATGTCAGGAATAAACTTTTCTTTGGAACTATCAGATTATTGGGCCTTCTCGCTGATGCATGCAGCATGTTAACTTTCAGAGCGTGGTTGTGAGAATTACAGCCTCACTTTTGTATTTATCATGAATAAGATGAATGGGATAAGCGCTCAACGTCCATTTTTTTTTGAAGACCTTGTGCATCAGTGGATAGAATACAGCATCATGAATGGCCCAAATTCATTGTTCTTGGAGTAAATGCCTTGGACTAGGTTTTAACACCCTTTGTGTATGCAAGGCCAAATAAAAAGAATCTCTAGTTTCTGGTCTCCATGCGCATTGCCTCAGACCCGCGCGTCAGCATTTTTAGTTTTCTAAGTCTAATTGCAGCCAAAATTGCTGGATCGATTGGAAATCTGCTGGATCAATCTGCCACACTGTGCTTTAAACGACCTTTTCACATAGGGGTATGAATGTTTGCCCGATTTGTGAGGCCTCTCCTAGCCACCATACTTTGTATATGGGAAATTTGGTCTGGTTCCAATAACCGCGTATTCATTTATCATGTATGTCACTGGTTAGCAAAAAAAGGACTAGCAAAAAAAGGACTAGCAAAACAAAAAAAAGCATGTCACCGCACCGAATTTGAAGCCGACCTATGACCAGAAACCAGAGACTTTATTCTTTTGGCCTAATAGACTTCTAATATTATGAACAACTCAAACAAATCACTTATGTTAAGTGCAATTTGATTGGTTCATTCTACTGCATAGCCAACCATATTAACACTTCCAATTTGTTGTTTGATAAGGTTCATGACAAGGTGAGGTTTTTATATCCCATTTTTGTTGTTGCCTTGAAAACTCAGTCACACTTACAGACACTTGTAAGATTTACTTTTTTTCCAAAGCTCTGTGTGAAGGTACAGTGAAATTACCGTTTAATATACAAATATCTTAATGAAAGGCTACCATGCTGTGCAGACTGCATTTTTTTCTGCAGTCCACTTTGTCCACTATATGCATTTGTAAACTAAACATGAATTTTTGACTTTGTTTTCCTTAAAGAAAATCCTCCACAATGATGAATTACTATTATATAGAAAGCTTTGCTTCTGAATTAATTTTGTAGTTAAAAAAATGTATTAAACAAATTAATTTAAAAAAATTTATGAAAATTTTGAAAAACCTTGTCTTGATCCCGGTACTTGCAAAGTGAGCATTCTACCCACTAGACTACCATGATAGTCAAATTTGTAGGTGAATGAATTATTGAAGAACCTTTTTAAATTAGTGTTCTAAGCCAATTTCTAAGCCATTGATGAAATGTACAGCAGAAAAAATATAGCGTGCAGACCACTGGGATTATATAGAACTGAAGAAATGACATCATGTTTATAAAAATCACATAAACTGTTTTGTAAGTGTGGCATCATAGAACAATAACGAAGCACAGATTGTGTAGAACCAGCTGCAACATGAACTGTGACATCACACTCTGGTTCTCTTTGGAATAACCTAATTGGCCAATCCATGCATTGATGGACAGACAGCAAAAATAGACCTTTTTTAATTATTCACTTTTCCAAAAGGCTGGTTAAATTAAGTTTGTTTTATTTGTGGAAGGAAAAATGTGTACCGCATGGCTTCAGAACATTTATCCATTGATAAAGATACTTATTTTTTGGTGTGTACCTGAATTTCTCGACCAAACATGTCGATATCAGAGGTACAAATTTTAAAAATACAGGTGTGTGAGCATGGTCTGCAGCCCTTATTCACTGCTTGTTATATCTATGTTCCTCTATCTAGTATGGTATTCACAGTAATTAAAAGTAGTATTTAAAGAATTGTAATAATGTCAGCATAGATTAAATCACCAACCATTTAATATTAGGCACCACCATAACTGCGGTGGTACAAATATTCTGTGTCGAGCATTCATTTCCTACACAGACAAGTTCTTATTTGACTAATGCTGCGCACTCTTTTTTAAATGAAAATCACAGCTTACTGCATATCAGTGGTGCAGCCAGGGGGAGGGGGTGGTTGCAGGGGGTGGTTGCAGGGGTGGGCCACTTGTTGGTAAATTGTGACCCGCTTCATCAAAATGAGTAATGTCCCCCAAATTTCACATTTTCAGATATGGATATCAACTTGAAGAGAATTTAATGGGCTTTCTGATGATGCCAAACATTAATTTTTGGTTCATTTCGTTCCTGTGTTACGATATGATAAATTGATAATGTAATAACTATAATGCACTCATACACATTTTGTGAACTTTGGAAGTCCATTACACAGAAATGTGTGTTGGGGGACATTCCTCATTTCGATGGAGCGGGTCATAAATAGTGTCTGTCGGTAATTTCACAGACTTGGAACTTCTGAACACTGTTAAAGATTGACATAAGTTGTTGGTTCATTTGAGTTTTGTGCCGGTAAATTTAACCCCAAAAAGGTTCCCCCATCCCCCACTCAGAAAATCCTGGCTACGCCACTACTGCGTATCTAAGAATGCGTGTGACGCTTGCATGCAATGTCGCATGGCATCGAAAAAAGGGTGGGGGTATACAGAAAACATGGAGGGAACACTGCCAAAAAGGGGCGGAGAAAACCCCCACCCCCACCCCCACCCCCACCCCCACCCCCACCCCCACCCCCTGGATATACCAATGCAAAGTGGTACCACTGCAGTAATGGCAGCAAACGGCGGATGGCGGATTAATCTTTACCTTGATACAGACAAGGTAATGTCTGGCATTACATTGATATCGAGTAATATATATATATGTAATTGAATGTTCAAAAGAGATTTTATAATATGTCATGTATTAAGATGAACGTGTATTCACACAATGTGATTGTGATAACAAAACACCTTATTATAATAAAACAAGAATTATCGTCTTGGAAACATTGGTCTCTGTTTCTTTGATTCATTGAAGGGAAGGTACAACATTGGTAATGTTGGTAAAACTGCTTGTATGAGGGGTGTCGTGGCCGAGCGGTCTAGCTTACCGGATTCAAGTTCTGGTGTTAGCAACATAATGTGGGTTCGAATCACGGCCGTGACACTTGTGTCCTTGAGCAAGACACTTAATCATAATTGCTTCTCTCCACCCAGGGGTTAAATGGGTACCTGTGAAGGCAGAGTTGGTTTGCTCTATATGCGCTAGAAATGGCAGCAATTGAGCTGTATACTCCCCAGGGAGCTGAGATGGTTTCAGGAATGATTTATGAGCCTTATGAGCAGGGATAATAATATAATGCGCCTTGAGCACCACTTAGTTGGTGGATACGTGCGCTATATAAATCCACACATTATTATTATTATTATTATTGAAGGGAAGGTACAACATTGGTAATGTTGGCCAAACTGCTTCTATGAGTATGCTTACTCTCTTTGAATCAAGATATACATTGAAGGAAAGGTACAACATTGGTCATGTTGGCAAAACTGCTTCTATGAGTGTGCTTACTCTCTTTGAATCGAGATATACATTGAAGGGAAGGTACAACATTGGTAACGTTGGCAAAACTGCTTCTATGAGTATGCTTACTCTCTTTGAATCGAGATATACATTGAAGGGAAGGTACAACATTAGTAATTTGGCAAAACTGCTTCTATGAGTATGCTTACTCTCTTTGAATCAAGATATACCAAATCAGGGGGAAAAAATAAAATTCTGATTTCTACAAATCTGGTATCAAATGAAAGAGGAAAATCTAGAGAATCAAACTACAAAAATCTCACTTTTGAAAATTGGGTCCAAGTTTAGGGTTTTGCCAGAGCCAGTCGCATATTGATTCGTTATTCCAAAAATACTGAAAACGTATTTTGATTTTTCACATATTTTTGTGGACAAAAGGCACCAGTTCTTAACCTTGTAGACTCTCAAAACTTTCAAGTTTGTTACAACCCATTAAAAAACACCACTCTTTAGTATTTGATATATTTTTAGGAAGTTGTTCTGAGGTAACCATATGAAGATAGAAAACATGAAACAAATGTTTTTCGTTTGCACAGAAGCAACATTTTATTAATAAATATAGCTATATATTGTTTATCCCACAAAAAACTGATAACACTACGAATACAGAAATCTACTGAAGTAGAAAGAGTCATTATCAACGAAGGGGTTCCCGATTGGATCATTTTATTGAAACTACAGGGTTTTAAATCCAAAGCACCACCAGATATCAGAGATGAGAATGGTATATATGTTTAAGACTGTTTTACCATTAACCAGTTCGCGTCAGAGGCCGTGTATACACGCACATTTTTTTTGGGACAGCGGATCGGAGAGCGTCTAAACACGCCACAGGATTTTCGGGAATATTTGTATAGATTCCCGGTCGACGTGGCAACGAGCCATAAGCATACGGTGGAAGACGCGGTCTCCCTGGTCACGCTCTGGTGAGCACCATTGGTCATGTTTGTGCGGTAAAAATAAACCCGCCACGGGGTTCGGAAAAACTTTTTTATTCCCGGTGCGAACTGGTTAAATTTTAATGTTGCCTTATTCACTTTCTAAAGTGAACCTAAATTAATGTAAATTACGTAAGACTAATTGCGGTGACACCATGTGGAATCTCAATTGAGTAGTAATTAGTTCTGAAAAGAACTGGGGGTACAACTCGACGTTTCGATCAGTATGCTCTGATCGTCCTCAGGAGAATGCCGGACTCTGGAAAATGCTGCTGCTTAAGTAGACTGCTGGAGGATCATCCCCTGAATGGATGCTGGAGGATTAGTTCGTTGAGGCGCGCAGGCGGGAAACTGTGAGACTATGAGACTATGTAGACTATGAGACTATGAGACTATGTAAATTACCTTTTGCATCCTAGGTTACAAAATAAACATACTGCCAAGGTTTGTAATTAATTTAGTCATCTGGTGAAGTGACCTAGAATATTGACCTGGTCATTACTGGTTCAAACGCAACATATATGACTGGCTCTGACAAAACCCTAAACTTGGACCCAATTTTCAAAAGTGAAATTTTGGTATAGTTTGATTCTCTAGATTTTCCTCTTTCATTTGATATCAGATTTGTAGAATTATCCTGAAAATTGGGTCCAAGTTTAGGGTTTTGCCAGAGCCAGGCACAAATGTGGTTTTACTTGCCTACTGAGTCCAGTCTAAGATATAAAACTGTAACACAAGCCTTCTTCAGAAGAGCAATTTGTATTTTGCCTGTATACTTCTCAACTCAAATATTCGTAAGAGCAAGCAGCCAAGTAGAAAATTCTCTATCTTGGTCTGGTGTTAAAAATCCATGAATATTTTTCTTTGCCTGTGTTCATTTTAAGGTTTTTAGTAAACATTTATAACTATCAAACCTATATGTGGTCCAGTTGAAAGACTCACAGCTCAGAACTCAAAAGCCATGGGTTCAAGTCCTGCTCAGTGCATTTTTTTATTTTCTTTGCCTGTGTCCAGTCTAAAGGTTATAAAGTAAGTCAAATGCAAAATTTTAAGTATTGTATGTGGAAAGATAATGTGTTCTGAATCCCAGAGCAACTGAGTTTGGAATCTGTCTCACAACTTCTGTTTTTATCTTTACCCATTGTAAGGTTTGTATTGTAATTAAACTGATACCCACTCATAATAAGAGCACAGTGGTCTAGTGGGATGATGCAAGACTTTGGACCCAGTGGTTTTGGGTTCAAATATCTCTTCTGTGTTGTTATTTTATTATCTTTACCTGTGTCCATTCTAAGGGTTATAATTAACATCAAATGCATTTTTAATAATGTGTGTTAATGGTCTAGTGGAAAGACTTCAGACTTTTATTCCAGAGGCTCTGGGTTCAAATACCACTCATAATTTATACTTCAAATCCTACTTGTAATGTTTTCTTTTTATATCTGCATGTGTCCATTATAAGGGTTATAATTAATGTCAGATGCAAAGTTTTTTAAAAGAGGGAGTGGTCTAGTGGAAAGACTTGGGACTCTTGTTCCTGAGGTCCTTGGTTCAGATCCTACTCATAATTTCTACTTCTAATCCTAATGTCTTTTTTTATATCTGACTGTGTCCATTCTAAGGGTTATAATTAACGTCAGATGCAACTTTATTAAGAAGAGTGAGTGGTCTAGTGGAAAGACTCAGGACCCTCGTTACATAGGTCCTGGGTTCATATCCTACTAGTAATTTTGTCTTTTTATATCTGTCTGTGTCCATTCTAAGGGTTATAATTAACGTCAGATGCAAATTTATGAAGAAGAGTGAGTGGGCTAGTGGAAAGACTTGGGACTCTGGAGGTGGAAGTTGTGGGTTCAAACCCAGCTGAATGCAAGAGAGGATTTTGTTTTAACATGCTATTTTAAATTAAATAAATGCAAAACTTTTATTCAAGCTTGTTAGTTCCGGTTGACTCAGGACCCAGGTGGATATGTCATGCCTGGGGATTGAACCCATCTGGGGGAAGTGTACTCAGGTTCCTTGGATCTCAATCGCACAGGCTAACCTCCCCGTGAAAATGTGTTCGTTTGTAATATATAAAGCTTAAATTTGTACTTAAATTTAGCTCACTCCAACACTAATCTCAGGGTACTGGACAATAACAGGCAGATGAGTATGGTTACTACACACTGGATGCTGAAATGGGAAAGTCTTTCATGTTGAAATCTGAAAATAAAACCACGAGCTGTTGGGCAGTATTTGAACCCAGGACCTCTGAAACAAGAGTCCTGAGCTCACTCCAACACTAGGCTCAGGGTACTGGACAATAACAGGCAGATGAGAATTACTTCCACGTAGAAATCTATACTTAGTAAATTTAGCACTGAAAATAAAACCACAACGTACTGGACAGTAACAGGCTGATTAGTCTGGTCACTAGACATTAGATATCAGGCTAGGAAAGTCTTACATGTAGAAAACTATACTTGGTCAATATAGCTCACTCTGATTCTGTAAAATTTTGGACCTCTGTAACAAGAGTCATGAATCTTTCCACTAGACCACTTACTCTTCTTAATAAGTTTGCATCTGACATTAATTATAACCCTTATAATGGACACATGAAGATATAAAAATCATGAGTGGGATTTGAACCCAGGACCTCTGAAACAAAATGCTAAAGTGTATCCTCTAGACCACTCAGTCTTGTTTAAAATGTAGCATCTGACGTTAATTATAACTCTTAGAATTTAGATGTTTAGACTCTTAGACATTAATTATAACTCTAACGTTAATTATAACCCTTAGAAGTGTTTCCACTAGACCACACAAAATGATTAATACCTTTGCATCTGACATTAATTATAACCCTTAGAATGGACACAGGCAGATATAAAAAGAAGACATTGGGATTTGAAGTATAAATTATGAGTGGGATTTGAACCAAGGACCTCTGGAATAAAAGGTTAAAGTGTTTCCACTAGACCACACAAAATTCTTAATACCTTTGCATCTGACATTAATTATAACCCTTAGAATGGACACAGGCAGATATAAAAAGAAGACATTGGGATTTGAAGTATAAATTATGAGTGAGATTTGAACCCAGGACCTCTGGAACAAAAGCTTGAAGTCTTTCCAGGAGACCACTCACTCTTCTTAAAAATAATGCATCTGATGTTAGTTATAACCCTTAAATGGACACAGGTAAAGATAATAAAATAACAATTCAGCAGAGGTATTTGAACGCAGGACCACTAGGTCCAAATTGTTGCATCATCCCACTAGACCACTCTGCTCTCATTATGAATCGGTATCAGTTCAATTACAAACCTTACAATGGGTAAATATAAAAACAGAAGAAGTTATGAGACAGATTCCAAACCCAGTTGCTCTGGGATTCAGAACACATTATCTTTCCACATACAATACTTAAAATTTTGCATTTGACTTACTTTATAACCTTAAGACTGGACACAGGCAAAGATAATTAAAAAACACACTGAGCAGGACTTGAACCTATGGCTTTTGGGTTCTGAGCTGTGAGTCTTTCAACTGGACCACATATAGGTTTGAGAATTATAAATGTTTACTAAAAACCTTAAAATGAACACAGGCAAAGAAAAATATTTATGGATTTTTTTTTCTCTCTCTGATATTTATGGATTTTTAACACCAGACCAAGATAGAGAATTTTCTACTCGGCTGCTTCTCTTTTTTTTTCTCTCTGAGATGGAGTTATTGTAACCCTATTTATTACATATCTACAAAACACAACAATGCACAATAATTGTTACATAAAATCTTGCAAGCAAAATAAATACTTTTTTAGGATACTTAAAATATTACAAAGGTGAAAACATGAATAAATGTAAAATTAAAATAGTTTCAATCCATTTGATTTAAGCAGAGATTTTTTTTTTTTTTTAAATTGAACACAGGCAAAGAAAAATATAAATTTATGGATTTTTAATACCAGACCAAGATAGAGAATTTTCTACTTGGCTGCTTGCTCTTATGAAAATTTGAGTTGAGAATTATACAGGCAAAATACAAATTTTGACAATTATTAATGGATTTTGAATATCTAGACTTCAAGTCCAGACCACTTGCTCTTCTGTAGAAGGCTTGTGTTACAGTTTTATATCTTAGACTGGACTCAGTAGGCAAGTAAAACCATATTTGTACCTGGCTGAAATTTTGGTATAGTTTAATTCTCTAGATTTTCCTCTTTCATTTGATACCAGATTTATAGAAATCAGGATAATTTGTTTTTTCTGATTTCTACAAATCTGGTATCAAATGAATGAGGAAAATCTAGAGAATCAAACTATACTAAAATCTCACTTTTGAAAATTGGGTCCAAGTTTAGGGTTTTCTTCTTTAGAAGAGCAAGTGGTGTGGACTTGAAGTCTAGACATTCAAAACTATTAATATTGTCAAAATTTGTATTTTGCCCATACTCAACTCAAATTTTAATAAGAGCAAGCAGTCAAGTAGAAAATTGATCTGGTGTTAAAAAATCCATAAATATTTTTCTTTGCCTGTGTTCATTTTAAGGTTGTTAATAACCATTTGTAACTTTAAAACCTGTCTGTGGTCCAGTTGAAAGACTCACCCCCCAGAACCCAAAAATCATGGGTTCAAGTCCTGCTCAGTGTGTATTTTCTTTGCCTGTGTCCAGTCTAAAGGTTATAATGTAAGTCAAATGCAAAATTTTAAGTATTGTATATGGAAAGATAATGTGTTCTGAATCCCAGAGCAACTGGTTTTGGAATCTGTCTCATAACTTCTTCTGTTTTTATCTTTGCCGTGTCCATTGTAAGGTTTGTAATTAAACTGAGACCCAATTATAATAAGAGCAGAGTGGTCTAGTGGCATGATGCAAGACTTTGGAACCAGTGGTCCTGGGTTCAAATACATATCCTGAGTTGTTATTTTATTATCTTTACCTGTCTCCATTCTAAGGGTTATAATTAACATCAAATATTTTCCATTATGGATAGAAAGTGCTCTAGTGGAAACACTTCTTACTCTTATTCCGGTGGTACTGGTTTTAAATCCAAATTATAATTTATACTTGCCTGTGCACATTCTTAGGATTATAATTAACATCAAATGCACTTTCAGCAATCCGTGTAAGTGGTTTAGTGGAAAAACTTCAGACTCATGTTCCAGAGATCCTGGGTTCAAATCCCAATCATAATTTATACTTCAAATCCTACCTGTAATGTCTTCTATTTATATCTGCCTGCCTCCATTCTAAGGGTTATAATTAACATCAAATATTTTCCACTGTGGAGAGAAAGTGGTCTAGTAGAAAGACTTCATACTCTTATTCCAGTGGTCCTGGTTTCAAATCCCACTCATAATTTATACTTTTATATCTTTGCCTGTGTACATTCTTAGGATTATAATTAACATCAAATGCATCCATCTTGAGAAGAGTGTGTGGTCTAGTGGAAAAATGTCAGACTTATGTTCCAGAGGTCCTGGGTTCAAATCCCACTCATAATTTATACTTCAATTCCTCCTGTTTTTTTTATATCTGAATGTGTCCATTATAAGGGTTATAATTAACGTCAGATGCAAACTTGTTAAGAAGATAGAGTGGTCTAGTGGAAAGACTTCAACCTTTTGTTCCAGAGGCTCTGGGTTCAAATCCCACTTATAATTTATACTTCAAATGCGACTTGTTATGTCTTCTTTTTATATCTGCATGTGTGCATTCTAAGGGTTATACTTAACGTCAGATGCAACTTTATTAATATGAGTGAGTGGTCTAGTGGAAAGACTCAGGACTCTTGTTCCAGAGGTCCTGAGATCAAATCCCACCTGTAATTTTGTGTTTTTTTATATCTGCATGTGTGCATTCTAATGGTTATAATTAACGTCAGATGCAACTTTATTAAGAAGAGTGAGTGGTCTAGTGGAAAGACTCAGGAATCTTGTTACAGAGGTCATGGGTTCAAATCCTACTTGTAATTCTGTCTTTTTTATATCTGCATGTGTCCATTCTAAGGGTTATAATTAACGTCAGATGCAACTGTTATAAAAAGAGTGAGTGGTTTAGTGGAAAGACTCAGAACTCTTGTTCTAGAGGTCCTGGGTTCAAATCCTACTTGTAATTTTGTCTTTTTATATCTGCCTGTGTCCATTATAAGGGTTATAATTAACGTCAGATGCAAATATCTTAAGAAGAGTGAGTGGTTTAGTGGAAAGACTCAGAACTCTTGTTCTAGAGGTCCTGGGTTCAAATCGTACTTGTAATTTTGTCTTTTTATATCTGCCTGTGTCCATTCTAAGGGTTATAATTAACGTCAGATGCAACTTTATCAAGATGAGTGAGTGGTCTAGTGGAAAGACTCAGGACTCTGGAGGTGAAAGTTGTGGGTTCAAGCCCAGCTGAATGCAAGAGTGGATTTTGTTTTACCAAATGGGTTATTTTTTTAAAAATAAATGCAAAACTCTTATTCAAGCTTGGTTATTAAGCTAGCTAGCTTGCTAGTTCCGGTTGACTCAGGACCCGGGTGGATTTGTCATGCCTGGGGCTTGAACCCTTCTGGGGAGATGGACTCAGGTTCCTTGGATCTCAATCGCACAGGCTAACCTGTTGAGCAATCGGGTCCCCCCGTGAAAATGTGTTCATTTCTAATATATAAAGCTTAAATTTGTACTTAGAAAATTTAGCTCACTCCAACACTAGGCTCAAGGTATTGGACAATAAAAGGCAAATGAGTCTGAATACTTGGACACCAGACTGGAAACATCTTACATGTGGAATTCTATACTTAGTAAATTAAGCTCTGAAAATAGGCTCAGGGTACTGGACAATAACAGGCAGATGAGTATGGAGACTTGGACACCAGGTTGGGAACATCTTACATGTGGAATTCTATACTTAGTCAATTTAGCTCTGAAAATAGGCTCAGGGTACTGGACAATAACAGGCAGATGAGTATGGAGACTTGGACACCAGGTTGGGAACATCTTACATGTGGAATTCTATACTTAGTCAATTTAGCTCTGAAAATAGGCTCAGGGTACTGGACAATAACAGGCAGATGAGTATGGTCACTACACACTGGATAATGAAATGGGAAATTCTTCCATGTAGAAATCTATACTTAGTAAATTTAGCTCTGAAAATAAAACCATGGACAGTAACAGGCAGATTAGTCTGGTCACTAGACATTAGATATCAGGCTAGGAAAGTCTTACATGTAGAAATCTATACTTGGTCAATATAGCTCACTCTGATTCTGTGAATGAATTTCTGAAGTTTAAAGTAATGGACAGGAAAATGAGTTTGGTTACTAGACACCAGGATTGAGTCTTCTGGAAGAATAGATAAGTAGTTTATTAAATTACTTTTTCTGACTTAGTTATTTTGGCAACATGTCAAAATACTAAAATATTCAAGCAGATTAAGAAGAAGGAAAACATTGAGTGCTTGGAACACAAACACGTTTAATAAGTGCATTTTTGTTGATTTTGTGTTTAAGTATAATATTACGTAATATAACACTCTGGAGATAATGTACACATAATAATAATAAAGACTTAATATAGCGCACGTATCCACCAAACTGGTGCTCAAGGTGAATTATATTATTACCCCTGCTCATCAGGCTCAAAATCATTCCTGAAACCATCTCAGCTCCCTGGGTATACAGCTCAATTGCTGCCATTACAGCGCATATAGGGCTAATCAAACACAACAACCAACTCTGCCCTCACATGTACCCATTTACCCCTGGATGGAGAGAAGCAATTATGGTCAAGTGTCTTGCTCAAGGACACAAGCACCCCGGTCACGGTCGGGATTCGAACTCACATTCTGATGACTCAGCAATCAGAACACAAATCCGATGCACTAAACCGCTTGACCATGGCACTCCATCAGATAAATGTCAATGACATGCATTGATGGTGAGAAATAAGTGCATATTTCGATTTGCACATGAATGGTCCAAACATTGAATCACATTTTTTCAACAAATGCACTTAACATTTTTGTGCTCCAAGCACTCGATATGTTGTCTATTAACCATGTCTAAAATAACTATAATTACACTCTTAGTGTCACCAACTTGTGGAAGTCGGCTGCTCTCTTTCTAAGAACAAAATCAATATTTTTTAACCCCAACTCCCTAGACAACAAAAGCAGTTGGAGGATTTTGAAGGATTTTTATTGTTCAGTAACAATGCTTCAGGAGTTAGGGTTAAAGGGAAGGTACAACATTGGTAATATTGGCCAAACTACTACTTCGATTATACTTACTTTCTTTGAATCAAAATATATGTTAAATCTGCCAGGCTGTGAAATGTATAAGTGGAAATGCATACAACCTGCCCACACTATTATAAGAAACCTGCACATCGAGGCCACCTGTTCAATGTGGCCAGCCGTCGATGGTTCTAATACAAACTGCCCACACTATATAAGAAACCTGCACACCGAGGCCACCTGTTCAATGTGGCCAGCCGTCGATGGTTCTAATACAAACTGCCCACACTATATAAGAAACCTGCACACGGAGGCCACCTGTTCAATGTGGCCAGCCGTCGATGGTTCTAATACAAACTGCCCACACTATATAAGAAACCTGCACACCGAGGCCACCTGTTCAATGTGGCCAGCCGTCGATGGTTCTAATACAAACTGCCCACACTATATAAGAAACCTGCACATCGAGGCCACCTGTTCAATGTGGCCAGACGTCGATGGTTCTAATACAAACTGCCCACACTATATAAGAAACCTGCACATCGAGGCCACCTGTTCAATGTGGCCAGCCGTCGATGGTTCTAATACAAACTGCTCACACTATATAAGAAACCTGCACACCGAGGCCACCTGTTCAATGTGGCCAGACGTCGATGGTTCTAATACAAACTGCCCACACTATATAAGAAACCTGCACACTGAGGCCACCTGTTCAATGTGGCCAGCCGTCGATGGTTCTAATACAAACTGCCCACACTATATAAGAAACCTGCACACCGAGGCCACCTGTTCAATGTGGCCAGCCGTCGATGGTTCTAATACAAACTGCCCACACTATATAAGAAACCTGCACACGGAGGCCACCTGTTCAATGTGGCCAGCCGTCGATGGTTCTAATACAAACTGCCCACACTATATAAGAAACCTGCACATCGAGGCCACCTGTTCAATGTGGCCAGCCGTCGATGGTTCTAATACAAACTGCCCACACTATATAAGAAACCTGCACATCGAGGCCAATGTTCAATGTGGCCAGCCGTCGATGGTTCTAATACAAACTGCTCACACTATATAAGAAACCTGCACACCGAGGCCACCTGTTCAATGTGGCCAGCCGTCGATGGTTCTAATACAAACTGCTCACACTATTATAAGAAACCTGCACACCGAGGCCACCTGTTCAATGTGGCCAGCCGTCGATGGTTCTAATACAAACTGCTCACACTATATAAGAAACCTGCACACCGAGGCCACCTGTTCAATGTGGCCAGCCGTCGATGGTTCTAATACAAACTGCCCACACTATATAAGAAACCTGCACATCGAGGCCACCTGTTCAATAAATTGCATATGTACGTATGTGTACATCAAATCCATATAAAGAATTTGTAAAAACAAAAATTCTCAACCACCCATAAATTTTGTGGACATATTACTGGAAACACAACATTTTTTTTTTTTGGCCTTGCTGTCTTTGAATCTACATGTATCAATAAACCAATCTGTGGAAGTTTGAGCTCAATGAGGTGTCTACAATTTACAATTTACATGTAGCATTCACAATTTTTATAAAAGACATGCACATAATTAACAAGAAGAACTTTGCCAATGGCAACTTTTTCTAAGTATGCGCATATTTCTTTTTTTTTCTTTTCATTTTTTTTCTCTGAAATGAGAGCACTTCAGATGGAATAATTTTTTTTCAAGATGATTGACACTTTAACCAGTTTGCATCGGGAATAAAAACATTTTTCTGGGCTCTGTGCGGGTTTCTTTTTCCCACACACACGTTAATGGAAGCTTCCACAGCGCGTGGCCACGTCTTCCGAGCATGTCACCGTACACGCGTGGCTCAACTGAGCATGCATACAAATATATCGGAGTTTCCTATGGCGTGTTTAGACACTCTCCGATCCGTGGTGCAAAAATAAATTGCGTGTATACATGGCCTCTGATGCGAACTGGTTAAACAACTTCACATCAAAGTGGCTACCTGTATACAGGTCAATAATTCAGTAATTTTGTACCCGGTTAATTCCTACTGTTGTACATGTTCATTGCCTTTAACCCTTAAAGGGAAATTTCAGGCCCGCCAAAATTTTATTTATTCTGAAAGGACATATTGTAAAGAACATAATCCACAGAGCAATGATCGATTTTCATTATCGAGAACGAAATGCTGGTCTATTGTGTTCTTAAATTCTTGTTCATAGAGCGCGTCCATGTTGTTTAAAAATCCCGCCACATCCGGGACATTATGACGTACTGACTGCACCTCAATGAAAAAGCGTATGTACTGTGTACAGCTGACATGTGGCGATAGTATCGCGCCTAGACGCACCTATCAGCATACATAGTGCTCACGGTAGAAAGGTGCCCGACGATTGTGCTCGATCATTTCTCACGGTCAAACACAAGCTCCCGTGTTTACTCTCACCTTCGACGTATTTTTCTTTGCTTTTACGAAATCTGGGTATCAAAATTATGGAATCAGGGCCATCTCCGTACGATTTTGAACCAAGTTTTACGGACGAAGAGCTACAAAACAGAAATAACGATATCGCAATGGATGTGGAAAACATCGAGGACGTGCAGCTGCCTGGGTCGAGTGGGCGACCGACTGCACGCAGGCAAAATACGGACTGGTGCAGTTGTGAGTCATGTGCGGTATATGTTATGCCTCAAGAAAAGGACGCTCGGGTTCCGGTTGTTGGTGCAGTCAGTACGTCACAATGTCCCGGATGAATAGACATCGCGCAACAAAATGGCCGCGTGCGTGACGGCAAGCGATTTTTAATAAAATCATCATTTTCTGCAATTGCAACAACCGATCATAAAAAAAATAAAAAGACAGTCTCCATGAAACATCACACCCTTCACATAATTTTATTTCAAAACTGGGGTGATGTTTCCCTGGTAATGATAGCAAAACTGCTTGCAAGACAACAGTATGCTTACTTTCTTTGAATCAAGATCTAAATGGCATTTTTTTTATAAACATGAAACTGACCCAAACTGTTTATAAATTTGCTATACGGATAACCAAAACCAATATTTTTATATAATTTATGAAGAATTTGCCACTTAGTATTTTGTTGTTCTAGACTTTCTTTTTTTTCCCCAATGAAAATACATTTTGCTGCAAAAAAGAAAGTCTAGAACAAAGAAAGTCTAGAACAAAGAAAGTCTAGAACAAAGAATGTCTAGAACAAAGAAAGTCTAGAACAAAGAATGTCTAGAACAAAGAACGTCTAGAACAAAGAAAGTCTAGAACAATTAAATGGGCAGCAAATTCTTTTGGTTAGAATGTCGTATCCGACCGCCACTTTTTCTCATTCAATATAACCAATAATGTAATCTTACCTACAATTCAAATTATTCCTGAATATTTATTTCATGAAAAATCAGGCATTTTTGGTATACAATGACTTCCTCAGTCATGTCAGTCTGATCTTGTCAACTCCCCCGTTAGTGACCAACACGGTCATTGTACATGCGCAGTGGCAACTATAATAGGATTCTTCTATTTTCTGAAGGGGAGGATTTTTTAGAAGGGAAATAAAGTCCGAAAACAAAATAAAAGTGGATTTTAAAGATAGTTTTCACTTTCTGTACCCCAAAAAATCGATAGAATCATTTTTTAACTGGTTAGTGGTTGCAAAAAAATTCCAAAAAACCCTTAAAAAGTGGCGGTCGGATACGACATTCTTTCCATTCTTTTAAATATTGGTTTCAGTTAGCTGGTTAGCAAATTTATAAATGGTTAGTGCAGTTTCATTTGGTTAACTTGTTAACTGTCTCAACTCCCAACACTTGTCAATGACAACATGGTCACTAACATTTAACGTTACTCGTTAGTTTACTTCTCTTCTCACTTCTGTCATAATTTTATAAGGTAATTATATCGTCCATGTACGTAACTCGCCGCACTCGTGAAATGACGCACCTACTTTTGGCTTAGCATTTCTCGGAAAATGTACAAAACTATGGCGTATTACTGGTTGCATAAACTTATCTAAGTCGTGCTTGTTACAGAAATAAAAATTATAGTGAAATTGTATGATTTACTGGAAAGTTAGTGCTTGTGAAAGTGGAAAAAAGTTGTTTAACCACTGATTTTACTAGATACAAATAGTAAGAGATTTACACAAGTATGGCATTTCCAGCAACATGTGGATGTGGATTAAGAATTTCCTTTCCAACCGTCGGCAGCGTGTTCTTTTTTCAGGTGCCAAGTCCGACTGGATACCTGTTACATCTGGTGTTCCACAAGGCTCGGTTCTCGGTCCTGTGTTATTTAATTTATTTACATCAGAATTACCTACCTATGTTAAATCTTTTCTTCCGCAGTATGCAGATGACACAATCTTGTACAGAATTATTAGAAATACCAGCGACACTGTTATTTTGCAGAGTGACCTAGATATCATCAGTAAGTGGTGCAATGATAATCACATGAAATTAAACTCAAATAAATGTAAAGTTATGCATATTTCTCGATCTATGGAGTCAAATATCAACGGCGTACTCACTGCAAGAGTCTGACCCATTGGAAGTTGTTGACTCATATAAATATCTTGGCATAATCATCTCAAAAGACTTGTCCTGGTCAAAACATGTTCAAATGGTCCGTTCAAGATGTGCTAAACTGGCTGGATTCATCCGTCGCACTGTCAAATCCAGAAACCCACAGGTACTAATAAAACTATTCTGTTCTCTCTGCAGGCCTGTTATAGAGTATGGTGCTCCTGCCTGGCTTCCACACCAAAAAAAACACATTGAGTGCCTTGAGTCAATCCAACGACGCTTCACTAGGTCATGCTTTCCTTACCATGTTTCCAATTCTCTCTCCTATGAACAACGTCTAACCACACTTCACTTGCCTCCTCTCTACAACAGGCTGATATTCCTCACTGTATGTTTTATTACTAAATGTCTACACAAGTATAACAACATTCCCGAAACTTTTCTACCGCTACCAAATACTAGAAAGACGGAAACTTTGCTTTTTAAACATCAATACAGTAGGACTAACTGTTTAAAATTTTCTTCATTTATCTTTTTCCCCAGGTTTTTTAATTCTCTTCCTCGTGACCTAAGAGACCTCTGTATCGAGACTTCATATAAACCATTCATTACTTCTTTACGCGACCATCTGCTCAGTTCTAATCCTATCTCTCAGGCCTATTAAGGCATTTCAATAATTGTCTTACACTGTAGTAGTTGTAGTTGAATACAGTAATTCAGGTTTTTCTAATACACTATTTTGTGAAGAAAAAAAAAAATCAATGAAATTTTTGTTTATTTATTTATTTATTTATTTGTGTATGTAATTATGTGTCCAATTATTTATATTAAAAAAATCAATTTTTTATAAATTTATATATTTATATATATTTATTTATTATTTACTTATAATTATCAATTATCTATAATTATTTTGTTTTTGTTTTTGTTTTTATTTTAATCTGTATTTATTTATTGATTTATTATTTTGATTAATTGATTGATTATGTTTGTTTAGTTTGGAGATGTTGCTTTTAATGCTTGTTCATGTTTAAGCTTGGTTTTGGTTTTTGCTTATATAGTATTCTTATTTAATTAGTACAATCTATGATTTTATTATTTATATACTTTACTTTAAAGCTTTATTGAACTATTTATTTCACTTTATTTAATTTTGTTATAATTATAATTAAAACTTTATTTTATATTTATTGCTTCTTATATTCTGTGTATCCATTCAACTTGGAGAACCCCTAGACAGAAACAATGTTTCTTTTGGGTAATCCTTCGGGAGTTGAATGGTATTGTGTTATGTTTTTGTACGTAAAGCATTCGTTTTATGTATTCCTTGTAATGTTGGTCATCTATGTATTTGTTGATATATACCGAGAAATAAAATAGAAATAGAAATAGAAACACATACTTTGATGTAGTTGTGTCCTAAGTTGTGACGTCATGGTGAGGTCATCAGATATCGAATTACACTAAATCAAAGTTTAATATTTCAAAAAATTATATCTCATATGGCGTATGAGCCCATGTAAACCCATACCCCTGGCCCCCACTGAAAAGCAATCCCCCTGTCCCCGGGCCCCTTCCACTGAAAAAGTCCTGGCTACGCCGCTGATATGCAAGACTTGCACGCATACGTTTGTGTGTGTGTTGACGATAAGCAATCTGGCTTAAGGATCACCCATGATACTTTGCGACTTCCTTCACAATATCTTGTGGATTGTGGGCACGTGCGAAGTAAGAACTAGGCCTAACCCCTGGGGACGCGGTTGCCAAAAATGAGATCATCGTATTTTAGACAGGTTCCGGTTGTCTGTATTGCATGCATTGCACGTCAGGTCAGGTCACTAGACTACAACTCCACGTTGTTGAAATTTGGCGCTCTAGATCTAGTAATATAGTATGAACTGCAGAACAGACACACGAGTGGACAAACATCGAGCTAATAAGTCTACGAAAACCATCCTCACCGAAAGTATCTATTGGGTACAAGTACTCATACTTAATTAGTTTTTAAAATTGGGAAAAATTATCAATCGAATTTTAAAATGTTGGCCGTTGCATGAATTTGGTTCGCTGACATGCGAGAACCGTTATTTGCCATCCAATATAGTGGCCGTATAGTGTATCGCCGTTGGTGTACTGAATCTGAAAGGTTTTACTATCAATATCATACCTTTTTTTTTTATAAACAACATGAACCTTTTACATTAAAAAACATTAACGTTTTACAGACAAACATACCATATTAATTATTGGAAAGAATGTCAAACCCACCCGCCACATGTGCACAATGTCTAGCATGACGTGTACAAAACGGACAACAGTTCACTGGATGTGCATGCATTTTTCTCTTAGTCTTAGTATGTCATATTTCGTCTTGTAAAGGACAGTCTGTGATATTTGAATATTTGTCATATTCTGATAGAAAAGTGGCAGTTATATATTCTGTGAAATAAAAAGACCAGCCATATATTGTGAACATGGAAGGTTCAATTTTTTAAGTTTTGTGATTTGATTAAAAAAATGTTGAGTGAATTTATTTTCGTGTACATTTGTAAACATCCCAACCCTACTGTTTTGGCTTGAAGTTGAATCTAAACAATGTTTAAATTTGTTTTGTAATCTTTCAACAGATCAGTCTGGCTGGGTTGTGGGAATAACATGATAGCTTCAACGGTGTAGCATGCTACAGGATGTGTCAACTTGTTGAGGATTTCTGTGAAACTTAGTGGTAAGTTTGAGATATATTATCAAGTTAAAGGCAAGGTACAACCTTGGTAATGCACGTCAGAAAGTTGTATCCGCCACTTTAAGTTTTTTGGAATTTTTTTGCAACCACTAACCAGTTAAAAAATGATTCTGTAGATTTTTGGGGGTACAGAAAGTGAAAACTATCATAAAAATCCACTGGTTGACAAAAAAGAAAGCACATCACCACATCAATTTTGAAGCCAAACTATGACCAGAAACCAGCGACTTTTATTTTGCCTAAAAGGGACAATATTGTCATGATCAACAGGGCATGGAATCAGAGTGCTAGTTTTACATTAACTCAGTCACTGAAAATAATACCCCACATGATAAGGTCATGTTACCATTGCTGCTGCATAAATGAGCCAGTAATTTTTAATCACAGTGTCCATCTTAAACTAGGACACCGATTCCATGCCTTGTTCTGATCGTGATAATACTGTCCCTTTGAACAGAATTGGCAATTACCAGGTTATCAATTTCACAAACTTTTATGCAATGCATGTATACATGTACAAGTTACTTGGTGTAAATTTGGTACAAGTATCCACCATCTTCCTGAGAATGTATTCCAACCGAAGTGCATTCATCTTTTTAAAAAAAGGAATTAAATTTACCAATAATTTTTATTGGAAAGAGTTCATTTCATGAAAAAGCAAAATCAAAATGTCATGACATTTAATATTAAAAGGTATTTGTTCGGTATTTATTTCAGTTGATTTATTTTCAGTTGATTTATTTCAGTTGATTTATTAGAAATGTTACTTGACAAGATATTAACATGATCATTCCATTAGAGACTATCCAAAATATATGTAAATATGTTGAATTCTTTGCTTCTGTGATATTTTAAGTGGAGAGCTGCATGTGGTGTGACACGATCTACGCGTTCAAAACTATTATGCAGTACAAAGGCATTGTGTGTTTACATGTATTTTTATGTAGCATATTGTGCCAATGTGCTATCTACAATTGCAAGAATTATCTTACATGTGTGTCAAAGAAGTGAAGATGTGAGGCTGAAGTTTGTGCCACTACTCTGTGGTTTCAGATTACTTTTTGAAATGTTGACAATAAATTAGTGATTGAGACGGTTAACCGACCAAAACTGCACTATCCGTTTATAAAATTTTCCGGCTAACAGACTGATCATTTTGGAAGAATTTTTTGCCCATATTATTCTTCTAGACTTTTTTTTATGAAATAATCATTGCAGAAATGTTATTGATCAATGCTTCTTGATTGAAAATGTACATGTGTGCATATTGTGCCATTTGCTGACGATCTACATGTAGTTTGTGTGGCCGTCAGGTGCTGACTTTCAGTTAACTGACCATGAAGGATTCAGTTAAACTGTCTTGGGGAATTCCCATGAAATGGACAGATTAAGAGAGTTAAAGGAAACAATCTATACTTGTGATTATTTGAGATGGAATGAAATTTTACTAACAGTCTGTACGTTTGTGTGACAAAATACAAATTTCTACACTGATTGGTTCAGTCCCCTGCTCGCAGCTAATAACAGCTGACAGTGGTCAATGCGCATACTTGCTGGTTAGGTATTTTACTGGCTGTTAATACACATACACCCCAACATGATCATGATCATCCAATCAATCTTAACTGTCTTGGGCATTTATGAATCATTATTTTTATACCATTTTCAAAAATACACATGTGTTTTTCAACTGTGTAAATGTTCCCTGTTTTATTGAACCATTCATTCCTGAAAAAAACTTCTGGAAATAATGAGTGACTGTTTTATACAGTGTATTTTATGTAGATGTTGGGTGTTTGTTTGAAAATGATGAATAGGCTAATACACTTTTCAAAGCGGGGCAAAAATTCTGACAAGAAACTAATCAACTTTCATTAATTAATGCATACAATTCTCACCATTTTGTGAAGAATCAATATCAAATGTTCAGTGTGCTGACTTACATCATGTACACGTGTACGTGTTGTTGGAATGTTGTTCAGTATGGGAAAGAACACCAACCTCTGTGATCTTTGTATTGGGAATCTAAATTTGAACTTGAGTATTCCCAATTTCCTCTCTAACATGTGGTTTAATTGAGCTAAAAAATAACAGACTGGTTGCTACACATACATGTAATATTGATCCTCTTCAAGGATGGAGGTATACATACATGTGTAAATTTATCTTGTACCAATCGTGCATGGGCTTAAAGGATGGAGGTATACATACATACATGAGTGTAAATCTTTTACCAATAGTGCATGGGCTTAAAGGATAGAAACAGGAAACTATTTAGACCCCAAATGAATAGCTAATTGTCCCTCCCTGCCAAATACATTTACATGTATTCCTTGAAAACACATTGAAAATTGTTTTGCAACAATACTATTAACAATTTTTTTTTTCATAATTTATAGATGATGCAACGGCAAGGAGTTTCAACCTCCAGCAACCTGTCACTGCTAGCTGACGTTACATCCCTAACCATGAGGAATTCTCAAGCAACAGCTAGGAGGCAGCTGACACCCATCGTTAGTCCTCTAGGAGTTTAGTCTTGAAGAGTGAAACTATGGATACTTGATGCAGTGGTTTGCCATGTAAGTGTAAATCAGCATTGTAGAATATTGGGCACAGGACAATAATGTTATTGGATGGAGACTACAAAATTAAAAGATGGAGACTGAATCCCTTTTGAACAAGTTTTTTTCTGCAATGTTTTTAATATCCCTAACTCCCAAGGCCCATTTGCTTACACATAACCTGAATCCTTCCTAACTCCCTAGGCCCAAGCTGTTCGTTCGATCTGTTCGTGTATGTGTTTCCATAGGAGTTTCTAATCTGTGATACATGTACATGCCCAGGGACACTCCCTGCATGCATGGAGCAATAAACAGTGTCCACTGACCCAAGCACTGACCTTGCAATCACTACAAAAACATGGATGTACATGTACCATGTGCCTAATGACCTCACTCCTCCAAAATCCTTCACTTTAGCAAAGAGGATTTGGGAAGAATATTTTGATATTTAAAAAATGTAATTTTGTGTAAAAGTTACAAAAAGCAACAAATATTCAAAGGCATTAACAAATACTCATGACCCACATTATTATTGATTTTTTTTATGTTTGCAAAACTGCTTCTAAAAGTATCCTTAACGTTCTGTGAATCAAATTATACATTAACCCTACATGTAACTACCCCATCAAAACCCACCTGCTTGATTCAGTAAGTGTACATGTATAGCCCAGCGAATTATGAACATGATGCTGTGAGTACAAAATACGTCAAACTCCACCGGCTGTTTTTGTTGGATTCAGGATTGTGTATAGCTAAGCCTTAGATGTATTTGCCACTGTACTAATTCCATCAAAGTCCAACAATTGTGGGTACCTTTTTACTGCATGTTGATGAATTATGGGATAATTCCTAGCAAAAATACCTAGGGGGTTAAACAATAAACCTGTAAAAGTGTCAGCTAAATATTTGGAAGAAAATAATTTCACTTTTTCTTAAGAATAATAGCACTGGGGCAAAACTATTGTTAGATTATAATTCTGCCTGAATTGTTATAAAAACATATCCCATTTCCCTGTAAAAAAAGAAGCCAGAGTTGGCATGGTCTTCCTTTGAGAGTCTTCACAGATTGGTTTCTATGTAGATTCATTAATGAAGGCACATTGTATAATATTTAATGCAGACCAACATTTCATCCAGTGAAGTGACAAGAGCCCAATTATTTACCTTTAAATCTTCTTTGATGTTATAAATGATGGGATTCCCCTTCCCCCCACATTTTTAACATTTGTGGTTGTGATGGCGACGCCTGTGTGTGGAAAATATTATGTTGTGTATATTTACTGTTTTTTTTTCTTATTGAACGTAGTGCGGATTTGCTATTGATCATCAATCCTGCTTTACAAGATAAGCGTGAGACGGATGATGTCCGACCTACAACCTTGAGGAGACTAAACCACGTCTATTCTTGGATTCTTAAGGAGAATACAACGTGTGAATGCAACAGACAATAGACTTAAATCCATCTCATGTGCTTCGTCAGGAAATGCATATCAACAGAGTTTCTGATCCCAAGATAATTTGGAGACGTATGGTGCCCTACAACAAACTAAATCTCCTCTTCTCTAGTCTTGGAAAATACAAGCATATTGCTGTGCAGTCTTCTTGGAATTGTAAGGAGAATACAGCGTGTGAATGCAATGAACAATAGACTTGAACCCATCTCATGTGCGTCTCGAGGAAATGTGAAAAGCAAGAGTTGGCATGGTCTTCCTTTGAGAGTCTTTGATGCGGGTAAGTTTTATAAATGATGTTATGAGAGGTAGATTACGTAGATTGCAGTTTTTGTAAGTGTACAATTTGCAAGCACAATCATACAATGCGCATTCAAATGTCCATGAGACCAGAATCAAACAATTTGAAGGTGATTCCTTCTTTTTTTGTAAAGGGGCTCGCAATGGTACCCCTGCTTTAGATTAATCTTACAGGATGGTAGCAAAATTCATATTCAATATGAAAAGTTTGCAATGGTGCAGTAATACTATATAATTCATTTCCTTCAAATGGTGTGTAACTAAACAAAAAAGTATTGTACATGTTGTAGGAATTTTCTATTTTTTGTTAGATTTGAAATGTAAACCACTAATTTGTCATTTTGGTTGGTAAGCAACAAGTAGTTTTATATATATCGATTTCTGGTTTTGACATGGTTGTATTCTCACATTTTGAAAAAAACTTGAGTACAAAATTCTCATCATGTTACAGTAGTTTCTAAAAGTCAAATTCTAATGACTTGTTTTTGATAAAAATCCTGCTCGTTTTAAAAATGCAATAATTTAATGTTAAAAACTGATCATCTTGAAGTAGTTCAAGTAATCTTACCTGTTTGTAAACAATGTCCCTGCAGTGATGATCATTTCTATTTGTTCCTCGAGTTGTTCAGCAATGTTCTGTCACTATTACACAACCAAATTCTAATGAAGTGTTTTTGATTAGAAATCATGTAAGCCACTAACAGCAATTTGTATTTTGTCTTGAAAATTTAACTGTTCAAAACATTTTAGTCTGTTTGTAAACAATGTTCCTGGAGCTGTTCAGCAATGACAATCTCTATTACACATATAGTTTGAGCAATCTTACTTTTTATTCTATCTGTTTGTAAACAATGTTCTAACTCTATTACACTTGTATTTTAACTGTTTGTCTACAGTGACCAACTTTGTCTAAAATATTCCATTTGTAAACAATGTACTTTAACTAGTTTTATCTCTAATGTACAATGTTCTTTCTTTACTTATCTATTATATTAACTGAATGTCCTTTTATATATTAGACAATACTTGAATAAATAACAGTAACAAACCAACTTCTATTGTATAAAGAAATCTTTTATTCTGTCTTCAAGACTAAGTACAGCAAATGAAAGCAATGGGGATTTTGTACACGTTTTGGAAAAACAGTACCAAAAAGCCTATGGGATTTTGTACAGGTTTTGGAGATAGCCCAGATCACTGCCTTCTGCACCCATTTAATTCTACCCTCCCTTGAAAAAACATGCGTGAGCATGTTTTTTCAAGAGAGGGTTACGTACCTGAAATATAAGGAGGGTTAACATACATGTACCAAATAAATGTTTAAAATGTACAATTTTAATAAAATTAGCAAAAACAACCTTGTATATAATAGCATTGGTAATTCTCCAATTACCATTTGAAATTAGGAAAGAGTTCTTTCTTAAATTCCACACAAAGCTGAAAAAGTACAAATTGGTCCAACATTATCGAAAACAGCAATCATTCTGTAAAATAAAATAGAGAAAGCATAGCATTGCTAATTCTCTACAATTAACATTACTGACATTTTAAGTGAAATAATTTTCTGTTTGAATTTAGGAGAGTTGTCTTTCTTAAATTTAACCAAGTAAATGTTAAAAAAGTACAAATTGGTACAAGATCGTCGGAAACAATCATACTGTTGAATAAGATAGAAAAAGCATCAGTAATTAACATTTCCCAAATAATTTGAATTCAGGAAAGAGTTCTCTATATTTAAAATAATAAATTGGTACAACATCATCGGAAACGTACCAATCATACTATAAAATACTTTTAACAAGATAGAGAAAGCATAGTATTTTCGAAGTGAAATAATTTGAATATGGGGAAAGAGTTCTCTTTCCACACAAAGCTGAATATTTCAATGGATATTTTTCTGTATACAATTAAAATTCACATTAGAATGGATTAAGCTTTGGTTAGGCACTTTGTGGATCCTTCATCGCTGCTTGTTGGTCATATGTGTTGTTAAGCAGTAGGTATCCCAAGATGAAGCGAACATATTTAAGACTGGGTCATCAGTAGGTTACAGCAGGAAATGACTCGTCTTGGAGGTGAAAAGCATCCCTACAGGAAAAAAACCAAAATGAAAACTCATTTAAAAAGATAATTCTTGAATAACTTTAGTGTTCAAAGGAATTGTGTAGTGTCCAAACAACTTTTGTCGTAATTTGTACATATCGTTTGAGTCTGTTTCACGGAACCGACAATAACGTTGATATGTGATGAAATTTAAGACAGTGGTATACAATTGGTTATTCTCTAAAATTAATGGTAAACTTCTGTAATGTTTAAGATTTTTGAATTTGTTAGACAAAGTATTTGAGGAACAACCATCATGCATGTTAATGTTTGGTCTTCATAGACAACCTGGACTTAAATCGCTACATAAATACACCTGGCTTTTAAAACAGACATGTACAGATTGATTTCTAAACAATTCATTCAGGATTTTACTGATTTGGAGGGGTTTATGCTCAAAATGTGGGCCAAGTTTTTAAACGAGAAAACTTACATTTTTTCCCTCATTGAACTCCAATCCGTTTATACAGCACTGATGTCGCGTAAGCAGGGTAGCAAATTGCATTGTAGTCATTTCTCTCAACAATCTGTACAAAGATAAAGTTGCACATTTATTTCAACAGTCATTCTCATGGTTGATGACCACAGAAGTCAGCACCCTCCTGTGCCATTGCTGCATACAATCCATTTTCTTATTCCCCGATAGTGTACTTTTACTACACTGGTCTATGAGAATTGAGTAGTATTTTGTAGTACAGTGTACTGGACCCCAAATGAATGCCTAGGACGTTAGGGTTGAAACATGCAGATTTCTACAAATGTTTTGAGATTTTTCCCTTGAAAAATAGCAACATAACTATTAACATAGATCTACCTAATGGGCATTTGACAGAGGTTATCAAGAAGTCTTTCTAAAGGTTTAATAAAAATCTATACTACATGTAGGTTCCAACAACAGCCGTTTCATTTATACAAGAAAAAACTTGCAGGGGAATACATGCTTTTTGGAAACCCTTCAAACTAACTTCCATCTTTGTGATTATACTTTTAGGTAAGACATTATTCCTGGGATTTCAATGTGTTCATTAACAAGAACATTAAAAATGCTTTCAGATTTGTTTGCTTTCATATTTATCATGGCCATGAAGCGCCTAGGTTTTTTACACATTTTGTAACAGTGGCCAACACTGCATTGCTTAATCACATTAACCCTAACTCCCTAAGCATTGTTACTGAACAATAAAAATCCTTCAAAATCCTCCAACTAACTGCCTTTGTTGTCTAGGGAGTTAAGGTTTGGGTCTATTGCAGACAAATTTCAAAATTTTGTCAAACAACTATTTGTGAAAAGTCTCGACTCCAGACTGGTTTCTTCAAAGAGAGAAAGTATATTTGTACAAGCAGCTTTACTGACATTAAAATACCCATGTCATACCTTCCCTTTAACTTGCTAAACCTGATAAGTAGAATGTTAAATACAATTGCCACTTGTCTATCCAAATATGAAAAATATCAGATTTTCCTTTGAAAGATGATAGAGGACACACTTAAGGAGAGGAAAGTGTATAGTCCTGCGAGGATTGGAAATGATATTTTCGGAGATTTTGCTTGCCTCCTGTTTTTGTTGGTAAATTATCAAAATTTATTTAACTTAGGTGAAAAAGCAAAACAGAAACATCTGAATATGGCGACTAGCATTTAAAGGGAAGGTGTAGTATTGGTCATGACCACATTATTATCTGAAAGCTAACTTGATGTGAAGTTGGTAAATATACTGAAAAACAATGGGGTAAAACATGACAGATATGTAACAGTTTTGTTCTTTTCTCAACGTGGGAACCTATTGTGATGAATCTTTCACAGGTTAGTTTTATATTTCTTGAGGATTGCAATGGACGCGCATTACCAATGTTGTACCTTCCCTTTAACTTGATAAAAAATCTCAAACTTACCACTACGTTTCACAGAAATCCCTCAACAAGTTGACACATCCTGTAGCATGCTACACCGTTGAAGCTATCATGTTATTCTCACAACCCGCGACCCAGCCAGACTGATCTGTTGAAAGATTACAAAACCAATTTAACTTCATTGTTTAGATTCAACTTCAAGCCAAAACAGTACAGTTGGGATGTTTACAAATGTAGACAAAAATAAATTCACTCAATGTTTTTTTTTTTTTTTAATCACAAAACGTTTAAAAATTGAACCTTTCATTTCCACAATATTTGGCTGGTCTTATTTCACGGAGTGCATTCAGTGGGCCAGCAATTACTATATCACGATTCTCAGGAAAATCAACCGATACATTTGTTAAAACTCACCCAGAATTTTTGGAATGTTTTGTGCCAGGCTTGGATTTTTGAAATACACCATTCTCTAAATCCATATTTTGTATTATTTTCAGTACTAAATACAGAAATACCGGATGTGGTCTTGAGACATATAACACTGGTTTAAGGTTGTCATATGAGGAACAAATTGTTAAAGTTGAAATTTTTTTTATTTTGTTTGAAATAAAAAGGGGTAGAATGTTGTATCCGACCGCCGCTTTTTCTCATTCAATATAACCAATAAAGTAATCTTACCTACTCAGTAAGGTGGAGAACATAATTATTAATGATGAAGGACATATACTTATATCATGTATACAGCGAACGTGTTGTGCATGTGAAGGCGGTACAGTTGCAGGTGCGGATCGGACGGAGTTTACCATACAGTTTTAGCGCGATGCGACCTTTTTTGTGAACAACGTACGCGGGACTAAGACATGTAGGATAACATGTGCTAATGATTATAGCGCACATACTGGTGGAAATTTGGTAAAAACTTCGTTTTACTGATGTGGATGATTTGGAACTAAATTTGTTTGGTGGAAATACCTTTTTTGGGTCGTATCTGACCGCCACTATTTTTCATTAAATATAACCAATAATGTAATCTTACCTACCTGGTAAGGTGGAGAACGTATGGATGATGATGGACATATACCTCAAATTATTCCAGGATATTTATTTCATGAAAAATTAGGCATTTTTGGTATACAACAACTTCCTCATACATGTCAGTCTGATCTTGTCAACTCGTACCCACGCAGTACTAATATTTTTTATACGCAAAAAGAAAGAATACTTAAGGACGTCTTCAAAGGCGTCTTACATTTATGGACGCAATGCTGGCAAATACCTTGTTTGGACATCATGATGGGCATGGTGCACATCTCGGTAACAATGCATCATTACGTTCACCATTTAGTGTTAACCCTCCTACTACTACAAGGGTCAAAATCAGTCAAAATTTCAAAGTTCATGCCAGTGTATATCTACAGCACTTACTGGTCAAACACTGTCAAACCTAATGTGTAGCAAGTACATCAATCAGTCAAAAACAGTCGACTGTTTTTGACTGGTAGTGGTAAAAGCATTATCATGCAATGTTGAAGGTGGTCAATATGAGTCGACCATTTTCGACTGGTAAAGGCACTTTGGACAAAATGAGGTGACTGTTTTTAATTGGTACATGTGATGTGGATGGTCGTCAAAATGAGTCAACGTTTTGGACTGATATAAGCACTTTGGTCAAAAGAAATTAATTTATCAGTCAAAACAAGTCATTGACTCCTAGCCTAAGTGTCCCTGCATTGATTTATCAGTCAACAACTGTCAGCCTCCAGCACCCTATCATTGTTTGTTCAGTCAAAACAAGTCAGTGATCCCCAGAAGCTGATAATGATCTTATCAGTCACCAGCAGTCATAGCACAGTGTGTGGCAGTTACCTAAATGGTCAAAACAAGTCACCAGTGCCCATGTGTGCACAGTTGATTCAACAGTCAAAAACGGTCAATTGACTGGTTTTGACCACTATAGTAACTGCCCACTAAAGTGCACCTAGAGTAGGAGGGTTAATGGAGGTACAAGTTGTTTGAACCAAGAGGCAAAACTGGTCAATTTGCAGAAAATATTCAAGTTTTTTATGGGACAAGTACCAGTCTGGGGAGCTGAAGACATCTGGCCTAGTCTACTGTCTGCGAAAATACCAAAAATATAGTAAAAATAACGACAAAAGTACTTATCCAAAATTATATCTTTCCTTTACTTTTTTAAAAGAATTACTTCAGCAATAAAACGAAAATATAGCCTAAATAACGCAAAAAATTACATGTTTCCTTTATTACTTTTTTCATTGAATGACTTGGGTATGAGTTGACCTGAATTCGTGCGCAATGGCAACTATATTACGATTCTTCGATTTTTTGAAGGGAAGGATTTTTTATAACTGAAATAAAGCCTGAAACCATCCTAGGCCTAATACTAGTTTTTGCTTTCTGTACCCTAAATAATCGATAGAATAATTTGTTAACAAGTTTAGTTAGTGGTTGCAAAAACATTTTTTTTAAATAATAAAAATCTTGAAAAGGGGCGATTGGCTACGACATTCTACCCAATAAAGAAATATCACAGGCTGTGATTAAAAGACGAAAGAGGGCATAGCCATAGGTCTACTCGAGAGAAAAATGTATACACTGTCACTGTATGTATGCACATCCAGTGAGCTGTTGGCCGTTTTGTACACGTTAGACATTTGACATTCTTTCCAATAATTAATATGTTATGTTTGTATCTAAAAGATGAATGTTTTTTTTGTAGAAAATGGTATGACAATAAAACCTTTCTCTTTCAAATTCAGTACACCAACGGCGATACACTATACGGCCACGATACTAGATAACGGTTCTCGCATGTCGGAGAACCAAATTCGTGCAGCGGCCAACATTTTAAAATTCGATTGATAATTTCCCCCAATTTTAAAAACTAATTAAGTATGAGTACTTACCCAATAGATACTTTTGATGAGAATGGTTTTCGTAGACTTATTAGCTCGATGTTTGTCGATTGATAATAATGACAAGTCCGTCCACTCCTGTGTGTTCTCTAGTTCATACTGAGAGCGCCAAATTTCAACAACGTGGCGTTGTAGTCTAGTGACCTGACTCGCACCGTGCAATATACATGCAATGGAGACAACTGGAACCTGTCTAAAATACAATAATCTCTTTTTTGGCAACCGCGTCCCCAGGGGGCCGGGTACGGCAGGCCTAGTTCTTACTTCGCTCGTGTCCATCCAGGCCACCGGTACAATCAACAAGATCTTGTGAAGGAATTTGTAAAGTATTATGGGTGATCCTTAAGCCGGGCCGCGTTTTCGCGACCCTAACCAGAAACTTGTTTCCGACGTCATATTCTTGACCAGAAACAAGACAGCGTAGGTACGCGAAAACGCGAACGTAACCAGAAAAATGTTTTCGGTTTACAACATGTTCAATCATCAACGTTTCTCAAAATATACGGTGTAATTAAATTTTTTGGCAAAATAGAACTTACTCGTGAGTGCTAGTAATAAAGTTGAAAGACGGTGTACCAATCAAATCATCATGTTTTAACAAATAATTAAAAACAAAATACGATCCGCTAATTTCCAAACTTTGGTTCACGGTTTGGTCAGGTCAATGACGCCATCGCAACACGACCGAACTCGCGAAAATGCTTCTTCACCAATATGACCAAGGCCCAAACATGTTTCTGGTTACGGTCGCAAAAACGCGCCCTGATTGCTTATCGTGACGATATTGAATTTTTTTGACAGTCGATTATCGACAGCCATGATATCAGCGATATTATTGTCTCTATACATGGATTTTTTTTGTAATACATGAAAAACATTTAGAAACAATTTATTACTCCAACGATATTTTAACTAAATAGAGTGATATAAATTTAATATCGGCTATACTTTTGGAATATCGGTGGTATTTTTGGAATATTGTCAATATGGCGATATTTTGATATTTTCAAAACCGATTTAGCCAATATTTTTTTGGGATATCGTTAAGGTCTCCCTTTGCTCTAGAGGACAAAGCCCCCTGAACCTCCTTTCAGCAGACCCTCCTAAGGGTGAGTTTCCCCATAGGCACAAGCGTGTCAGGTTGGTCATTTCACACAATGCCTCAGCAATATGTTCAATATCATTGAACACTAATGAGCAACTACTCAGGTTTAGATAGTTGATATATTTCATGAGACACAAGTATCGGGACCACATACATGTATGTCCATCATCCATATGTTCTCCACCTTATATCCTCCTATAGGTTTAACACTCAAAGACACTCAAAATTTGTATGTCTCTCTTTAGCTAGGATGATCCTATCGTTATGTTTCCACCGATAGGATCATCCTTATTCCTAGCTAGTCTCTCTTAACCCATTGACTTTGTGCAGTGCACTCAAATGCATGCAAACACATGTGGCTGTGTGATAGGAGGTCAAACCCAAAGACACTCAACATTTGTATGTAACTCCCAACCCATTGACTTTGTGTAGGGTTTTCAGTTGAAAAATTATTCCTAAACCAATATGCTCAATATTTATATCAAATTAAAGGTCTTGATGAAAGAAATACAATGGTTTTTAAATCAAGAAAATCTGACGAGTAGTTTTTAAGGAATCCTGTTTTATTTAATCAAGATACAGCATTCGATGAAGCGCGACTGTCCATACACTGTGTACATCCCTAATGGCAACAAAACCGTTGAATCAGCCTATACACACGCACAGCGTTCGTGCTCGTTTCCCTCATAAGAGCTTTTGAAAGGGTGTAAAAAATACACTCTCCGCTCAAAACTAAACAAAATTACGGCTCAAAACTTTCACATATGATAGAAAAGAGGTGTAAAATTAATTCAGACACCGCTCTTACCTTTCAACTTGAAGATTTCACCTCGAAAAAACGGTGTTTACTTTTTATCTCTTCGTAACTTCGGTTGTAGAGTAGTTATGGAGATCGAGCAAGCATGGGTATGTAAAGGAGCCCTTTGACTCAATAGGGAAACCCGTTTTCATGTCAATCACAATGTACTTGGGCGCGGAGACAGCTCCGAAGTGGATGCCCTCAGCAGAGCGCGGCAAATTTTACGGGCTGAATGCGCCCGATCTCGGAACACTTCGCGAAAGGCTGGGCGGGACGAGAGTGGTTCATTCATAAAAACCTAGGCTTTTGCACGTACTTCCGATTGCTATTTTATGTACATTGTTGGATAGCTGAAACTATAAGCTTTCCAATGAGCTATTACATGTAAGATTTCGACAGGTAAAAGTAATATAATTTTTTGTTGCGGGCGATGCGCTGTGCGTGTGGAGGGCTTCGGTCAAGCACGTACGTACGAACTGAAAACCCTACTTTGTGCAGTGCACTCATACAGCTGTGTGTGACTCTGTGGTTTGACCTACCAATTGGAAATGCACCCAAAAATACTCAAGTGACTGTCTGGGCATACGGGAGGGTTTATTTAATGGGTAGGTAAGATTTCATTATTGAGAAAGTGGCGGTTGCATATGACATTCTACCCTGCACGTCCATTCCGATCCTCCAGTTTTCAAGAAATATCATAAATCATAAAACTAACCTGTGAAAGTTTCATCACAATAGCTTCCCATATTACGAAAAGAACAAAACTGTAATGTTTTTACTCCATTGTTTTTCGGTACCTTTACCAACTTCACATCGTTAGCTTTCAGATTTATGTGCAGATCATTTTGTTCAGGTCATGACCGATACTGTACCTTCCTTTTAAACGCTAGTCGGCATATTAAGATGTTTCTGTTTTGTTTTTTCAACCAAGTTAAATAAATTTTAATAATTTACCAACAAAAACAGGAGGGAATAAAAGCGCAAGACAAAGACACCCATTGGTCAACACCATGCTTTGAATATTGTTATTCACATCACTTATTCACAACTGCTGTCAGGTTGGAAAGAATGTCTAAGCCAACCGCTACTTGTGTACAATGTCTAAGCATGTGTTTTTAGCAGACGACAAAATGACCAACATGTCACTGGATGTGCATAATTATATTCATTGCTCAAAATCTCCCAAAATATCATTTCCATTCCTCACTTTCCTCTCCTTAAGTGTGTCCTCTATCATCATTTTAAAATTAAAGGAAAATCTGTGATATTTGTCATATTTGGATAGACAAGTGGTGGTTGTATTAGACATTCTAGCCCATTCTCTCTTTGAACCACCCAGTCTGGAGTCGAGATTAAGCAAATAGTTAATGTTTGGCAACATTTTGAAAATGTGCACTTGTCTGCACTCGTCTTTTTTATCGGAATATTTTACTATTTTACTTAAGTTAAGGAAAGGATAATAATTAAAAATTCATGAGGAGCATGGTTTTACAATAAAAAATGTCCCAAAATTAATTTATGGTTTGTCTTCATAAATTCATGAAGGTACTTTTCCCACGGTAAACTAAGTTTCAAATGCGGGGAATCAGTTTTTTTTTTGCATGACGGCACAAGAGGGCAGATATTCAGACACTTGTGATGTTTATTTTTGTAACAAGTATGACTTAGATAAGTTTATGCAACCATTAATACGCCATAGTTTTGTAAGTTTTCCAAAGGTAAGTGCGTCATTTCACGAGTGCGGCGAATTACGTACATGGACGATATGTAAGGCAGATGTCATCAACTATTTCTATTTCTATTTTATTTCTCGGTATATATCAACAAATACATAGATGACCAACATTACAAGGAATACATAAAACGAATGCTTTACGTACAAAAACATAACACAATACCATTCAACTCCCGAAGGATTACCCAAAAGAAACATTGTTTCTGTAAGGGGTTCTCCAAGTTGAATGGATACACAGAATATATGTACGTAATTTGCCGCACTCGTGAAATGACGCACCTACTTTTGGCTTAGCATTTCTCGGAAAACGTACAAAACTATGGCGTATTACTGGTTGCATAAACTTATCTAAGTCGTGCTTGTTACAGAAATAAAAATTATAGTGAAATTGTATGACTTACTGGAAAGTTAGTGCTTGTGAAACTGGAAAAAGTTGTTTAACCACTGATTTTACTAGATACAAATAATAAGAGATTTACATGACCTAAATTTTTTTTACGAACATCTGTGATTTTATTGTTCTATGCCGTCAACAAGCTGTTGTCTGTGGAAACCAAAATATATGAATGCTTTGCATTTGCAATGATTTTTTTTAAAGAAATACTGATCCTCAAAATGGACACATTCCTTATAGAAGAAGCGAACAAAGACTACTTAATTCGTTGTTGTCAAGTTCGACGGTAGTGGAAACTGAAAAAATGAAACATTAATATCATGGTTATGAAAATAAATCTTTTTTTTTGGACAAAAATGTTAACAGCATTTTTACACATTTCAAAGTTTTAAAGTACTTTTTGCAAAAATTTTAACCACCTTCCATTTTTATTGATCGTTCAAGAATATTAATTAAAAGTTTTGAGAGCTTCTCCAAATTATACCATTTTTATGTTAAAAATTAAAAAGAATTTTTTTTTTCAAGATTAAAAACAATTTTACAACCATCTGGAATAAGATGAAACATGATTCAACTGTTTTTCTTCTTGGGTACATTTTCTGTGCCCCCATCAACTTTAACTTCAGTTTGGGGGCGAGTCATTATACCAACATCAATTTTTTGATGACCACAATTCTGTGCATCTCAAAAAACGGCGCTCAAGACGTCCACACGAATGATCATGCATTGAAATTCCGCATTTTACAAGAGAATCCTTCACTGAAACAAACTGAAACACCAAACTGCTAATTTCATTTGTAAGTTACCGTCCAGTTGATTATATAACCTTTGGTGCGTCATTTAGGGTAAATTGAGGATATACAATTCGGCGCATTTTTCGCATAGTGACGAATCGGCATTTTTTGTGAAATCCGGGTTTTTGCAGTTCTGGCGTTCTTTGAGTGTCAAATACGTTTTTTTAAGTATTGTATGTGGAAAGATAATGTGTTCTGAATCCCAGAGCAACTGGTTTTGGAATCTGTTTCATAACATCTTCTGTTTTTATCTTTGCCGTGTCCATTGTAAGGTTTGTAATTAAACTGAGACCCAATTATAATAAGAGCAGAGTGGTCTAGTGGCATGACGCAAGACTTTGGAACCAGTGGTAGGCCTACTGGGTTCAAATACATCTCCTGAGTTGTTATTTTATTATCTTTACCTGTCTCCATTCTAAGGGTTATAATTAACATCAAATATTTTCCATTATGGAGAGAAAGTGCTCTAGTCGGGAAACACTTCTTACTCTTATTCCGGTGGTACTGGTTTTAAATCCAAATTATAATTTATACTTGCCTGTGCACATTCTTAGGATTATAATTAACATCAAATGCACTTTCAGCAATCCGTGTAAGTGGTTTAGTGGAAAAACTTCAGACTCATGTTCCAGAGATCCTGGGTTCAAATCCCAATCATAATTTATACTTCAAATCCTACCTGTAATGTCTTCTATTTATATCTGCCTGTCTCCATTCTAAGGGTTATAATTAACATCAAATATTTTCCACTATGGAGAGAAAGTGGTCCAGTAGAAAGACTTCATACTCTTATTCCAGTGGTTCTGATTTCAAATCCCACTCATAATTTATACTTTTATATCTTTGCCTGTGCACATTCTTAGGATTATAATTAACATCAAATGCACATTTTGAGAAGAGTGAGTGGTCTAGTGGAAAGATGTAAGCCTTTTGTTCCAGAGGTCCTGGGTTCAAATCCCACTCATAATTTATACTTTTATATCTTTGCCTGTGCACATTCTTAGGATTATAATTAACATCAAATGAACCAATCTTGAGAAGATTGAGTGGTCTAGTGGAAAGATATAATAATTTTGTTCCACAGGTCCTGGGTTCAAATCCCACTCATAATTTTTACATTTATATCTTTGCCTGTGCACATTCTTAGGATTATAATTAATATCAAATGCACCAAGGTTGAGAAGAGTGAGTGGTCTAGTGGAAAAATGTTGGACTTTTGTTCCAGAGGTCCTGGGTTCAAATCCCACTCATAATTTATACTTCAATACTTCAATTCCTGCTGTTTTCTTTTTATATCTGAATGTGTCCATTATAAGGGTTATAATTAACGTCAGATGCAACTTTGTTAAGAAGATTGAGTGGTATAGTGGAAATACTTCAACCTTTTGTTCCAGAGGTCCTGGGTTCAAATCCCACTCATAATTTATACTTCAAATGCTACTTGTTATGTCTTCTTTTTATATCTGCATGTGTGCATTCTAAGGGTTATAATTAACGTCAGATGCAGTTTTATTAAGAAGAGTGAGTGGTCTAGTGGAAAGATTCAGGAATCTTGTTACAGAGGTATTGGGTCCAAATCGTAGTTGTAATTTTGTCTTTTTTATATCTGCTGTGTCCATGCTAAGGGTTATAATTAACGTCAGATGCAAGTTTATCAAGAATAGTGAGTGGTCTAGTGGAAAGACTCAGGAATCTTGTCCCAGAGGTCTTGGGTTCAAGTCCAAGTTGTAATTTTGTCTTTTTATATCTGCCTGTGTCCATTCTAAGGGTTATAATTAATGTCAGATGCAAATTTATTAAAAAGAGCGAGTGGTCTAGTGGACAGACTCAGGACTCTTGTTACAGGGATCCTGGGTTCAAATCATACTTGTAATTTTGTCTTTTTTTATATCTGCCTGTGTCCATTCTAAGGCTTATAATTAACATCAGATGCAACTTTATTAAGAAGAGTTAGTGGTCTAGTGGAAAGACTCAGGACTCTGAAGGTGGAAGTTGTGGGTTCAAACTCAGCTGAATGCAAAAGAGCATTTTGTTTTACCAAATGGGCTATTTTAAATAAAATAAATGCAAAACTCTTATTTAAGCTTGGTTATTAAGCTAGCTTGCTAGTTCCGGTTGACTCAGGACCCGGGTGGATTTGTCATGCCTGGGGCTTGAACCCTTCTGGGGAGATGGACTCAGGTTCCTTGGATCTCAATCGCACAGGCTAACCAGTGTAGAAATCTATACTTAGTAAATTTAGCTCTGAAAATAAAACCACAGTGTACTGGACAGTAACAGGCAGATTAGTCTGGTCACTAGACATTAGATATCAGGCTAGGAAAGTCTTACATGTAGAAATCTATACTTGGTCAATATAGTAGGGGTGTGCGTTTTCGGATATTTTTGGAACCGGATACCCGAAATCAGGAAACTTCGGATACCCGGATACCCGTTTTCATTTTGGTTGAAAACAAGCCTCCGGTGGTATACAAATACATGTACTGTAAATGGTAACAAATTGACTTTTATAATACAGAGGTTATACCATACTATCGACATTTTCTTTATTGGAGTGTAATCTCTTGAATTTAAAGATAGTTGTCTGTACAAGTGCATTGTTCAAGAGTCACGAATTTCTGTTCGCACCGCTCAAATGTTAAGTCCGAATTTTAAAAAGTCATTTACGGGTAATTGGAACCGAAAAATGGAACCGGGTAATGACCGTTTCGGTCGGGTATCCGGATACCCGGCACAGCTCTACAATATAGCTCACTCTGATTCTGTGAATGAATTTCTGAAGTTTGAAGTAATGGACAGGAAAATGAGTTAGGTTACTAGACACCAGGATTAAGTCTTCTGGAAGAATAGATAAGTAGTTTATTAAATTACTTTTTATGACTTAGTTATTTTGGCAACATGTCAAAATATTAAAATATTCAAGCAGATTAAGAAGAAGGAAAACATTGAGTGCTTGGAACACAAACACGTTTAATAAGTGCATTTTTGTTGATTTTGTGTTTAAGTATAATATTACGTAATATAACACTCTGGAGATAACGTACACATAATAATAATAAAGACTTATATAGCGCACGTATCCACCAAACTGGTGCTCAAGGTGCATTATATTATTACCCCTGCTCATCAGGCTCATAAATCATTCCTGGAACTATCTCAGCTCCCTGGGGAGTATACAGCTCAATTGCTGCCATTACAGCGCATATAGGGCTAATCAAACACAACAACCAACTCTGCCCTCACAGGTACCCATTTACCCCTGGCTGGAGAGAAGCAATTATGGTAAAGTGTCTTGCTCAAGGACACAAGCACCCCGGTCATGGTCGGGATTCGAACTCACATTCTGACGACTCAGCCATCAGAACACAAATCCGATGCACTAAACCGCTTGACCATGGCACTCCATCAGATAAACGTCAATGACATGCATTGATGATGAGAAATAAGTGCATATTTCGATTTGCACATGAATGGTCCAAACATTGAATCACATTTTTTCAACAAATGCACTTAACATTTTTGTGCTCCAAGCACTCGATATGTTGTCTATTAACCATGTCTAAAATAACTATAATTACACTCTTAGTGTCACCAACTTGTGGAAGTCGGCTGCTCTCTTTCTAAGAACAAAATCAATATTTTTAAAGGGAAGGTACAACATTGGTAATATTGGCCAAACTACTACTTCGATTATACTTACTTTCTTTGAATCAAGATATATGTTAAATCTGCCAGGCTGTGAAATGTTTAAGTGGAAATGCATACAACCTGCCCACACTATTATAAGAAACCTGCACATCGAGGCCACCTGTTCAATGTGGCCAGCCGTCGATGGTTCTAATACAAACTGCCCACCCTATATAAGAAACCTGCACATCGAGGCCACCTGTTCAATGTGGCCAGCCGTCGATGGTTCTAATACAAACTGCCACACTAAGAAACCTGCTCATGAAGGCCACCTGTCCACTGGTTGGTCACTTTACACATCTTTGACCAACCACCAATCAACTTTACAAAGAAGTAAAATTTACATTTTTTGAGAATACCATACCAATGTTGTACCTTCTTTTTAAAATCAACAACCATTTTCATCTCTGATATTTGTTGAAAATTCCCAATTCAAAACATACACTGTTTTGTTCATTCATTCACCTGCAGTATCCTGACATTAAGTATCACTCATAAATATTCATTGGTCATGATGAATATTAACAACTCATGAATATTCATCTAAATCTTTAAAAAAACGTGTCGGACAGTTTTAGACTTTACTCTGTAAATCTCCTTGAAAGAAGCACCAAAAAGAAACGACAGAAATAAATAGCACAAGCTAAATGATCAACAAATGGTTCCCGATTGGGGTATATTCATATCCTCATTGGGAGAATAGGCTCCAATCAGGATAACAGTATCTCCCAATCGGGATAGTATAGTTGACAACAACCTCATGAGCTCAACTAAGCGCTTATAAAAACATATTTTCTTCACCATAAATACATCCAGACGTCTATTACCTAAACTAAGTGTGCCAACCTCCTATTCGCACTGTGCATGAGCCGTTGAGTGCACATGTTGTTAGACCACTGTGGGCAAAAGGGCAGCGATAGTGCGTCGCGTTTGGCGTATTGTGCAGTTGATGTGCATATGCGCAGAATATCTCCAGCGATCATTGGCTGGTAGAAGTACATGTGCGCTTCGTACCATAACATATGCACATGAAGTGTACACACAATGCTCAATTGACGCCTTAGTGGCCATCATTAAGACACTGGGTGCAAATTCACCGCTAGAGGGCTACGATGTGTGCGCACATCCAAATGCACAACAAGCATGATAACGAGTGATACGCGCACAACACAGCTTGCTAGTTCCAGAACAATATGGGACGCGAACTAGATGAGACAGCAGAATACTGCATAAATACATGTATCAGGGCATTTACATCGCAGTGCACGATCAAGGTGTGAATGTCGAATATATCTTGCGCACGCCAGAAATTACCCACGATGCAGTGCTTCTTTTCACGACCTTACGCGTCAGTCTGTGGAATACAATGTCATGAATGGCCAAGATCAATTGCTCTTGGAGTATGCTATGTACTAGGTTAGTACATGACTGGCACACTTAGTGTAGGTAAAAGACTTCTCATACAAGCAATACATGAATGACTACTTTTAAAAAAATGGCAGAAAATTTCATGAAGTTTGAGAGCAATAATACTGATGGGCTATTTACATGCATTGTGTCACATTTAAAATGAAATTGTACATTATTAATAATGGACAGTGCATACCAGATGGGCAAATTCCAAGGTCAAGTAAGTAAGTAAGCAACTCCCCTCTCCCTCCCCCCCCCCCCCCCATAAAAAAAAACATTGTGTAAGTAGAAGACAAGTGAATTATGTGGGAGAAATGTGTCAAGAGTTTTTTTAAATTTAGAAAGAACAAATTCTACTCCTGGCAAAAACTGGATGCTGAAAGTAGTATTTCTTTCAGGAAAGTTTTGAGGTTAGCAGCATTTCTTATTAGAAATTGTATTTTGCGGTTTTGTGGTTTTGACTATATAACCCAGGAAAATAGTCTAGCCGGGCCCCTATTAATGTATTGAGAATTAGTGCTATGATCATGATCTTGCATTCAGGGAATCAGACAAGATGGCGGCAGCTACAATAAGCCTGAAAATAGTCAGGCCCCTATTAATGTATTGAGAATTAGTGCTATGATCATGATCTTGCATTCAAGGAATCAGACAAGATGGTGGCAGCTACAATAAGCCGGAAAATAGTCAGGCCCCTATTAATGTATTGAGAATTAGTGCTATGATCATGTTCTTGCATTCAGGGAATTAGACAAGATGGTGGCAGCTACAATAAGCCGGAAAATAGTCAGGCCCCTATTAATGTATTGAGAATTAGTGCTAAGATCATGATCTTGCATTCAGGGAATCAGACAAGATGGTGGCAGCTACAATAAGCCGGAAAATAGTCAGGCCCCTATTAATGTATTGAGAATTAGTGCTATGTTCATGACCTTGCATTCAGGGAATTAAACAAGATGGCGGCAACTTACGAGTTTATGGTAAGATAATTATGTTGAAAAAAATAACATATCTTGCGCAAACTTTTGTTATCTGAAGACGAGATTTGAAGAATTACCATGAAGAAAACTTATGAAAAAAAGGATGACTTATGGAAGGATTTTGTGGTCTTTTTTGCAAAAAATGTGACAACAATTGAGGACAAAGGGAACTAATTCTACAAATAAGCAGAAACTGTGTGATCCTATCTCAGAAAATGAGTCCAAAATTGCCAATGGCGTTGTATAATTTTCTAAAAAATACAATTATAAAAAAATTGAGACATAATTGATAATTTGTGGAAAAATAATTCTGTCCAAAATTTTCAAAAAAAAATACAATATGTGGTCTCCTTTTTGATCTTCAAAAAATTACAAAATAAATTTTTTGTCAGAATCTGTTATGTTTGTAGACTCATTTTGTGAGATCAGATCTCAACTGACGGTTCCTCGACCCTTAAAACTGAAAAAACAAGCGGGTTATTCATTCTACTTCCTGCTCTTTGACGTGGTAGGCCTGACCAAGGATGAAACGGTCCCTCAGCAGTCTGAAGAGGACATAGTAGTTACAGAAGAGCAGGAGAGACAGAGAGATGACGTGATTCCAGTGGGAATACATTGCTAACAGGTAGAGCTGGAACAGAATCACGACAACCTGAAGGCTGAGGAGACCGTTCAGGACTCGCAGCGGCTGGTGAAACATAAACTGCAACATACAAATAAAATAAAATCAGATTTGAAACTTTGCACGGCTGAGTTATAACTCGAGTCACAAATCATTTCTTTGCAAGTCAAGTCAACATAAGTCATTTCTTTGCAAGTCAAGACAAGTCTCAAGTCATTTCTTTGTAAGTCAAGACACAACTCATTTATTTCCAAGTCAAGTCACAAGTCATTTTTTAGTTCATGTCAAGTCGAGCCACAAGCCACTTTTTTCCAAGTCAAGTAACGAGTCATTTACTCATTTCTCCGCAAGTCAAGTCACAAGTCAAGTTCTATTAAGTGATAGTTATTATACAAATTAATTACTGGATATTATTATTACAAAATGGCAACCACATTTTTCTGTCATGCCATATGCACTCTACACAACTCTGCATGTATTGCACCCAGACTCCCTCATTTTGTACTCATGTATAACTTACATAGAATGTTGCGTAAGATCCCTCCGAGGGTAGAGCCACATTCTGCTGTCCCATTGCCTTATACAGGCCCTTGTTATACCTCACTAATACACCCTGCGGCCACACCGTTGAGTCTGACCATCTGTAAACAAAACCGGACATTTATTTTGTTAAGCACCAAGTATTTTGTAAAACACTGAGTAAACAATGCTTCATACGTACGTCGGTAATAATGAAATCAATTGTTTATCACCTGATGTAACAATGTCATAAGATAACCCTTCTACTATAGCTGCACTTTAGTCACAAGTAGCTATAGTGGTCAAAATCAGACAATCGCCTGTTTTGACTGTTGACCCAAATGTGCATTTGTGACTAGTTTTTATTGTCAGTTTGACCACCCTGAACAATACAAGACAATGCTTTTACCAGTCAAAAACAGTCAACTCATTTTTACCTGTAAATGTAAGTTTACTACACGCAAGGTTTGACAGTGTTTGACTTTTACCAAAATCTAAAAAAGAAAAAAAGATTTCTACAAATCTGGTTTCAAATGAAAGAGGATTCTAGAGAATCAAACCAAAATCAAAATCAAACCAAAATACCAAAATCTCACTTTTGAAAATTGGGTCCAAGTTTAGGGTTTTACCAGAGCAGTCACATTTGCTGCTTAACCAGTTCGCGTCGGGAATAAAAAAGTTTTTCTGGGCCCCTGTGCGGGTTTCTTTTTCCCACACACACGTTAATGGAAGCTTCCACAGCGCATAGCCACGTCTTCCGAGCATGTCATCATACACGCGTGGCTCAACTGAGCATGCATACAAATATTCCGGAGTTTCCTATGTGTTTAGACACGAACTGGTTAACAGTAAGCAACGATAGTCAGCTTACAGTAAGCAGAGCCATGAAATTGGGTCTAGGCAGAGAATTTTTTTCACTTAGCATTATAAAACAGACTACCAGCTAAATTACACACATTTTGTATGGAACTTTGGATGGTGTTCACCGAAAATTGCTAAGCAAATTTATCTGGTAAGCAATTTTTCCTGCTTAACAGCTCTGTGACATTGGCTCTGGTTATAGACTGTTGAATTAAGATTCACTTACAAGTGCTGTGGCGTGTTGCTGTACCCATGATCTACCTTCTGCCACTTGCCGAGGTGAAGGGAGCATCGATGGAGCATGTCGCAGTAGTACGCCGGCAAGAAATGGGAACTGAACATGATGAAGGAATTGATCCAGACAAAGGCAATCATGAGACAAGCCCACCATAGATCAAGATACATGGACGGCTGATAGACACAGGGGGAATGAGTCAGAAAATATCCATTAGTTAAATAGTTTGAATTAATAGTTCAGAATTAATATGGTTCAGAATGAGTTGAATATTAGGGTAAGGGTGAGGGTAAGGGTGAGGGTAGGGGGTGAAGGCAAGGGTTGGGGTTTGGGTAGGGATTAGGGTTGGGGTTGGGGTTGGGGTTGGGGTTGGGGTAGGGGTGAGGGCGAAGGGGTAGGGGTGAGGGGTAGGGGTAGGGGTAGGAGTAGGAGTAGAAGTAGGGTTAAGGACAAGGGCAAGGGCTGGGGTTGGGATATGGGTTGGGGTTGGGGTAGGGGTTGGGGTAGGGGTAAGGATAAGGGGTTAGGGGTAGGGTAAGGTACTCGCAACTACAACTAACAACTAACTCATACTCGTATTCGAGTACATTTTTCTTATACTCAAAAGTAAACAACGTCAAGTCTGCTGGTGAGCAGCCCTATGTAATTAGCTCCGTGTCTGAAAATCATCACTTAATACTTACCTGCAAAAAACATATGGGCACAAATCCTACATAGTAGGCACACACCATCGAATTAAACAGCACATTTTTCATTCTGGCGTTGAAGTCGTACTTCAAGACATCTGCCTCCTTTCTCATGTCCATTGCGATGTGAGTGCATTTGTGTTGGATCGCCTCACTGGCCGACGAGCTTGGCGTCGGCGAGACTGATTTCTCCGGAAGGGTGGCTGGATGGCTGGATGCCACTTCCCCTTTCTGCAAGAGTCTGTTGATGGCCACGGCAAAGACGGATTTGTTGAGGTCAAAGGTCAAGCCGTAGAGGAGGAAGTAGGATACCAGACTGGAAGCAAAGTAAAAAAATTCTATGAAAAACTCAGAGAAGGTTATCTTCTCTTATTACAACTTCTTAATATGGTTTTTCAATAACATACCGCTGTATTTGTTATTGCTAGCTATTATTTAAATGAAAACATTTATTATTTAAATGAAAAGTTTAATTTTAGCATTTATGCCCTTGTTCTTTGAGGAGCTTACTGAGAAATTTTGCCAGCCAGGAGAGAATCCGATCGGCCCAGATGGGCTGACTGACTCAGGGGTATGATTTGACAAAAGTAAAAAATCCTGAAAAATGGGTAGCAGGCATGGGTCTCCCTTTGGTCTAGAGGACAAAGCCCCCTGAACCTCCTGGATGTTTAGTTCTGGAGGATTTACAGACTCTCCACATTAGTATGTCTTCGGGAATTTTTTTTAAGGGGTACCAAGGCCAAGACCAGAGCAATGGAGGCCATAGGCACTTTGAAATTCCAACCCTGGGGTTAACAGAAAACTAAACAAAAAATTCCATACTTACGGGTAGGCCAGGAAGAACAAATTGAGAGGAGAGTTGCTTAGGAAGAGTTTCCATAGTGACCAGACAGCCATTCCAAGGACGCTGAATGCAATGATAAACTTGAAAGATTTTACCAGGTAGTACAGAATAGAGAATACAGCGGCGTCTTTGAAAACCTGAAAAGGCAAAATAATTTGACTCCATCAGAAGATTAAAGGGAAGGTACAACATTGGTAATGTTGGTAAAACTGCTTCTATGAGTATGTTTACTCTCATTGAATCAAGATATACACTAAAGGGAAGATCATTGGTAATGTTGGCTAAACTGCTTCTATGAGTATGCTTACTCTCTTTGAATCAAGATATACATTGAAGGGAAGCTACAACATTGGTAATGTTGGCAAAACTGCTTCTATGAGTATGCTTACTCTCTTTGAATCAAGATATACATTAAATGGAAGGTACAACATTGGTAATGTTGGCAAAACTGCTTCCAGGATTTAGATTCTCCACATCCCCACAAACAAGAAACCAGAGGTTTGGACACAATACAGGCTACTTCTTTCTTTCCTTGGTGGCTACTTCTCTTCTGTCAAGAACATTTTGAGGCAAAGGAAGACTTGTAAAAATAATCCTGAAATCAAGAAAAATCCTGAGAAATCACAGACCTGCAAAAACGACTGGTGCTTTTCAAATGGTTAGTTTTTCCATGGTGAATTTGCATTGGTAGTCAGGAAACCTGACCAATATGGATATTTTTTACTGGGGGAATGTTTTGATTATCTCACCTCCATGACCAAGCTCCAGACAAGACGTCTTGTCAGAACGATGACAATGAACACAACAAGATAAGGATCGATCAGGTACAGATTCTAAAAGAAGACAAACCATAATCCTAGATTTAGGTATTTGTACAATGAACACGGGTGTATCAGTTATGTTCGTTGTTTTAAGATTGCAGTGGCTAACCCCAGGCCCGTCAGGAATTCCCACACAGCCTCTTCTGAAGTATTAAAGGGACAATATCATCACGATCAGAGTAAACTTTCAACAGGGCATGGAATCGGTGTACTCAGTTTAAGATGAACACAGTCACTGAAAATTACTGGCTCATTAACCCTAACCCCGAGGTATTCTGGCTAGGAACCTTCCTGAATCCTCCAAAATCCATCAGTGCACTTTTGGAAACATGCCCTTATCTTCAAAATGCACCCTGCATTTTCGTTGATCTTTCATATTCAGCACTTATGGCCTGTACTTCTCGTCAGGTAGTAATTTTGTCCCATTTGAAGAGGTGAAAGTACCAGTTTCCAACAGTGCTGAACTTTTCAAAAAAAAGTGCCCCTTGGAGGATTTTGGAGGATATGGGGTGGTTAGGGTTAATTAATCCTCCTATACATAGAGGCCACTGTAAACCACTAAATATCCAATGTGTTGTACACACATTGTTTGTGCATATAAGCCACACTGCCCCTTTGAAGTAATCTCCAATGTACATACATGCATACAAAGACACATGTATACCACAGTTGACCTTATTTTCAGCAGGTTATACTGTAAACAAACTCCCAATAATAAATCACCATCAGCCACTGAGACCAATAAACCATACCAAGCCTCCATCATCCATTGGGATTTTCAGCAGTTCTTTTGTAAACACAGACTCTCCATAGTAACCTACCACCAGCCACTGAGTCTGGAACAAAGCAATATGCCCTGCAATATGTCAATCACAAACCACTAAAACCAACAGACATATGAGGCATTATGTTACTATATGCAGTATAGCTATGAGAAGCCACTGCCTACCATAGCAATGGCTTGGAGTGGCCTGAATGGGTTGTTTCAAAAATTTCACTGATTGTAGGAGGGTTAATGCAGCAGCAATGGTAATATGAAAATCATGTGGGGGTATTATTTTCAGTCACAAGTTAATCTAAAACTAGCACTCTGATTCCATGCCCTGTTGATCGTGACAATGTTGTCCCTTTAACAAAACAAAACAAAGAGAACACTATCCTATATTCAAACTGGAAATTATACTTTTTTTTAAGGTGAAGACAATGACTGAAAATTACTGCTCATTTATGCAGCAGCAATGGTAATATGACCGTATCATGTTGGGTATTATTTTCAGTCACCGAGTTAATCTAAAACTCCGATTCTATGCCCTGTTCATCGTGATGATACTGTCCCTTTAATTTTTGTCTTATTTTACAAACATTTTCAAAAAGTAAGCCCCTAATATAAAAAAAAAACATACAGCTGTGATTTGACAATAGTCAAAAATCCTGAAAAATGGGTAGTGGGCCTGGGTCTCCCTTTAGTCTAGAGGACAAAGCCCCCTGAACCTCCTGTGGGTAGCAGGCCTGGGTCTCCCTTTGGTCTAGAGGACAAAGCCCCCTGAACCTCCTGTGGGTAGCAGGCCTGGGTCTCCCTTTGGTCTAGAGGACAAAGCCCCCTGAACCTCCTGGATATTTTATTTTGGAGGATTTACAGACTCTCCACATCCCCACAAACAAGAAACTAGAGGTTTGGACACTATACAGGCTACTTCTTTCTGCTTTTAAAAAAAGTTTGAGTTAAAGGGAGATTTGGAAACAATCCTGAAATCATGAAAAATCCTGAGAAATCACAGGCCTGAAAATAAATCATGACATAACTAATAAATGAAGGGCCACTTCAGTTTTGATCAAATGTGTTTATATGAACTTAACCATCCTACAATCAGTGCAATTTTTGAAACAACCCATTCAGGCCACTCCAAGCCATTAGCTGTTGCCAGTGGCCTCCTATGGTTACCCTTCTGTGCACTGTCACACCACTGAGATTGCAGGGTAAGGTGGTCTCCCATTGATACATTGTAGGCCATACTAATATGTTCAAACATTTACAGTGGCCTTGGGTGACACACAGTTGATTTTGTAAGATTACTTGGAAAGGACAGCAGGCTTGTACATGTATGTACTGAAGGTTGCTCAAGAACAGAATTTTGTGGATCAGAGTGGCCTTCATGGGTAGAAGGGTTAATGTATTTATACTTGTATAACGCCGACTGTCAGACTTATATTTATGTCCTCAATGTTGAGTCCGAGTCCCAAAACTCAATTATTGTATCCAGACAACCAATGATTTCTTATCCCTAACCATGCTAGGGTAACTTTCTCATCACCCTGCTGAATGCAACAACATACAACAGTGGTCAATGATCGAGGCCTGCTAGGTGCAACAAGATCCATATGTGATCTAGCAGTGAAGGGTTCAGTAAATTGGACTGTTTTTTCAAGCACAGTGCTGTCTACAACAACATACAACAAGGGGATCTTGTTGCACTGAGCAGGGTAATGCTGAAGACACAATACAGACTATTTGCTATACAAACACAGTCCAGTGCAGAATGCAACAAGATACAACAGATTGAGTCATCAGCACTGGCTGCTGAATGCAACAACGTCCATCGGAATTTTACAACTGTTGCATCCTGTATTTTAGCATTTAGCATGGTTAGGGTTATATTTTTTTAACAGCAACTCACCATGGCTGTCTGCGATGGTGACATAGGCAGCCACCAGACTGTCTTGTAGATGTTCACATACTGCAGGAAGAGCACGGTGAAAAGGTAGAGTACCACTGTGACCTCAAAGGTGAGACTGCCCTCTACGGGCAGGACTGGGATAGCCGGGTGATGGATGGGTGTGATGGTGATGAGTGTGGTCAGGGGGGTACTGGTTGGCATGGCACCGGGTCCATTCCTGATGTGTACATGCAAATGAGACGTCAAAATCTTTTCTTTACAGCGTGTTGTGAGATTGGGCCAATTTCATAGACCTGCTAAGCAGATCATTTTGATCAGCAGATCATTTTGATCAGCAGATCATTTTGATCAGCAGATCATTTTGATCGGCAATATTTTCCGCTAAGCATTATAAACCCGAGTACCAGCCAAAGTACACTCATTTTATGTGCAGGTTTGGCTGGTAATCAAGAAAATCTGGTAAGCAAATATTTCTGTTTAGCACCTTTATGCAATTGGCCCATGGTCTGCATTAACCCTAACCACCTTCAATAACTGGCTAGACACCCTGCTCATTGCAACAACATCCATCAATTGGCCCATGGTCTGCATTAACCCTAACCCCCTTCAATAACTGGCTAGACACCCTGCTCAATGCAACAACATCCATCAGTTGTTCAAGCATGAAGCTGCCCTAACCCCCTTCAGTAACTGGCTAGACACCCTGCTCAATGCAACAACATCCATCAGTTGTCCTTGTGTGAAGCTGCCCTAACCCCCTTCAGTAATTGGCTAGACACCCTGCTCAATGCAACAATGAAGGCTGCCGAGTTCAGGGTGGTCAAAATGACAGTAAAAACCAGTCAAAAATGCCCCTGTGTGCACATTTGGGTCAACAGTCAAAACAGGCAGTTGACTGATTTTGACCTCTATAGCTACTTCCCACTAAAGTGCAGCTATAGTAGGAGGGTTAATTGGCTGTGCACCTATCAAACATGTGCAAAGTGCTGGGTGTGACATAAGCAGATCGTAAAGAATGTTGAATCTAACTGCCACTTGTGCACAAAGTATATGCATGTAGTTTTAGCAGATGGCAAAATGGCCAACAACTCATTAAGATGTGCACAAATTCATTGCTCAAAATACAATAATTTTTTCCAATTCTCACTTGACTACACTTCCATCTCCTAAAGTGTGTCCTCTAATCATCTTTTAACCCTAACTCAATAGCTATTTTGGCCAAGAACATTCCTCAATCCACCAAAATCCAATACCATGCATAAACACTACCACCCAAATGTTTGACTTAGATGGAATTGGGACACCCGGCCCCATGTAAAGTATCCCTGTCTGGGCTATACAGTACTGAGTCCATCAAAATACAACACCATGCAATAACACTACCACCCAACTGTTGGACTTAGCTGGAATTGGGACACCCAGCCCGATGCAAAGTATCCTTGTCAGGGCTATACAGTACTGAGTCCATCAAAATACAACACCATGCAGTAACACTATCACCCAACTGTTGGACTTAGCTGGAATTGGGACACCCAGCCCGATGCAAAGTATCCTTGTCAGGGCTATACAGTACTGAGTCCATCAAAATCCAACACCATGCAATAACACTACCACCCAACTGTTGGACTTAGCTGGAATTGGGACACCCAGCCCGATGCAAAGTATCCCTGTCAGGGCTATACAGTACTGAGTCCATCAAAATACAACACCATGCAGTAACACTATCACCCAACTGTTGGACTTAGCTGGAATTGGGACACCCAGCCCGATGCAAAGTATCCTTATCAGGGCTATACAGTACTGAGTCCATCAAAATACAACACCATGCAGTAACACTACCACCCAACTGTTGGACTTAGCTGGAATTGGGACACCCGGCCCAAATGTAAAGTATCCCTGTCAGGGCTATACAGTACTGAGTCCATCAAAATCCAACAAACCCTGCTGTTGGAGTTTCAATGGTTTGGGAAAGAATGTCGTATCCGACCGCCACTTTTTAAGGGTTTGGAATTTTGTTGCAACCACTAACCATTTAAAAAATGACTATCGATTTTTTAGGGTACAGAAAGCGAAAACTATCTTTAAAATCCACTTTTATGGTGGTTTTTGGACTTTATTTCCCTTCTAAAAAAATCTTCCCCTTCAGAAAATTGAAGGATCATATTATAGTTGCCACCGCACATGTACAATGACTGTGTTGGTCACTAACGGGAGAGTTGACAAGATCAAACTGACCTGACTGAGGAAGTCATCGTATAGGCCTACCATAGCTGTGGTGACCGCAGCCCTACTACCTGACTTTTACAACTTCTGTCATTAACGGACGGTAGTAGCGCTGCGGTGAATGCCCATGGTAGTCCTGTATGGACAAGTATCGATATCGAGCAGGCAATGTTCTGTTCCCCAAAAAGGTGTCCCAAACATGAGAAATGCTCTTCAAACTCACCTCCAAGATTCTATGCCACCTACAGATGCCTCTTCTGAGGTTTAAAACCATGCAACTTGCATTGGCGAGATTTTATGGACATTTTAAGTTTGGAAAAATGCAAGATTGAACTAGTAAACATGGAAACTGCTGGATTTCCCAACAATGCATTGCGCAATGACCCTCCTGCTACCGGTAAAAAAGCGCACCAAATGTATGTAGTTGGTATGCTAAAAATTGCTAGGTGGCGCTATATTGCCTGTTTTTCGTTTTTTATCGGTAGCAGGAGGGTCATTGTGTATGCGAGCAATGCATTGTTGGGAAATCCAGCAGTTTCCATGTTTACTAGTTCAATCTTGCATTTTTCCAAACTTAAAATGTCCATAAAATCTCGCCAATGCAAGTTGCATGGTTTTAAACCTCAGAAGAGGCATCTGTAGGTGGCATAGAATCTTGGAGGTGAGTTTGAAGAGCATTTCTCATGTTTGGGACACCTTTTTGGGGAACAGAACATTGCCTGCTCGATATCGATACTTGTCCATACAGGACTACCATGGGCATTCACCGCAGCGCTACTACCGTCCGTTAACCCTCCTACAATCTGTGCAATTTTTGAAACAACCCATTCAGGCCACTCCAAGCCATTAACTGTTGCCAGTGGCCTCCTATGGTTACCCTTCTGTGCACTGTCACACCACTGAGATTGCAGGGTCAAGTGGTCTCCCATTGATACATTGTAGGCCATACTAATATGTTCAAACATTTACAGTGGCCTTGGGTTGCACACAGTTGATTTTGTAAGATTACATGGAAAGGACAGCAGGGTTGTATATGCAGTAATTCCAACCCTCCCGGATCTTCCGGGAGTCTCCCGGATTTGAGTGTAAACTCCCGGTCTCCCGGATCGGATGAAAAACTCCCGGAATCGTAAAAAAAAAATCATAACAAATGCTGTTTATCAAGATAAATACAAAATAGTTTAAACTTAAGTTCAAACTTGCGCAAACCTTCGCCTGTGCAGTGGAAAGGTCGTTGATATTTCACCTCCTATCGCTACGATTCCTTCCTTCAGGTGGAGCGCCCTCAACGTTGAAAATAATCTCATTTGCCTGTACGCTTGACCGACGCGGTCAGTTCGAAGCTCCGTCATCTAAACCAATGAACGCCGGGTGTGTACACGGCGTGTGCATGCAACCAATGTGTGGAATCATGGAGGAATCGAGCTCCATGCCATGGAGCAAGTGTTGTAATTAAGCGGACCCTACACATCCCACCTGGACCCATTCACGCACATAAATCCCGTCATAAATCAATGACAATATTTGCTATTTTTAACGCATCATATAAAATAAAATAAGAAACATGCTTAACTATTGGAATTACTTACTGTTACGTTTTCAGTGCTGATAGAGAGAGCATTTCAACGATAACATTGTTTTTTAATTTTTTTTAAACAACGGTTATCACCTCTTTAAAAAATGGAGTGTACCCAAAACGAGCCACATGATGTCGCAATAACCATTCCTCTCCCTACAATGTATCACATTGTATCATAATTTCAACACGAGGTCAAATCTGAGACAACGCACTCATCATACGCGTGGAGTGGTCACAGCATAGAAAAAGGAGGATTTCCAACTATTAGTAGCGTAATTTTATTCCTGATAAAATTCCTGGATAATGGGAATCTTTTTATTTAGTTTCAAACATGTGGACATTTTTTTGAGAATGGCAATTTTGATGTACAGAAACCCCCCAAATCGCGGCCGGTTTGCGGTGGTGCCACGCTCGGGTGCAGTCAGGTTGTCTGTGCTCTTTAAGCACCTGCGCGCCAACGTAACACCACCGCGTAGATATGAAATCTTTTATTCTATATTATCTATGCACCACCGCAGATGGCTTCTATTTGGTTGCGCGATGGTCGCGCGGCTGAAAACTTGATGCGCGATCACTGAGGCATCAAGATTGCAACTTGTCGCTGGCGGTGTTCGACGATTATCATCGCGCACGGCGCAACAAAGATTATCGTGATGATGATGACGTCTGGCGAATTTGGTCGCAAGGGAGACCTCCCGGATTCTGGCATCGGAAGGTTGGAATGTCTGTATATGTATGTACTGAAGGTTGCTAAAGAACAGAATTTTGTGGATCGGAGTGGCCTACATGTGTAGGAGGGTTAATGACAGAAGTTGTAAAAGTCAGGTAGTAGGGCTGCGGTCACCACAGCTAGGCCTACCAAAAATGCCCGATTTTTCATGAAATAAATATCCTGGAATAATTTGAAGTATATGTCCATCATCAGCCATATGTTCTCCACCTTACTGGGGAGGTAAGATTACATTATTGGTTATTTTGAATGAGAAAAAGTGTCGGTCGGATACGACATTCTACCCAAAGTGTTAAATGAAATTGAAACTGAAAGCCTGAACAGCTCACTCATTTGATTTTGAGTTTTGATTTATTTATTTTTTAGAAAACAGGAAAATTAATTAAATGATCCTCATGATTATAGGGGAAACACAGTCATGAAAGGATATTAATTGTGTACTGTAAATGATAATTGAATAAGGATTCGTTTGGGTCTAATTCTACCTGATTTAGCCTATATCTTCGTTTATTTTGCTTTTTGACCTGTTGACGTTTAACATAGCCTACCTGTGTCTGATCGTTGTAGTCATGGTTGTTTGCCCCGAATTGCCTACCACATTTGCGGCATGTATTGGTGGAGGAGGGGCTGTCCGGCTAAGCTGAGGCCTACCTGGACCTCTCCGTCCCCCTGCCATTCTCCTTAGGGACGACAGGATGCTGTCAATTGGAAAGATTTGGAGAAGAAAACAATTTACTTTCGAGCAGCAGCTGTCAACTTTCCACTATATTAATTTTAATCAGCGCCCTCTGTTGATGGAAACTTTTCATTATTTATTGACCCCAAGTGACATTTTTTTATCAAATAAATATCTTTAACTTAAGAAATAAATAAATAAACTTAAAATAAAATATATAAATAAAATAATCATAGTTGAAATTTATATAATTTTATGATAATATTTTATTATAGCTGTGAATTTGTTTTTAGATAATGATTTCAAATTAAAATGTCCTCTGACAATTTTCCAATAAATTTTGTACGCACGAAATTCGCATAGCAACCTACATACCTAGACTTTTGGGGTATTTTAGAAACGAGCGGTCAGATATTCTTCGCAGTTTACTTGTTTTAAGCTTCAAGTTGAAATACTTTGACCTAAATTTCGAAGGAACTCAATATGACAACATTCAGGGTATGTATCGTTTGTGGATATACTTTGAAGGTCGAACTTTGCGTAGAAAGTGTTTGTTACAAGAATCCAAAAAGCTGTTACAAGAATCCAGATGTGTTTAGGGCGCCCTCTTTTGTCTGACAAAAGTAAAATAGTTATAAATTCAAGTCGCCGGGACTCTGCCTAAAATAAATCAAGAATCATTAATGGTAGATTTAATTAATATTAATTGAAATTAATTAAAACACTTGATGATAATTAATAGAACTTAGAAGGCCAATTATAATTTTGAGTGCAGAGTTTGTTTTTAAAACTGCTTGAATAAACCCTTTCACGGTAATATGCGCCATGTTTTTGACGGGGCAAAATTGTTTATTTCGAACATTCGTTGCTGTCTGCGACCCAGCGCTCGAACTTCACCCACGCGTCCGGAATGTACGTGAAGTTCGAGCGCTGGGTGGCAGACGGCAACGAGTGTTCGAAATAAACAATTTTGCCCCGTCAAAAACATGGCGCATATTACCGTGAAAGTGTTTATTGCATTCTGCCGTGGCATTGATTCATCTTTTGGCTTTACTAACATTACTTTTCTGTCTGTCCACTTCACTTCATCTCTCCTGGCCCCGAGCAAAAACAGTGCCTTCTACAAAAAGTCATGGGTTTCTGGAATTATTGCTCTAAAAATGTGGTGGGCCTATCAGACTAACATTAGGGTAATATTTGTTTTTAACTTGACTTTTATCTGTATATTTCAGCCAGCAGATTCCAAGCGTGAAGAGTTCAGAAAATACTTGGAGAAGGCTGGGGTTCTGGACTCTCTCACAAAGATCCTTGTGTCTCTGTATGAAGAACCAGAGAAGCCCAACAATGCCTTAGAGTATCCTTTTCCAATCTCTCCAGGGGGCCAAAGAGTGGACTAATAATCATCAGGTTGTCTGCCAAAATTCACAAAATCGAGATGGACATTAACCCTAACCACCCCAAATCCTGCAAAATCCTCCAAGGGGCGCTTTTTGGGAAAAATTAGGCACTGTTGGAAACTGGTACTTTCACCTCTTCAAATGGGGCAAAATTACAAGAAGGATAGGCCATAAGTGCTGAATATGAAAGATCAACGAAAATGCATGGTGCATTTTAAAGATAAGGGCATGTTTCCAAAAGTGCATGGATTTTGAAGGATTCAGGAAGGTTCCTAGTGAGAATACCTATAGGGGTTAGGGTTCAGGAAAGTTCCTAGCCAGAATACCTAGGGAGGCCATCGCCTTCGGTTCAGTCCTCTATTACCCATGGTAAAGCCCAGCGATCAAATTGTATTCCCTTATACAGCATTCCTTTCACCACTCAGTGCTCATCTAGTGGTGAAAAGCCAACTGACCATGTTCAGTGATTTAAGCATCGATCTAGTGTACTCTATTACCAGTCTAGTCTTGCGGTCAATTTTGTATTTTTTTATTTTTTATATTTTGAAGGGTTAAAACCAGAATTGGTTATGTCCAAAATCGGCATTTTGAAAAAAAATGAGTTTAGAAGTTTGAATCTTTTTGAAAAATCAGAAACTCCCTAAAACACATTTTAGGCAAAAGTGGACATACCCAGTTCTGGTTTTAAGCCCTTAATATATAGAATACGTTTTACTTAATGTAGCACTGGTCTTATAAAAAAATTGATTTGCTCTACTCAAATTGTTGAGTTCCTAGCCCTGTTGTCTTGTACACTTTTTCCTCAAATTTGAACCCTGGGTTTCTGAATCTTGGGCACTTGATGACTAGTGAGATGACTGTTGCCTATTTTGTCCTTAACCCGATTTGACTGCCAGTTTCTTAAAACAGCATCTGAACGTGGCCGGTCCAGAGACAGCCGATGTAGAAGCTCTGAGACTTCAAGTCAGTGAGCTACAACAGAAAGTAGAGCAACTACAGGATGAGAACAAGGAACTAAGATCCAAGGTGAGGAACCCACCATCCCAAAATCTAAATTTTAAGGCCATGTCATCCATGGATGTAGCAATGTTTGTCCGGAAACAAATGGCACCAAATATTTTGGGCAACAAAACTGACTGGAGGGCAACCTGAGATTCAACTTGTAGTTGGCTCGTAGCAACTAGTTAATTTCCTTAGGCCAAAGAAAGTTTCCGGTTTCTGGTCATAGGTCGGCTTAAAAATCAGTGCGGTAATGCACTTTTTTTTTCTTGACCAGGCTTCATAAATCGAACAAATGTTCATAACCTATGTGAAAAAGTCATTTAAAAAAAAAAAGAAAACGCAGGTCTGAGGTGACGTACACAGAGACCAGAAACCGGAGACTTTTTGGCCTTAATTTCACACCAGCGATAATCTGTTAAAGATTTTGCATCTTTGAATTCGTTTTCCCACCACAGTTGCAGCAAGAAAACCCAGACGGTGAGCAGGCCCCAGAGAGCTAGACGTCATACAAATTGCATAGAGTTGCTCAGCAGAAATATTTCCTTAGCATGTTTTGTTGATCACCAACCAAACTTTTATACGAAACATGTGCATTTTGGTTGGTAGTCTGTTTTATAATGCTTAGCAGCTTTATACAAATGGCCCCTGATGATTGGAAAACTTAGCAGCAAAAAGAACTTTATTTTTCCACTAAGCATCTTTGTAGTGCAAGGTTTACCCAAGAAGAGTCTCAACACAGGATTAAAATTCTTTGATAGAATCATCTTTTCCCAAAAGTATTTGTTAAATTAGATCCATTCACTGTTCCTGGCACAGACGGGTTAATATTTGAACCATTTGTCTTCAAAAAATGGGATATTATTATAACAATGTTCCCGTTTGTGACGATTTTTTAAAGTTTCAACAGAAAATGTTTAAAATTTCTCACAAGGATACAAAAATCCTGACCAACTTTGGAATAATTATTATATTGTCATCTTAATATTGAAATGTAGTACAGATTAATTTGACATCGCTAGTAACTATTTCATCAGACATTTATACTTTCAAAACATTTAAGTTCTCTTAAAGTTTGCGGTTCACTGTGTAAATATTGTGTGTGTAATATGTATATGGAAAAGGTATAGGATTTCCTTCATTTGTTTTTTCCTTTGTATTATTGCCTCCGAAAAAAAGATTTCATGATTTGAATTGTATTCATGTGTCACAATCTCAAATAGTTTGTTTTAGAACTTTAGTAATTTATCGTTAATATTTATATTGACAAATAAGGTCAAACCCAACTTCAGTTGCTCAAATGTACAAACTTGTACTTTCCTAGTATTGAATGTTTATTTAATTTTTTTTTTACATCATGAATGACATCATTGACCTGTTACAAGGATGTTAAAATAAAAATTACATTTTATAATGACACCCAGTTAAAAATGTTGATCCGAGTTTCAATTGTATAAAGAAGTTAGTATCACATCAGAGTGCCATGGTCGAGCGCATCGGATTTGTGTTCTGATGGCCGAGTCGTCAGAATGTGGGTTCGAATCCCAACCACGACCAGGGTACTTGAGCAAGACACTTTACCATAATTGCTTCTCTCCACCCAGGGGTAAATGGGTACCTGTGAGGGCAGAGTTGGTTATTGTGTTTGACTAGCCCATATGCGCTGAAATGGGAGCAATTGAGCTGTATACTCCCCAGGGAGCTGAGATGGTTTCAGGAATGATTTATGAGCAGGGGTAATAATGTCATGCGCCTTGAGCACCAGTTTGGTGGATACGTGAGCTATATAAGTCTACATTATTATTATTTACAATAAATTTCATCAAAGATACACAAAGACTGGTCCAGTCTTCATCTTATCAAGAATAAAGACAAGATCCGCTGTGCGCACTACTTTCCAACCAAGGTCAAAGTTGAATCTCCATTAGGCTGGTATCTGACGTCTTTCACAAGCCTCAAAGTAGATCTTCAGGCTAAAATGCACATACCAAAGACACAGTACAACTTCCGAGGGTGTTTTTGTACAAATCTTTATTTTGTGGAAATAACTAGTAAAACGATAAAAAAAATCAATATTTTTTCACGCAAATACTGAAAATGAATAAAGCAATACGTTTGGGATGACACCAAAAAGAAAAACATCCGTGGAAACATAGTTCACATGGTTACAGTATCATTGCAAAGGTACTCCATTATCATTACTTTCCACTTTCCAAACCCTTGATAAAGTTACAGAAAGTACTGCATTTTTAAGCTTCATGCTTTAATTGTTCGGGGGGGGGGATCATTCAAAATCTTCTCTACAAGCATAAGCCATGATTTGGAAATAGTGTCCAAATGTGTTATTGTTCGAAAAACCTGTTGTCCAAATATCTATTTTATAAGACTTTTGCTTGTGTTTTACAAATAAAATTGGGCATCCACAAGTATTGCTGGATTTTACTATGCTTCACAACCATACAACTTATTTTAAAAACTTTGCCGCAAATCTTCCCACCAAACAGCACTGATGCAGATGTCTATCTTGTCTACAGGTGAGGTGTTGCCTGAGCAAAAAAATCTTGAAACTTTTTTTGATGGACTTGACTCTCTTTACCTGTATAAACATGTTTTCCTAATGGTATAGTTGGGAGAACGTACAGTGAAAAACTGCCTTAACCCTAACCCTGCCAGACTAGACGCAGCAGAGTGCATCAGCTGGAAAAGTCTGATGCACTTTGATGGATTCAGCTGTCAACACCAGTGCATAAGCAGCCAAGCCTGTTTCTACTGAGAGCTGGTCCCATTAAACAATGCCAGAGTTGTATTCTGCTGCGTTTGGTGACCACAGACTCTGAGGCAGTTCGGCCTTGAGATTTGTTAACAGATGGATCTTGTTGCACTTGGCAGCCAAGTCACTTTGATAAACGATGCACTCTGTTGCTTCTGGCAGGGTTTCTAGCCAAAATACCCTGGAGGGTTAGGGTTAACTAACAAATTTGTAGGGCTGTTCATAAGTATTGACATTGTTTAAAAGTACAAGACAGAAATGCTGATGTGACATCTCAACGCGGAGTTCTAGCCATGAGAATAAGGAATAAGAAATAAAAAAAGACTGCACCATTCCAGGCTGCTTCATTATGACGGATGACTACGGGATTTGAAACCATAATTTCTCACTCTGCTCTTCGAAACATTTCTCGTAAAGTTTTTGTTTAATTGAATTGGTCCTAGGATGTATCGATAATCAAATCTTCGATTCCCCAGTCCTCAAAGCTGCCGTCAGGGAGGTAACGTCTGATGATTATGGGGATTTTTCCTGCTTTCAGTTCCTTCATAGCGATCTGTAGAGGATCTGTCTCCCCTTCCAACTCCACCATAACTGGGGCATTCATCCTAAGTTTTAAAAAACAAATAAGAAGATTAATATTATTATATATTTCTGGTTATAAACCCAAGGATTCTTCGCAAGCCTGGAAAACATAGTAAACCACTGAAGTTAAGACGATGAAGAAATCTTCAGTTTAATCCTTCTGTGACTGCAAGGGTCAAAATCAGTCAAAATGTTGGTATATCTAGTGCACTTTTTAAAAATCAAACACTGTCAAACCTTACGTGTGGCAAGTACATTTACAGGTCAAAATGAGTCAACCGTTTTTGACTGGTAAAAGCATTGTCTGGTATTGTTCAGGGTGGTCAAAATGACAGTAAAAACCAGTCCAAAATGCCCCCGTGTGCACATTTGGGTCAACAGTCAAAACAGGCGGTTGACTGATTTTGACCACTATAGCTACTTGCCACTTAAGTGCAGCTTTAGTAGAAGGGTTAAAGGGACAATATCGTCACGATGAAAAGGGCATGGAATCGGAGTGCTAGTTTACTCAGTGACTGAAAATAATACCCCACATGATAAGGTCAAATACTACCATTGGTGCTGCATAAATGAGCCAGTAATTTTCAGTCACTGTGTTCATCTTAAACTTGGATACCGATTCCATCATTCCATGCCCTGTAAAAGTCTGCTCTGATCATGGCAATACTGTCCCTTTAAGAATATTCCATTAAATTTTTTTTCTTTTTGGTAAATGATCACCCTATTTTTTTTTAAATGCATGAAAAAATTATTGTAAATTCAACATTCCAGTGGTGTGATTTGACAAAAGTGTAAAATCTGGAAAAATGGGTAGCGTACCTAGGTCTCCCTTTGGTTTCGAGGACAAAGCCCCCTGAACCTCCTAGATGTTTAATTTTGGAGGATTTTCAGACTCTCCACATCCCCACAAACAAGAAACTAGAGGTTTAGACACAATACAGGCTACTTCTTTCTTTCCTTGGTGGTTACTTCTCTTCTTTTAAGAAATTTTTGAGGCAAAGGGAGATTTAAAAAAAAAATCCTAAATCAGGAAAAATCTTGAGATATCATAAGCCCGACATTTGGACACCCTGTTTTTCAAAGAATAACCTGGCTCTCCCTTTGGTCTCGAGGACAAAGCCCCCTGAACCTTCTGGATGTTTAATTTTGAAGGATTTACAGACTCTCCACTTCCCCACAAACTAGAGGTTTGGAAACTAGAGGTTTGGAAACAATACAGGCTACTTCTTTTTATCCTTGGTGGCTACTTCTGTTCTTTTAAGAAATGTTTGAGGCAAAGATTTGAAAAAAATCCTGAAATCAGGAAAAATCTTGAGATTTCTTAAAGGTCCTAGGAAATAGAAATTTTTAACAGTGAAAACAATAAAGTATACCTATTGGAACATATATTTGTCATTTGTCTATTTTATCCCCGCCCCTTTGCACCATTAAAAAAATAAATTCTAAAATTAGGGGAGCGCCACGCTCCTCCCCTACCTCCTCATTATCATATTATAATCCGCAAATCCGTGACGTAGACCTAGGAAGTTCCAGCACTGCCTGCGATGAAGTTTCAGTCAAGTCGTACTCAAAACCACTGAAGTTGATGTGTCATATTAGATCTTCTTTTCAGCTAAATTTAGTAGATATCCCACATTTTTGGGAAATGCCTTGTAGGTGTGTTGTTGCTGGGTGTAGCAACACCACAAAGGAAGGTGTCAGCCGTCACCGATTTCCACCAGACCCTAAATACAGGCGAATTTGGACGGCGAGTGTGAAGCTGACCAGGCGAAATGGTCAGGACCAACGGACACTCTATGATATGTAGCGCTCACTTTGAGCCAACATACTTTGACCGGGGGCTCCAGAGCCAGTTTGGCATGATTTAAAGCCATGCTGCGCCCTGATGCAGTGCCAACAATATTTCCTTAAGTCAGAAGGCCAAGAAACGTCCAGAAAGAAAAGAGGAGCTTTCTTGAGCGAGAAAGTCTCAGGGTAAGTTGCTTTGTTTTCCGTGTAACTTACATGTGCGTGCACCCACAAGCAATAGGCTTATTACTAACGTTAGAGGTCGATTGTTACACCGCACACCACATTAACGCTAAAATGTCGTTTCATTGTGAAGTCACTGAAGATGTCATTGTACAATTCTTTGACAATGTTAATTATGTGTGTGATTTTTGGATCTTGTTTCAAAATCATCGAGTGCAGAATTATGTTTTGAAGCGGTCATAACGACAGCTTACACAATTCACCAATGACTCCTGGCCATGTGTATCCATGCCATTGATTCGACGGGGCCTTGCGCCCGTTTTACAGTAGAGCCTACAGTACAGATTTATCGGTGCTATACGGTCATGTTTACTATGCAACTTGCAAGTCGTGTGCACATACACTGTACATTGCGCACAGTTTATGACCCTTTTTTATAATCCCACGGTTTAACCATGGAGCAACTAAACACAGTGGCAACATTGGTGCCTAGGTCTACGTCACGAACAGCGCCACCGCGCGTTGGGCAGCATTTGAAATTAGATGAGGCAATTTTTGTAAAAATCAAATTAAAAATAATTAGCCCAATCCAGACAAAAATTAAACGTAAAATTGTTTTTTATTCATATCAATTGATAAAATAACAAAAGAAAATAAATAAGCACAATTTGACTCTTCCTAGGACCTTTAAGTCTAACATTTGGACACCCTGTTTTTCAAAGAATAACCAATTTGGACACCTTATTTGAAAATCATGGCTTATACACTGGTCATACGTACGCTATTTGCAATGCTCTTGTTCCTAAGACTCTGGCCCGTTCATATTTGGTCATATAGGGCGTGGTTATTTTCTCGGTCTGTTGTTGTCCCTCTTTAGCTGGAAGGACCTCAATGTTCTCCCCTGCATCATCCTGGTGGAATACACATAATGAAAAAAAGATGAAATTACATGCAACAATGTTTTATACAAAAAGTATGGTATTTTGATGGACTCGGTACAGCCACGGATACTTTGCATGGGCAAGGAGTCCCAATTCCATCCAAGTCAGTTGGGTCGTAGTGTTACTGCACGGTGTTGGATTTTGATGGATTCAGGAAGGTTCTTAATGCTAGGTGAGTTGTTCTGTCAAAAAGTGTAAATATTTTAGCATTTTAGCATTGAATGTTGTTGATCACCTTAAATGATTGAGGAAGTACAATGTATCTAGGTGCATTCCAAGGGATTAGCCAGGATTTAGAACTAGGGTTTCCAAATTTGCTGGGAATTTCAAAACACGGTACACGTCCAAATTGTTCACTTACAGTACTTTTACATGTAAATGACAGATAAAAATAGGGTGTCCAGAATTGAAACAGGGTGTCTAAAAGACACCCAGACACCCCTCTGGTTAATATTATGGTGCATTCTGTGGAGAGGAAAGGCACCCAACCCTCCTACTGTAGCTGCACTTTAGTGGGAAGTAGCTATAGAGGTCAAAACCAGTGAACTGCCCATTTTGACTGTTGACCCAAATGTGCACACAGGGGCATTTTTGACTGGTTTTTACTGTCATTTTGACCACCCTGAACAATACAAGACAATGCTTTTACCAGTCAAAAAACGGTCGACTCATTTTGACCTGTAAATGTACTTACTACACATAAGGTTTGACAGTGTTTGCACTACATATACCTTGGCGAGTATATCAACATTTTGACTGATTTTGACCCTTGAAGTCGTAGAAGGGCTAAAGGAGATATACAAAAGAAGCCAAATTTCCCCCGAGTGTCTTCCAAATTTCCTTTATAAAAGTCTGTAGATCTAAGGTCTGATTCAATCCAATGACAAGACCTTTGAGATACAGGAACTGCAGTTACACAGTTCCAAGTCCATCAAAATACAATACAACCAGTTGTTGGAGTTTGATGGGTTTGGAGTTGTTAGGTCAAAACTTTAATTGAGAAGAATGTCATATCCAACCAGCACTTTTTCTCGTTCATTATAACTAATAATGTAATCTTACCTGCTCAGTAAGGTGGAGAACATATGGATGATGATGGACATACTTCAAATTATTCCAGGATATTTATTGGTATACGATGACTTCCTCTGTCATGTCAGTCTGATCTTGTCAACTCCCCAATTAGTGACCAACACGGTCATCGTACATGCACAATGGCAACTATAATAGCACTTTTCTATTTTCTGAAGGGGAGGATTTATTTATAAGTGAAATCCGAAAACCGTCATAAAAGTGGATTTTAAAGATAGTTTTCGCTTTCTGTACCCTCAAAAATCAATAAAATCACTTTTTAACTGGTTAGTGGTTAGTGGTTGTAAAAAAATTCCAAAAACCCCTTAAAAAGTGGCGGTTGGATACGACATTCTTTCCCTTTGATTCATTTACCTCAACATCTTGCATATCCTCCAAGGGTTCATCGTCAACATCATCGTCAAACCCATCGTCAAAACTGTGACATCAGCCGGGAAAAAAGAGTTATAATAAAATTATAATAAAACCAGATGAATGAAATAAAACAACCTGACCGTTCAAGACCAAGAGTTACTGACAAAACAGATTTTTTTAGGTAATGAAGGGTCAGGCGACCATCGTGAGATAACATAGAAACACAAAGTGTTCTATAACCCTAACGCCCTAGGCCCACTTGCTTACACATAACCTGAATCCTCCAAAATCCTTCAGTAGTAAAGCAAGCACATGACATGTATGTAGGCCTACACATGTGTTTCTAATCTGTGATACATGTACATGGCCAGGGACCCTCCCTGCATGCATGGAGCAATAAACAGTGTCCACTGACCCAAGCACTTACCTTGCAATCACTAATAATAATAATAATAATAATAATGTAGACTTATATAGCTCACGTATCCACCAAACTGGTGCTCAAGGCGCATGACATTATTACCCTGCTCATCAGGCTCATAAATCATTCCTGAAACCATCTCGGCTCCCCGGGGAGTATACAGCTCAATTGCTGCCATTTCAGCGCATATGGGCTAGTCAAACACAACAACCAACTCTGCCCTCACAGGTACCCATTTACCCCTGGGTGAAGAGAAACAATTATGGTAAAGTGTCTTGCTCAAGGACACAAGCAGTCCGGTCGCGGTCGGGATTCGAACCCACATTCTGACGACTCAGCCATCAGAACACAAATCCGATGCACTAAACCGCTCGACCATAGCACTCCAACAAACATGGATGTACATGTACCGTGGAAAGGCAAGTATGCCTAATAACCTCAATCCTCCAAAATCCTTCACTTTAGCAAAGAGCATGTAGCATGTAACCTCAATCCTTCAAAATCCTTCACTTTAGCAAAGAGGATTTTGGAGGATTTGGGAAGGTTAGAGTTAAAGGGTGAACACGGTTAGAGAAATGGTGGAAAAATGCATCATTTTATTCAATATATTGCATGTAAGGGGGAAATGAACTCTGATGCAATGTATACAAAGGAACAAGTTCATAGAGCTAGACTTCACTATGACTATGGCTCTGGGGAAAGAATGTTGATCCCAACCACCACTAGTGTACAATGTCTAATCTAAGCGTGTGTTTTCAGCAGATGAGAAAATGGCAAACATCTCACTGGATATTAAGCTTGGGGACGATAACACGATAATATCGAATATAGCGATATATTTTTTTTAAATTCAATTACGATATCGAGAACCTTTTTAAGTTATTGAGATATCGGCAAGTCGCGATTAAAAAATTTAAAAAATATATCTCAATTAACCCTAACCCTCCAGGGTATTTTGGCTAGAAACCCTGCCAGACGCATCAGATTGCATCGTTTGTCAAAGTGACTTGGCTGCAGAGTGCTGCAGAGTGCAGCAGAGTGCAGCAAAGTGCAGCTGTGCATAGTGCAGCTGTGCATTTTGCTGCGTGTGGCAGTCAAGGGTGTATAGTGTATAGTGTATATCAGTGGTGGTACAAGTACCTTGCAAATTCCATCAGTATGCACCCGTAGATGCATCAAAAGTTGCTGGGAGGGTAGTAGGTTTTCTTGGTTGCTGGGAATTTAGTTGCTGGGAAGGTTTTGTTTGGCTTTGAATATTTGAAACAAAATATCATCACTGCCTGTTCTTTTTTATGTTTTCCTTTTGTTTACATTCTTTTCTGGGTTTTCTGCTATTGAACTCAATTTTTTTTTTTTTATGGATTTCTTAATTTTCTTCTTTTCTTCTTTATTTTCTTCTTCTTTCTTTTGTTCCTCTTATTTACATTTTGTTTCTTTTTCAAACTTTTTCTTTGGGCCATACATGTACAATGCATCATCCCAGACTGCACTATTAAAGTAGAGTGAAACCCGAGACATACCCTTCAGACCAGGGACCCAAAGTGGTTTGCCCAATTCCCCAGCACTTAGCTGGTTTGACCTCAATTTCCATCAGTATTGCTACAAAGTTCACAGCAGTTAGTGGTTGCATTTTGCAAAGTGCACCAGGCTTTTCCACCTGATGCACTGTGCTGCGTCTGGCAGGGTTAGGGTTTTAAAAAAAATCACCATTGTGAGTCAAGTCAGAAATTCCATGGAAACAAAATTAGAACAGTCTTTTCAGATTTTGGAAGTGAGAACCAAAAGCGAACTTGGCCTACTTCAGAAGTACATACATGCTCTGATCTGCAAATGAATTTGCGATTTATTGTGACGCTTGTAGAGGGGTACATACCTGTGGTTATCGGCTCTAAAGCAATCATACATGAATGAAAAAATAATCGCGATATTATCGAAAATCGCAATATATGTTTGCCGAAATATTGTGGATGAAAAAAATCGATATCGCCCAAGCTTATTGGATATGCATACATTCATTGCTCAAAATCTCCCAACATAATATCATTTCCAATCCTCACTTGACTACACTTTCGTCTCCTTATGCGTGTCCTCTGTTACCTTTTAAAGGAAAATATGTCATATTTGCATTCTAACTCTTTCCATTAGATTACACCATCCCAAGACAAGTGAACAATGACTGTTAGTGTTACTGTAGTGTTAGTGTTGAATGCCGTGCGTAACACTAACGTTAACATAACAATAAATAGCTATGTGACAAAAAATTTCAAAATCAACAGATTCCAATACAACTGGTATCATTGTCAAGGTCTTGAATAGACGATTACAATGATATAAGGATCATCTTCCTGTGACCAAAAATAAGGAAGTTATGACATGTTGAATCCGGCAATTTTAGGCCCGTAAATGGCAATTATTTTATAAGGAAAAACAAAAGAAATGTAACTTTGACTTGTGACCCGTTTCCTAGATTTTCCCTGATTCCATATCATAACTTTCTTAATTCTTGTCTGATTTTCAAAAGGTTGGTATCACTGGAATGCTTGGGAAAAGAGGAAGAATAATAACCTATTTCCAGGCTAATTCAATGATTAGTTTGTTTTGTAGTGCTGATTTACAAATAAGAAATACAAAAAAAATGTTTAAAAAAAAAAAAAAAAAATTAAAAAAATTATGAAAAAAAATTAATTACTCAAATCTGAGGATTGTTTTCATATTTTTACACTAAAATCTTCGAAAGCCTCTCATCCCTGATTTAATTTAATATTAAAACAATTTATAAATTATATTGGACTGGAAATATAAAACAAAATAATGAAAATAGATTTTAAAAAATAGAGAAAAAAAATCACTCAAATCTGAGGATTTTTAATATTTATACTGAAATCCGCGAGAAATTCTTATCCCTGATTTAATTAAACATTATAAAAAACAATACATGATATTGGACTGGAAATATGAAGAAGAAAAAATGAAATAAGTTCATGAAAACTAATATTTAATATTGTGTTACGCCGATGTATATTACTTATTAGGTTTAAACGGACGATTTATTGGACTGAAAATTGGTAGGTCTATAGCGCGCTGAACGCGGCGCAATACAATCTTTAGTTGACATCGATGTTTGGGGAGTCCAAAAAACATAACTGGGAGACGTTCAATCGCTGTCAAAATTGGCCAAGAGGTAGAAAACAAGTATAGAAAAATGATATTTGTGGTTTGATAAGTGATTTTACTCACCTTTTGGTAAATCGTCGATGGTTTTGATGAGCAAGAGCGAACCCAATTTTCGAGAATATTTTTTGGAAACTTCTAAGTTCTAGATGCCGCAATCAGAAAATTTGAGAACGAGGTTGAAGTAGAATATTTGATCTACGTCTTCAAAAAAAAATCTCCTGGTTACGTCAAAAAGAACAGCCTCAGCGAAACGTTACAAAGCGCTATCTCCACGGTGTCTTCGCCACGGCGATTCAACCCGAGATTGAGGCCGCGGCCGAACAGATTTGCGACAATGCGTGGGATATGCACATACCTACAATAAAGCATGCGGGATTGTATGGACTGTGCTTCCTCCATGATAACCATGGCTTAACAACGCTTGTTGCGCACTTCCGTTCCAATAAAGGATGTAGGGGATTTCTGTTTAGCATAATGAGAAACGCCAACGCTGCAATCAAGCTAGCAACTTGTGTTCCTTCCTCGAACAATGAAAAACAGACAAATTTACTTGACTTACTTGTCAACATCTTCATCTTCAGCCATTTTGCACGAGTTGAATGTAACTTATGTACTGCCCTCTGTTGAGAATGATGCGCCAGTACATCGAACGTGTTGCGTCCGCTGCATGCATTGGAAGTTCAAGGTGACAGCATTAGTGGATTCGATCGAGATACATAATAATATAGACCGACGTGAATTTAATCAATCACATTGCAAAAAAACTCTTATCCAAATAAAGAAATATAAACGCTACGTGCTTAATAAACTATGAAGACATTTCAAATTCAATGGAGGTCAAAAATCATAAGGAAGGAATATCTGAATTTCAGGAAAAATAATAAAATTCTATTGTTAAACCTCGATCCCAGCTCCATGCTATATACCATACTGAAAATATATCGGCAGAGGATGAAATATTTTTAATCAATGCAGTTATCCCCAAGCTCCTCCCACATATTTAATGAAAATGGGATACGAGTAAAATATTAATCCCAAACTTAATGTAGGACTACTATCGATTTCCAATGGCATTTTTATATTATTCCAAAAAGTATGAAAACTGACTCAAAATCTGACTCATCGATATCGGATTTTTTTTCCACACATTTCGCGGCCATCCATCCTTTGGAACTGCCCACGCACAATATCCACCGATCGAAATAAAAAATATTTATGAAAGCAAATTAGATACACATGACCTCACTCGTACAGGCTATCACAATAGACACACATGCTGCCCTGAATATTGTTTCCTATTGTTCACAACATCATTGAATGATTAGCTATCAGTTGTGACGTAAGAAAATAATATTTTACCTACGTGAATCCCAGTCCCCTATATTCCTAGAGCGAAATCAGGTAATGCTGTTTTTGGTGAGACAATTTGGATGTTTATAGACGATTTGTGGTTTCTTTACTGGTGTCTCTAACCAATTATCAGCCGACGTGCAATGCTGGTGTCATCAGCATGTGATGACAACATCCAAGGCGTGTAGATGTGTTACTCAACTTACGGTGTATGTGATTCGTGTATAGGTGAGAGTAGCAGTCTATCACTTAGCTTGCATGGTCTTTTTATTTGTTACTCAGGGAAAGCATGAAGTCCGAATTTTCCCTGAAAGTATAAAGGCCCCCAAAACCACCCGGTTTCTGATCTCCGCGCGCGTCGCCTCAGACCCGCGCGTCGGCATTTTTAATTTTTTTTATTTTTTATTGCTATGAAACGATGTCCAATTCTGGCCAAAATTGCTGGATCGATTGGAATTCTGCCGTGCTGTGTTTAAACAACCTTTTCACATAGGGGTATGAATGTTTGCCCGATTTGTGAGGCCTCTCGTCGCCACTATATACTTTGTATTGGGAAATTTGGTTCCTGCGTATAAAACTGCGTATAAAAATCCCACCGATTTTGAAGCCGACCGATGACCAGAAACCGGTGACTTTTTTGCCTAATTATCTTCCATGTACCCCCAGTATTCCTAATAATTATTTTAAACTTCATGTCTTCAGTACAATAACAGGAAGAATAATTAGTAAGTATGTTCATTCACCAGGTTCATTCATCTTTATACCTGCCATGTCTTGGCCTGTTTGTCCGTTGGGGTGTTTGTCTGCTTGTTTGTTTGTATTTTCGTGTTTAATTCATTACTTACCGGTATTCCTTATACATTAATAGTATTCATTCCTGTTTAGTATAGAGTGTATACTTGTTCAATGTACTTCAAAAGTTTTAAGTTAAAAAAATATACATAAATATTTGCATTGTTTGTGGTTTGCAGCAAGTTCCTCCTCCATTCTCTTTCTTATAAATTTATTTATTTTGTACGTATAATTTTTATTCATACATATGGATGTAATATTTTCTTAATGTATAGTATTATCTTGTATTTCACTTGTGTTTTTTGCATTCTTTTACAATCAAAATGAATTAAATTAAATTTTATTAGAATTCCCATGACCTCCATAATTACAATAATAACGTTAATTTATCCCACAAAATCGATTGTCAAACAAAATGTAAAGGTTGTGAATAAATAGATTAACTAATGACAAACACCTGGCACTAGCTGAATCCGTCAGTATAAACGTAGGCTTGACTTTCCTGGTCATGTTATAGTGACTAAACCGATTCAATACGAGCAAGCACGACAAGTAGGTAAAACGGACTCGACTCAACAGTGTCATACAGTTAGAGACACGTATGGCCAGAATTATGACACACGACATGGTAAGAAAACGGTCCAGCACGTTTCTCCTTCGGCTAGTGTCACCTCTGGAATAATCACTTTTGGTAAAATGTCTGTAGACGCATCTATACTTTATAAGAATCGAGAGATTTTAATGAAAAGCAACCTGTGAATTTTGCCGCTTATTCAACGTGCCGTTAAAGAGCAAATTATGAAATGCTCTTTTTTGTGTTCAAACTAACCTGGAATTTTCCGTCTGAAGTAGTCAAAAAATTCACTTGGTAATTTTGTTTACTAATTTTACTAAAATTATATACGGTACCTTCATAGACACAAATATTTAATACAAGTTTGATACCATATTCACCTTTCTACTAAGCTCTTTTAAAAACCGTGATCATATGATTTATTTTAATTTTTATTACACTGCATTAATTGATGAAGAGTAATTTATTTACAGTTGTGTGGTTCTGATGAGAATAGCCATTGGGCTTACCCGACGTTTCGATCAGTATTTTCTAGTCATTTCCAAGAGAGAGAAAGCATAATGAATTGTCGAGTATTAACCCATTTGGCTCTTCTCAGAGCCATTATTAACCTGGAAGATATTAATAAATCAGATTGCTAAGCTTTATGCCTTATCTGGATTGAAGATTGTACTTTGTTGGTCTGTGCCCAAGCCATACTACCAACGACCACCTACCATCTTCATCTCTTGTTGATTTCTTTTCTTTTAGATCTTGGAACTGAAGATGAGTTCAACCGACTACCTCCGTGTCTTTGAGGAAGGTCTCACTCAGATCATCCGGTGCGGTATATGTCGGGAGCGGTTCAACACACCCAAGGTCCTTCCCTGTCATCATACCTTCTGCTGTGCCTGCCTGGAAGGACTGGGCAGTAGTGGGGAGCTCGTGTGTCCGGAATGTATATCCACACACCAGCTACCACCGAAAGGCACTACAAGTTTCCCAGAAGACACGAAAGTCGCCGCACTCCTTGAACTCGAGGAGCGGTGGGTGCTTCGTATCCAGCGTTCCCAGTCGGGCAACAGCACGGGCGAGTTGACATCTCTGAAGGCGGAGTATCACCGCCTGCGGGCGAGCGTCAGCGACTTCAACCGGTGTACGGATCTATGGGAGCGAGTTCAACAGTCCTCTGAAGAGGACATCGCGAGAATAAGCAACGGGAAGCAAATTGAGAGTGCGGTGGCGCTCTTGCGAAGACGCAGGCGACTCTTGCACCAGAAGCTGGACGAGTTCTTGAAGGAGGAGACCGGCGCGATCCAGGCGCGGGCTAAGTGCGAGTTCAATCGGGCCGGGGAGTACTGCTCGTTTGTGGAGAGCAGATTGCAAGACTTTCAGAATCAGCCTATAGCAGATGAACTGGGCCATATGAGAGGACAGTGTTTGGCTATCTCACAGCAGACAAGACGGTTGCTAAGCAGCGTCTGTGAGCAGACGGCCAAGATGCCGTTGAAGATCATCAAGGCGACGGACGATATCAAGAACCATCGCCCGCCGAAGACGTTCTACGGTGTCGATGTTGCCATCCAGGCTGCCTTCGAAGACGATCCATTGAGAAAGATCGAACGAACACAGAATCTTCCTCCCATCGGCTACGTTCCGCCGTTGAGATCGCGACGAAGCTCTACTGACAGCACCTCTACCATTTGCAGCCGGAAAAGTCTCGTCTTCCCTCACTACGGCGCCAAATTTGTTGGCATTGATCAAGGCTTGAAGATACCACGGCAATACGGTGATATACACAAGATGAAAGTGTTCGGGAAAAGTTGGTTTCAAGGAGTCAAAAAGCAACCGGACGGTGGTCCAGCTGGTCTGGGCGTGGTCCGTGACAACCTGGTTGCTGTTACGGATTCAGTAAACGGTTGCATCCGATTGTGTACCACGTCGGGTCTGTCTCCTAGACGGCTCCTTACACACGATGGGATCTTCTCCAATTTCGGTAATCCACAGGCGGTATGCGTGGATCTGCCACAACGTCATCTTTACGTCACGGACAAGGACAACGCGTGCGTTGTGGTCCTTGACATTGACACGGGCGAAGATGTCAACACCATCACGTGCTCAGGACATCGACCAATCGGCGTTGCCCTGGATCCTGATTCAGACACTTTGTACATTTGCTGTGAGGAGACCAACTCGGTGGTCATGTACCGAACCGATGGGACACTCGTGGGGCAAATCGGGGAGCGAGGATGGGGACCTGGTCAATTCTTGCACCCACACTCTCTGGCCATCAGCCCAGAAAATCGCCTTTGGGTGACAGACACCAACAACAATCGTATTCAGGTATACATAATTAATATGGTAACAGTTACCCACGATTATTTGTCGCCACTACACTTATTTTTCCTTGGTTCTGTGAGCAGGTTTTGCTGATTTTTGTGCCTGGTTATAACATGAACAGACACTTCTGGTGTCCTTTGTGCCAAGTTTAAGAGTACTTTGGTCACCCCCTGTCGTGTTTCTCATTCACACCAAATTCAATATCTTACTTTTACCTACATCACACGCTAAGCAAAGGTGTTAGTGAGTATTTTAATAAGTGATTTTAATTCCAATCTTGTTCCCCTACTACAAATAAAAATGCGCAGGGTTAGAGTGGTCGCAGGCCGATTGTCAACTACAATTTCGAAATAAAGTTTCTGATGACTTTTCTTACTCTCCAGATTTTCTCTCTGTCTGGTAAATATATCAAGACCGTGGGCTCACGAGGGAGTGGGCAAGGCCAGCTGAACCATCCAAGGGGTATAACGATTGACGATCGCGGCTTCGTCCTGGTGGCAGACACGGGCAACCAGCGGGTCCAGATCTTCGACCCAAGCGGCAAATCGCTCTTGACCTTCGGCAGGGAGGACGGTCCGGTGATGGGATGGCCGCAGAAGCCACGGCCGCAGAAGCCACACTCCAAGGGCGTCAACACAACTCATCAACACGTCAGCGGTCCTGTCGGTGTGGCATCGTCGTGCTCGGGCGCCATGAGGGGAAAGGTGTTCGTGAGCTACCAGGGAGATTCCAAGATTGTGGCTTATTTGGTACAGTATCAGAAATAATATCATAACGCCCTCTAGTGATCGACGATTCTTGTGATCGCGCTCTCTATTGAAAAGACCCAACTAATTTAAAAAAAACCCTCAAATTTGTTGCCTTGGTGTCAAACCTGTTTCTCATGGAAATTGACCCTGAAAAAACCGGTTCAGTTAGAATTTGACTGACCTTGAATGTTTGAGAGAATCCAGGCTAAACTATTTAAAAAAAAACTAAATTCCGGGTGAGTCTGAGCCTAAAATGTATGGGTAAATTCTGACTAGGGAATTTTTACTGAGTGCAGCCATCCATGATGAACATTGCATACGGTGTGTACAAGTATACACTGGTCAGATTGAGGTCTTACGGGTGGTTTTATTTAATTATGGATAGTTCAAGAGTCGTGTATATAAAATAATATAATGGCTCTGTGCATTTCATTAAGGTAAACTGAGGGAATATGGACCATTCAGGTAAAATGGATCCCTTGGTTTGTTTTGTAGTACTGCGCTGTTGTTTATGAATTCACACACGAGTATTCCCTAGGGTAAAAATATCATCCTAGAGTCACATAGACAAACACAGGATGCATATAAGATAATGGAATACTGCAACATGTACCATCTTACTTGAATGATCCGTATTCCACCAGTTAACTATAAAGAAATTAATACTTTTACTTTCCAGAGGAAAAAAACCATATAACTGGATTTACGAGCGCCAAATTGCCAACGGATACCCGGCGCTTTTACATTATTAGCCCTGGTCATTGGGCCAATATCAATCCTTAAACTTTCTCACCTCCCTCAGCCCCGAGCTACCGCAGCGCATCGGAAGCTTTTCAAACCACAACATCACAAACCTGTACCCTCACAGGTACCCATTAATATTCCTGGGTGAAGAGGAGCACTGTACAGTGAATAGGAGCACTGTACAGTGAATAGGAGCACTGTACAGTGAAGAGGAGCACTGTACAGTGAAGAGGCGCACTGTACAGTGAAGTGGCTTGCACAAGTACCACGGTCGCGGCCAGGATTCGAACCCACGTTCTGCCATCAGAACACAAGTCTGACACACTAGACCGCCCGGTCATGGCAACCCATATAAAATTCTGGCTTTGGCCTGTCTGAAGTATTTATCACGATAAAGTATAAAAAGTTAACGGCGGCCTTGCGATAAATCTCAACGAAAAGAATTGTTCAATTATTTTCTTTTCGGGGAAGGTACAACATTAGGATGTGGAAATGTACATGAATTTAAACTGTCTACTTTCAAGAAATAATGAAACTGGGAAAGTTTCATCACAATAGGTGCTCACGTTTTGTTTGTTTGCTTGTTTATTTGTTTTTGTTGTTGTTGTTGTTTTTTTTTTTTTTTTTTTTTTTTTTGTTAATAACAAAAAACCATTAAAGGTACCTTATGTATTAACAGAAAAAACACCAAAAAACAAACAGAAAACTTTTACCAGCTTTACATCACGTTAGATTTCGGATAATAAATAATGTGATTTTGTAAACAAGTAATTACCAATGTTGTACCTTCCCTTTAAGAATGATCATTTTGGCAAATTTTGTTAACGGTTTTCTCATTAAGTGCATTAGAATCAACAGACATCCTTCAGATGAGACATTATACCGTAGGTCCCATGTACTACAAACATCAGTGTACGTTAAAGAACCCATAATGACACGTGCAAGAGTAGGGGTTTAACCAAGTGTCTCTGGTAGCAAATAGATGGCCCATTGAAAATCATCATATTATTAACATACAAATATTTTAATATGTAAATCAATAAAATAATCATCTTGTATAAATTATAATATTATTATTCGTAATTAAAAAAGCTTACAATGTAATTTAATTTCAAATAACTATGTATGCATATATTAATAATTTATTGCCATGTCGAAATGTTTCAATGTCGTGGTCTAGCTTACAGAATGTGGGTCACTTGTGTCCTTGAGCAAGACACTTAACCATCTGGTGTTAGCAGCAGAATGTGGGTTCGAATCCCGGCCGTGACACTTGTGTCCTTGAGCAAGACACTTAACCATAATTGCTTCTCTCCATGTGAGGGCAGAGTTGGTTGATTAGCCCTATATGCGCTGTAATGGCAGCAATTGAGCTGTATACTCCCCAGTGAGCTGAGATGGTTTCAGGAATGATTTATGAGCCTTATGAGAAGGGGTAATAATATGCGGCTTGAGCACCACTCAGTTGGTGGATACGTGCGCTATATAAGTCCACACATTATTATTATTATTATTAATGATGATCATGTACAAAGGCAGTGATGAATTGTATTCATGGAAATTTACTTAAATGGAAAGCGCAGTATTGGTAATATCGGCAAAACTGCTTCTTTGGGTACGCTTAATTTCTTTGAAATCAAGAAATAAATTAAACAACAAAGGTCTGCCTGTTAAATTATAATGCATTTAGATTTGTTGTATTAAATATAATATTCTAATTCTAATGTGAAATTTTCACTTATTTTTTTAATTAAATAATTAAGCACCTCGGACAAAATACATTTGACCATTTTTTTTAAATTCCCAATTCCACCTTACTTTTACTTAAATATCATTCTGCTCTGTGAAGCTAATATAGCATTGTTAAACATTGTACGTTCTTTTCAACTCCATTTTGTCAGTGTTTTAGCAACCATTCTCGAATTAAAATCTTGAACATTACATCTCAGTTCGTTTGAATTTCAATCGTACTTCCTTTAATCGTTACCATACCTTTGGTACAATGGCGGTGCCAAACAGTGAGGAGGCAAAGTAAATAAGGGGAAAGGTGGAAATTGGGGTGGAGAAAGCTCTTAGATTTTATTAAAACATTTGAAATCGAATAAATCTTTTTTAGCCCTTCTCTGGACTAGTCACTAGTATGGAATGTTTACAATCTCTACAAAATATTGTGCATGTTCGGAGGGAAGTTTTGGGGAAAAAAGAGTACATCTTTTACACTTTCAAAAAAGGCGGTAAAATGGACGACCTGCAGAGTTGTTTTGGGGTTTCCATGAGGGCGCACTTCATTTTCAAGATGCAACGTGCTCTGAATATCATAGAGTGGTCCCCTGTCGTTATACTATAAAGGATAGAGACAGACTCCGGGCGTACCATCCAAGGGATTTCATTGGATATATTGTGCCGAAGATCCGACGTCACGCTTCAAGGCTGGCTCACTAGCTACCAACCAAGGTCAAAGTTGAATCTCCGTGAAACTGAGAGGCCGGTATCTGGAGTCTTTTACGAGCCTCAAAGCGTGACGTAATATCACAGAACTAGTCTTTGAATAACCTACTGAGGGATGCGTTCTCAATCAGGCTGTTGTCATGGTAACTTAATCTTTCATCACCTGATGGGTAGCATCCTGGAGAGGGGACGGGTAAAAACATGTCATGTATGCGGAAAAGATTTCAGGATTTGTCTTTTTTAAATGATGTTTGCCATTGTGTAAAGAGCAATTTTTGAAAAATAAATCGGTACGCACTCGTTAGTTTTGGCGGGTTCCTTGTCATTGGTTGACTGCACTTCTTTTGACAGGTCTTCGAGTGTGCTCAAAGGCATCAAGTGACTCATTGACGCTGGTTTCAGTCGCTGTGAGTACATCTTTTCGTAGTAGCCAATACTGACTTTCGTTGCTTCCAAAACCTCTGGCAATATACAACTCAAGTCTATTGGCTTCTCTGTGTGCTGTTCCAGCCCAGACGTCTGGAACGCTCGATCGTATTGGCCGATGATCTTATTAATAATCATGAGCCGAGTCGAATATATCCAACTTTTTTTCTCTTCTTTGATTGGTCGCCATTTGCCCATTGACGGCGAGAAGGGAATGCCCACCGCGTTGCAGTACGCACAGAGCACACCCAGTGGGTTCTGCATAAGGTCATCAGCGTCGATGATGATTGGCTCCTGGCCAAGGTCATTAGTCACGTGTTCGAACAGTCGATACATCTCCTCAAACACCAACCCCTTTGGCAGGACTTGGTCCAGCTGAAGATGGAGAAAAGTCCGGGCGAAGTACCTCTGCACGAGTTTACTCATTGATATAAACACCCGTGCTGGGTGCCGTATCAGGAAGGTGTGCCTATACCCAGCTGGCAATTTATCAAACTTTCCCTCCGCTGAATACGCAAGCTCTTTACAAAAGAACACCTCCTTTTCGAGAGGGGCGCGGGCCTCCAAAATCTTCTGCACCCATGCATAGGTGTAGAGTGGGTCTCTAACTACTGATTCGAGCAGGGGTATCTTAATCTGGTTTTCTGGCCCCAGGTGGTAAGCAGCGGTGTACAACTCGTGGAATACCTGTACATTGTCTCCCAGGGCACTGATGCAGCGTTCGAAGGCGGTGGAAAGAGACCGAGGCGGGGCCCAGAGCAAAACACGTACGGTCTTTGGTGTTGATTGCTCATCGGCGGCCATGTTGCTTTCTGGTACTTGTGTTTGATTACGTAATGCATATGAGTGGTTATTCTGCAGAAGAGAAGAGTAAAGACCAATAATAGGATAAAATAAACACCATTTGTGTGAAATGATTTCTGTAGATGGGCCTGGAAAGAAATTATTTATATCCATCAACTTTGCAGACAGTAGGCTGACGGGAAGTCAGAGTACCCATAAATACCCAAATTATAAAAACAAACCACTGCAGTGGGTACATTAATTAGTACCACGGGTTGTATTCGGGTTTTGTACCTTCGTGATGGCACCAAGTACTCCGTAGCCCCCTTAAACCCTCCCCCACGCCCAGCCACAACCGTTGCACGTATGTAAAAAACAGTCTTATTTCTAAAATCTAGTAAATTCAATCAGCTGCAGGAAAGGTTTAGTCAAAAAGAATATAAGGGCCAATATTATCACGATCAATTCAACAGGGCATGAAATCGGAGGGGTACGGTACAATGTCGTATCCGACCGCCACTTTTTCTCATTCAATATAACCAATAATGTAATCTTACCTACCTAGTAAGGTGGAGAACATATTGATGATGATGGACATATACTTCAAATTATTCCAGGATATTTATTTCATGAAAAATCAGGCATTTTTGGTATACGATGACTTCCTCAGTCATGTCAGTCTGATCTTGTCAACTCTCCTGTTAGTGACCAACACGGTCATTGTACATGCGCAGTGGCAACTATAATAGGATCCTTCTATTTTCTGAAGGGGAGGATTATAAAGTCCGAAAACCATCATAAAAGTGGATTTTAAATTTAGTTTTCGCTTTCTGTACCTCCAAAAATCGATAGAATCATGTTTTAACGGGTTAGTGGTTGCAAACAAATTCCAAAAAGCCCTTAAAAAGTGGCGGTCGGATACGACATTCTTTGCAATCGGAGTGCTAGTTTTAGATTAACTCAGTGATTGAAAAAATTACCCCAAGTGATAAGGGCATATAACCGTCGCTGCTGCATAAGTAAATAATTTCCAGTCAATGTGTTAATTCATCTTTAAACTAGAACACCGATTCCATGCCCTGTTGAAAATCTGCTCTGATTGTGACGCTATATTGTCCCTTTAACGCAACGGATTAAACACAATCATGAAAACCAGAAAACCTACCGTTTTTCAAACGTTGACAATTACACGAAAACTTATTTGAAGTATATAACTTTCCAAGTGAAGTATAGAGAGGTTGAATACTGCCAACCGTTATCCCAACAACATGCAGTGGCAGTTGGTGAACGGTTATTTTACTGTAACCACCAGTGCTGTGCCATCAATAATATCCGACACCAGCTCGATATTGCCCATGGCCGGCCACTGTATAATTCCACTGACACGATGAATTAAGAAACTACCAACATGTCCACAGAGTCTGCCCTTTCAGTTGGCACACTCTACGTGAATTATATAGCATCTGGGTTCTGGACAGCAAACTCGAAATCTCGCTATACCCAATTCTTTCACCAGACTATATTATAAGGGTATACGGTTGAGCACCGTGACAGTGTCTTGTAGTTGAAGCAAAGGTACTTTGAATCACTCCTAATGATTCTACATGGGAACAATAGACAGTCATACTTGTCTTATTGTATGCAGTGACCTAGGTGGACAGTTAAAAAGGACAGGTTTCTTCAATAGTAGGCCTTTTACGCCGCGTCCATTCAATTCGCTTTAATTTATTTCCATTCCAGACAAGTCTCCGGTTTCTGGTCATCGGTCAGCTTCAAAATCGGGGCGGTGACGAGCTTTTTGTCTTCTTTTGTTTCCAACAGGGAAATACGTGATACATGTATACGCGGGGACCTAACTTCCCATATATATACAAAGTATGGTAGCTAACAGAGGCCTCACAAATCGGGCAAACGTTCATATCCCTATGTGAACAAGTCATTTAAAACACAACATGGCAGAATTCCAAACGATCCAGCAATTTTGGCTGCAATAAACCCTTTCACGGTAATATGCGCCATGTTTTTGACGGGGCAAAATTGTTTATTTCGAACATTCGTTGCCGTCTGCGACCCAGCGCTCGAACTTCACGCACGCTTCTGGAATGTACGTGAAGTTCGAGCGCTGGGTCGCAGACGGCAACGAATGTTCGAAATAAACAATTTTGCCCCGTCAAAAACATGGCGCATATTACCTTGAAAGGGTTTATTGGACATCGTTTCATAGCAAAAACAAATTTAAAAATAAAAATGCCGACGCGCGGGTCTGAGGCGACGCGCGCGGAGACCAGAAATTGGAGACCTTTTTTGGCCTAATGTAAAACACAACGTGAAACGCGACAGATTTAACTAACAAAAAAGAACTATAGGCCTAGTAGACCTACAGTAACAATATATATTTATTAATATGCAAATATCATGGACATGGAGGGGTCCATCAGAAGTATAGGCTTGCGAGTGTGAGTGCTCCTTTTATTACATTCTCTGTGCATAAGGCACATAAGTGAGAAAACTACGGCTCAAGACTGGTTCCAAAGAATAAATACTATCACTCAGATGTATCCCTGTTTCCAGTCCAGTTCAACCATTAGTATATTTATCATGCGCCACTATTCACTTTTGAAAATCTTCAAAGGCACTACACAGCCAAAAAACACCCTCATTTTCCAGTGAGTACAGTCCAGTTCTTCTAGTTTAGCATATTTATTAGGCGAACAAAAAGACTTACCTTTCGAAGGTCTTCGAAGGCAACGCACAGACAAAACAACGGTGAGATAATGTAGGTTTCACATAATCGTATTACACAGACGACAACCCAAGAAAGTTGTTTGGGGACAGAGAGAGCCCAGTACCGCACCATAATACTGGCAATTTAAAACTCAAGCAAAGTCAACGCAGAACTTCTTTAAACAACAGCATTCTTTAAATGCTCTAACGTATTTGATCTCTTTCTAGTAACAGTTTATTTTTTTCAACATAGCTCACCCAAGGTAGCAGAAGCACTGCAGCAAACTCACACGTCGCATTGCATTGCTAGCGCAAGCGTCACTAACGCGCGCGTATGTGTACAATACGCCCGCGTATATTTACGCTAATGGTGTTAATAACAATGTTCTGATAGAATTGCCGCCAGAATTGCACTGGTGATGATATATCTTTAACGGGACAGTATCGTCACGATCAGAGCAGACTTTCAACAGGGCATGGAATCGGTGTCCTAGTTTAAGATGAACGCAGTGAATGGAAATTACTGGCTCATTTATGCAGCAGCAACGGTTACATGACTTGATCATGTGGGGGTATTATTATTTTCCATGCCCTGTTGATCGTGACGATAACATTGTCCCGTTAAGTAGATGCGTCGTATGCACATGTATACTTTATAAAAATCAAGATATATTTGTAAAACCATCATGTGGAAGTTTCAACTTATTTCACTGCGTTATTAACAACAAAAAAGTGAAATGCATTCGGCTTTTTGTATTCATTCCAATGTGAAATTTCTGTCTTGGTGAAGACAGAAAATTATTTTAGAAATGATTTCACTCATTTTACTCAGACGTTAGCACCTCAGGCAGAAATATTTTAACAGATTTTTGATACCATCACCCACATTACATTAAGTAAATGTTCTGTAAAACTGTGATCGCGTTATGTTTTTCCAGATTAACAACAGTGTGGCTTTAAGTTGAAAGCTTCGTAAGATTTAAAAACATTTTCTAAAGACTGAGTACAGTGAGATGAAAGTAAAGCATTTATCAAAATTAACTTCTGAGAAAATGACAAACTGAAAATCTTACCTAGGTTTAGAGTAATTTCCAGTCGTTTTGGAACATGTTCGATGTCTTGCTTTAAATGATAATGCGTCAATCTTTGGCAGTATACCAGCACTAACAATGAGATCCCGTGATTGGAATAACTTGAGACACTTTTTATTCCTTATGACGGTACCAGCATATTTGCATATCACACGTCATGACGATGACTCGCTGGAAACTTCGAGAAAAAAACCGTAAAGATTTGCCAGCTGGAACCGTCGTAAGAGAACACTTGAAGATCGTGATTCATATTTTGTATGAGCTCGAGAGATAATAATGACAGGTCAAAGGGGAACAAACAGAAAGAGTACCAGCGAAATGTCCCATGATGATGTTTAGAGTATTATGCTTATTGTGTTTGCTGTAATTCTACTGGTAGGTTAAGTATCAATGATGCCAGTGGTTTGCTGGCGCAAACACAGCATCATAAAATGCCCACGTGTTTATTTCAAACAATGCTATGGACTGAAACCTAAGCAGCATTAAGTCATGGACCAAGTTGCCCGTGCGTAAAAGGCTTATACGTGTGTTATTTGTTTTTCCCAAACAACTTTCATGACGATAGAAAATAATATCAGAGTGATTATTTTTGGACAATTAATTCCGGGGCATTTGTTGCCCCATACTTGGGAGGAATTGTATCGCTCGTGTTTTACTGGCAATTTCCGAATTTCTTTTTTCTTCATTGAAACGTAACATGGATAATTAGAAAGAAACACACATACTTCGAAATGAGACATTTCACAAAACAGTTGTCAGAATTAAAGCTTGGATCAGTAAAATAAAACTTTTTAGAGAAAACTTAAGTTTGTATACCATTTTTGAAGAAGAAAAAATACACCAAAATCAAATTAAAGGGAATGTACAGCATTAGTAATGCTGGCAAACTGCCGAGTCTATATTTGCAATAATAGAGAACTAGCCGTTGCAAACTGCTCACCAACCTAAAGGACCTGTAGTATAAATGCTATATACACGTCGGTGTCATTAGGGCAGAATTAAATCAATTGCAAAATAGTAGTTAATGACCTTACGTTTCGAACCCAGTTTCTCATTTCTCAAAAGCAAAATGAACAATATACAGACATGAGTGAGAAGAAGTTAGTATGGTGTGAAACTGAAAGGAACACAAAAAGAAGAGGGTAAGCCCAACGTAAGCTAGTCCGGTTAAAGGCTTAAGTGTAATATTTCAGGGAGGTTTTATTTTTTATTTTTTTAAATTTTTTTTGTGGGGAGGGGTCAGACTCATGAAGTTGCTCTGATGGTGTAGACCTCCAAGATCAAGATGATGTTCAAATTATTTGTATACACTATCCATCGCCGCAAGAGGGCGCTACTTCCAGCCGAGCCAATTATCTGGAGATAGCGCCCTCTGTCTGGAGATGGGCTGTTCTTGTTTACAGGGTTGTGAAAAACAGCGACAAAACCACCGTTTTCTCAAACTGGAAATACATTTTGGAGAAACTAAATACAAAGAAGAGTCAATCTACTAAAAAAGGCGGGGAGGACTAAACTTCTGTAACCGAGGGCCAAATTGTAATTGTCAAAAGTTACGGCGGGCGGCAAGGAATAATAATTTACTCTCACTATTGTCAAGGCCTGCATGCCCCCTATACCACCTCATGAGACCTCATGAAAATACGACTGTCCAACCCTTATTTTCCCCCTTTGTGGGATAATCAAGGACAGACCCACTGTTTGCAGTTTTCTAACGTAACTTTATTAGTTTCAATAAAAATGTACATCGTCCATGACCGTAACTTAACACGCATTGTATTGTGTATGTGAAAGACTTTGCAAGTTTTCTTCTAAGTTTTGAAAAGCTGTTGAGGAATACATTTAGCGAAATATATAGACTTACTCTCTTTGAATCAAGATATACATGTACATTGAAGGGAAGGTACAACATTGGTCATTTTGGCCAAACTGCTTCTATGAGTATGCTTACTCTCTTTGAATCAAGATATACATTGAAGGAAAGGTACAGCATTGGTAGTGTTGGCCAAACTGCTTCTATGAGTATGCTTACTCTCTTTGAATCAAGATATACATTGAAGGGAAGGTACAACATTAGTAGTGTTGGCAAAACTGCTTCTATGAGTATGCTTACTCTCTTTGAATCAAGATATACATTGAAGGGAAGGTACAACATTGGTCATTTTGGCCAAACTGCTTCTATGAGTATGCTTACTCTCTTTGAATCAAGATATACATTGAAGGGAAGGTACAGCATTGGTAATGTTGGCCAAACTGCTTCTATGAGTATGCTTACTCTCTTTGAATCAAGATATACATTGAAGGGAAGGTACAGCATTGGTAATGTTGGCCAAACTGCTTCTATGAGTATGTTTACTCTCTTTGAATCAAGATATACATTGAAGGGAAAGTACAACATTGGTAATGTTGGCCAAACTGCTTCTATGAGTATGCTTACTCTCTTTGAATCAAGATATACATTGAAGGGAAGGTACAACATTGGTAATGTTGGGAAAACTGCTTCTATGAGTATGCTTACTCTCTTTGAATCAAGATATACATTGAAGGGAAGGTACAACATTGGTAATGTTGGGAAAACTGCTTCTATGAGTATGCTTACTCTCTTTGAATCAAGATATACATTGAAGGGAAGGTACAACATTGGTAATGTTGGGAAAACTGCTTCTATGAGTATGCTTACTCTCTTTGAATCAAGATATACATTGAAGGGAAGGTACAACATTGGTAATGTTGGCCAAACTGCTTCTATGAGTATGCTTACTCTCTTTGAATCAAGATATACATTGAAGGGAAAGTACAACATTGGTAATGTTGGCCAAACTGCTTCTATGAGTATGCTTACTCTCTTTGAATCAAGATATACATTGAAGGGAAAGTACAACATTGGTAATGTTGGCCAAACTGCTTCTATGAGTATGCTTACTCTCTTTGAATCAAGATATACATTAAAGGGAAAGTACAACATTGGTAATGTTGACAAAACTGCTTCTATGAGTATGCTTACTCTCTTTGAATCAAGATATACATTAAAGGGAAAGTACAACATTGGTAATGTTGGCAAAACTGCTTCTATGAGCATGCTTACTCTCTTTGAATCAAGATATACATTAAAGAGAAGGTACAACATTGGTAATGTTGGCAAAAACTAACTGCCCCCATCAACCTGCTAAAGTTTAAAAGACGCGTAGCCGGATATTTTTCAAGGAAGGGGCAGCGAACATTATTTTGGAAAAACGTAGGCTAGACCCTGGGATATATTCGGAAAATATTAAGACTGAGGTTACACAGAACATGGAGGTAAAAATAGTTTTACCTCCATGCACAGAACAACTACCCCCTCCCTTAAGAGTATTTCGCTTTGGTGTAATATTTTGTTTTAAAATTTATTATAAATTTTTTTTATAAATAATAAACACAACAATATAACACAAAACCTCAAGGGGCGCGGGGGGACTGCATGCCTGAAGATTAAAGCTTATTACGTTATTTTAAATAATAAATATAGCTTACCGAGATGTAAAATGGTAGGAATTGTAGAAGTGTGTCGATAAATTTAGCCCTGAAAAATGTCCCCCCCCCCCCCTTCTGAAAATCATGGATATTCCACTGGCGCCTCATAAATAAAGAAAAACATATTATATGGAAGATAGATTCCATAATAGTCTAAGCTTTCTACCATGTAAATATATTATAATTTCACCATTTGGTTTTAGGTCTTGTGTATTATTAATCATGTATCTTACATGTTAGTAGCTCCTATTGTTAGTTCCAAGGTTCTGGTCCACCTCCAAATAAATAGCATTAATCACAGTTGCATGAACATTAGGCCAAACAAAAAATTCTCCGGTTTCTGGTCTCCGGCGCGTCGCCTTAGACCCGTGCATCGACAATTTTTATATATATATTTTGTTATTTTAAAAAAGCTATAAACGATGGCCAAACAATTGCTGGATCGATTGGAATTCTGCCGTGCTGTATTTTAAACGACCTTTTCACATAGGGGTATGAATGTTTGCCCGATTTGTGCGGCCCCTCTTAGCCACCATACTTTGTGTATGGGAAATGTAGTCTGGTTCCAATAACCACGTATTTCACTGGTTGGCAAACAAAATTAATTAATTAATTAAACAAAACAAAACAAAAAATTAATTTTAAAATTAAAAATATTTAAAAAAACGTCACCGTACCGATTTTGAAGCCGACCTATGACCAGAAACCGAAGGTCTTACACGGCAATAGCTAATGTTATCGTTTCCAAGATTCTGGTATAAAAATTAATCACAACTGAACGAGCAGTGCTTCGTATAGAGTATTGTAGATAAATCGAAACTAATTTAGTTTAGCTGCATCACATAAATTAGCATAAGCACTACGGCCTGCATGCATGGACGGCGATCACGTAAGGGGAAGACGGGGGTACATACCCCAATATTTATGACAGGGTCATGGTACCCCTCCCCGAAAAATATCGTCCAATTATCCTGTTTAGCCCTTCTTTTTTCTTAAAATATGTTATCACTGGGCAGTATCGTCACAATCAACAGGGCATGGAATCAGAGTGCTATACTTTTAGATTAACTCGGTGACTGAAAATAATACCCCACATGATCAGGTCATATATTACCGTTGCTGCTGCATAAATGAGCCAGTAATTGTCAGGCACTGTGTTCATCTTAAACTAGGACACTGATTCCATACCCTGTTGAAAATCTGCTTTGATCATGACGATACTGCCCCTTCAAAGATATATCATCACCGGTGCAATTCTGGCGGCAATTTGCGAAAAAAATGTTGTTTTCTATCAGAACATTGTTATTTTTCTTGAGGAAAGGATACCAAATGTATTAAAATTACACATTATCTCAAAATAATCATGAAAATCATGGTTTTACTGTAAATAATGTCACTCACTGGGTCTCGTCATAATTCATTTTACAATTGTTGCAAACTGTTAAAGCAAGCGTCTGAAACTATTTTGTATTTTTGTCCTTATTAAAAGGGAAATTATCAATGTTCCTAAAAAAAACAAATAATTGCGGAAATTGCCGATTAAACACGGGCAATACATCTTTAAATCTTGAAATTGTGGTCATTAATTTTTTGTCTGATTCTTTCGTGGTAGGTCTAACTTTAACCCTAAATTGCGTTGGTCAATTAAAGGGAACTGTGACAATTATTTTTGTGCATTTTTGTGTGTATCAAGGCAACGTGTTCTTTACCCTCAAAATAAACCCTTATCATGCCGTGGCCATCTTTGTCAGGTTCCCTGTATACGCAAGTAAGATTATAGCGCTAACTCTCAATGCATGAAAAGGGACCAGACTATTTCCCCATCCAGCCTCGGATTGGTAACGTGGACTTATATTGAAGAAAAACATGATGGCTGCGCGGGAATATTTATGTTGAAAATCTTATTGCAGCTCTGACTTGTCAATAAAACATTTGACGACTTGGGTTAGAATTTATTTAAATCTGTTCTGTGGTTTCTCATCGCGGCTTCAATATCTTCTTTCTGTTCCATTGGCGGATCCAGGGGGAGCTAAGGGGGCTGTATCCCCCCCAAAAAAATCGTTTAAAATGTTTTATTTTTTAATAAATAAAAAGGAGAGAAAAAGAGAGAGAGGGGGAGGGGAGGGGAGAACGCACTCTCATTTCCCCCTCACTGTGCTTTGTTTTTCTCTCCCTTTGATTATTTCATTGTAATGTTTGTAGTACTGAAAAATACTTGTTTTTGATTCTCAGCCCCCCCCTTAAAAATGTTCTGGATCCGCCCATGTCTTCAACTACAAGTAGGTTATATTGTCAGTCATTCTATTACAATATCTACTTGGTCATTTGTCTTTCTTGTTTGTCTGTCAGCTAAATAATGAAGCCATTTCCCTTTTGTTAAAGACACTCCAATGCAAGACTTGGCTTATAAGGCAAAAAAGTTTCCTGTTTCTGGTTTTCGCTGGCGTCGCCTCAGACCCGCGCGTCGACATTTTATTTATTTATTTTGGCTATGAAACGATGTCCAATTGCAGCAATAATTGCTGGATCGATTGGAATTCTGCCCTGTTAACGACTTTTCCACATAGGGGTATGAACGTTTGCCCGACTAGTGAGGTCTCTGTACCATACCTTGCATGTAAATGGGAAAGTTGGTCCCCGCGTAAACAATGCATTACGTATTTCCCTGTTGGCAAAAACAAATTTAAAAAATTAAAAATTAAAAAAATGGCCGAAAAAATAATAAAAACGCGTCACCGCACCAATTTTGAAGCCGACCAATGACCAGAAACCAGATACCTTTTTTGGCCAAAGAAATGTGCCTCCATGTACAATTATTGAATGTTGATCTGTATTGACAACTTTGTATGGAAATACATGTAAGATTGGGAAAAAAATGAAATTAGAAAAATAATAGGTCTGCTCTTCAAGTCTTTCCCGGTGAGATTAAATCGTTGCGAATAAAATCCCAAGTGACCGGCCTCAATCATGCTTTATTGATGCATATTCCGTGTGTTTTGCTTTCAATTGAGACATTTCACGATATATTGTGTAAAACGCTCCATCATTTGCAATCAAATGTTGACCAGCAATTCATTGTTAACGCTGCGTCAAAAAAACAAAACTAAATAAATAAAAATGGCCACATCATTATGCCAAAAAGAAAAAGCCTCCAATTTCTTGTCATATTTCTTGTCATCTTTTTTGTTTGATTGGTTGTTTGTTTGTTTGTTTTTTTGCCAACCAGTGAAATACCATAGGTAATAGGCTACTGGAACCAGACCAAGTTTCCCATACACAAAGTATGGTGGCTAAGATAGGCCTCACAAATCGGGCAAACGTTCATATCCCTACATGAAAAAGTCAATTAAAAACACATCGCGGCAGAATTCCAATCTACCCAGCAATTTTGGCTGCAGTTGGACATCGATTTATATATAGCAAATTTTTTTTTTTTTTTTTAAATTAAAAAGCTAAAAATGCCAACGCGCGTGTCTGAGGCGACGCGCGCGGAGACCAGAAACCAGACACCCTTTTGGCTTTATCGGTACATGCCCTAGCAGGCTCGGTGAAATTATCAATTATAGAAGTCATTTACTTGGAAACAACCTTCGCCCAATTCCGCGGTAACCATAGCTACGCTAACCATAGTGAAAACAAGGCGCCCGTCAAAGCATTGTGAGTGACAAGGGATCTAGCTAGCGGTCGGCCGTCCGCGCAGCGTAGCCAGTTGACTCCAGGAAGAACTCACCGACGGAGATTTTACAGCAATGAAGTCCTTGAATGTTATTTCAGCCATAATTTGGCCTTTCAGTTTGGTATCAGTGTTTTCACTCATGCAAGGGGACGCTTGTGGGGTACTAACCCTGCCTTCTGACGGTGAAAATGGGGCTGAACTTTTAAAGAAGACAATCTCGAATTTTAGAGCCACATGCCGCGGCACTGATAAGAAGAAGTCAACAGATAACGGCAACCGTAAGATGTTATTCTCTTTACTTTCAAAATAATATAACTTACAAGATATCTTAAAGCCAGAATAAATATATTGTAGGTAGAAATAATTGTTTGTAAATGTTATCCATACTTTATAAGAATCGAGATATGTATAAAAAAAAAACCTTTGTGTTATCACATCGTTAACGAGAAATTTGAAAATGCATTCCGATTGTTCGTATTCCAACGTGGAATTTCTGTTGACAAAAATTCATTTTGGAAATTATTTCAATTTCTGAGACAGAAATATTTCAAGAGATTTTTCATACCGTCATCAGCTTTTCAACAAGTAAGTTTTATCTGTGTTACCAATCGCGTAAAGTGGCTTTAACATATATAATTATGTTTAGAATCATGTGTGTGTGCCTTTAAAAAATAATCAATGAAAGACGTGCGAATACAATGCAATAATAAAACAGCTCAACGACTCCCACTGTTGCAGCCTGATGTTGGAGCTAAATGATGGAATTGGCGCTAAATAACAATCCACTATCATTATCATTATTATTATTATCATTATGGACGTAAACCCTCTAAAATTATAACGGTATATCCCAACATGTTGGGTCCATTAAACGAGTTATACCAACTCCTCAGTAGCACTTTATATTAACCACGATTTGTCCACAAAATATTTCAAAAATGTTCTCAAATTGTTCTCAATTATTAATTGTTTAAAATTCAATACGCCTATGTTTCAAACCCATATAATTGTAAAGTTTGGCTGAGATAACTGGTGGGGGATGGGGTTGGACGTTCAGGTCGATGATTTTAATTCCCCCCCCCCCCCCCCCTCAAAAACAAAACTAACAAAATAAAAATAAAACACTGCTTGCAAATTTCACCACTATTTATTATTTAGTTTGCTCGACTGCATCGGAGATGCCTCTTGGCATGGAGAATCGTGAAATCCCAGATGGAAGTATTTCAGCTTCGTCCAATTTTCAGACAGGATATGATACTTACAGTGCGCGTCTCAATACCTTATGTAAGTACAAAATAATTAGGCTAATTCAATTGTCTTTACAAACCTGTCTGTATAAAAAAGGTCATGCGTTTAATTTTTATGTTGGGGATGGGGTTATCAAATTTGAGCGAATAACCGATAATCAGTTTGGACTCATATGAAGAACTTTGACCGGATTTCGCGCAGAAAAGATAAGATGCTCTATGGAACGGCCAGAAGGACGCACATGACCCTATACTAATGAGTGCACATAGCTCGGATGTTTATTGAAAACAATAGGTCAGTGGACTAGACCATTTCATATAATGGGAATGGCGGTGGATGTGAGAAAGTATTAGTCGATAGTATTGATCCTCACAATACCAGGATAGTCACCAAATCACTTGTAAGTTGTAGTGAAGTTCAAGTGAATTCGTTTCCTCAAGTTCGTCAGTAAAGTCTGTCAGAAAATTATAAATTTTGTGGAATTTTTTTATTTGTTTTGTTGTTGTTGAGAAAACTGGTTATTTTAGTAAGTGTTCTGGACATATGCTCCGTGCTTAAACGGGATCTGTCAGAAATTTTGAATTTTTTTTAATATGATTTTTTTTTAGAAGACTGGTTATGTTCAGTAATTAGTGTTCTTGACATATGATCTGTATATATAGGCGTTTTAAATTGTACACAGAGAAAAAATTACACAGGTTGTGTAAAATCTTACCCTGTTTTAGATGTTAATAATAATAATAATAATGAAACTTATAAAGCGCCATCTATCTAGAAACCTAATCCGAGGCGCTGGTGATAATGAAAAAGACACAAAGATATGGAACATTAGATAAACAAAGATAAATACATGAAACAAATGCACAAAATTAACATTCATTATAAGCTTGTACAAAAAGGTGAGTTTTCAAAAGTATTTCGAAAGAATTAAAATTGTCACATAGTCTTAAACTTTGTGGAAGCATATTCCAGGTGAACCTCCTAATAATTAAGTAAAACTTTACCAAACAGGCGTTGGGTAAAATGTTACCTAACAGTTTGGTTATTGGGTAATTTTATTTAGGTAAACATTTTACATACTTGTGAGGTATAGAACTAAAATGATTGTTTACCTCTACGGTACATAAATTGTACACAATATTAGTTTTAATGTGTTTTTTGTTTGTCTGTCTTACATTATTGTTTGGCAGTGGGAAGAACTATGGGGGGGGGGGGCACGGGGGAATGTGCCCCCCAGCCGAGGTCCATGCCCCCCTATGTGAGATTGCAGGATTCAAGTATTGACATGCCGCCCCCCATAGAAGAAGTGGTGCACCCCTTAGGTGCACCACTTAGTTCCCCCCTGAAAATTGGACCCAAGTACGCCACTGTTGTTTGCTTATAGGCCTATGGGAGGTTTGTTTTGTACCTGGCCCAGTTACAACTGTAAGGATTTCCTCAACTACTTGAGGTATTTAAAGGTTAAACAAATATTGAGTTTTTAAATATTCTTCTTCTCCTGAGTTCAGGCAGGTTAAGCCTCAATTCTTCGCGAGAAAGGGAAAACTATGTAGCCAATTGACAGCTCATAATGACCGCGACACTACATGCATGCACATTACTTGCACGGACTTTTACGAAGCGCGGTCATCGCATGGTACATGACTTCAGTACACGTTATACCGTGTGTGAACGCGTAGTGAAAAATCACTTGCATGCCGAGTACGCGTGGATATCTCATCCCGACAATTCAGCATAACCATTACTCATGTCGTATCCGACCGCCACTTTTTCTCATTCAATATAACCAATAATGTAATCTTACCTACCCAGTAAGGTGGAGAACATATTGATGATGATGAACATATACTTCAAATTATTCCAGGATATCTATTTCATGAAAAATCAGGCATTTTTGGTCTTGTCGTTTTTGTCAACTCCCCCGTTAGTGACCAACACGGTCATTGTGCATGCGCAGTGGCAACTATAATAAGATCCTTCTATTTTCTGAAGGGGAGGATTTTTTTAGAAGGGAAATAAAGTCCGAAAACCATCATAAAAGTGGATTTTAAAGATAGTACTGGTCTACAGCCAAAATGCTTCCGAAACAAATGAAGTCCAACTTGACTAATTATGGGTCACTGAGAATGGAAATGATGCTTAAAATTGTTGATTGGCTCTAGTTTTCAAGATCTACATGTACATGTGTACACGTATGGTAATAGCGTATGATAATTCATGATTAAAAATCTGCTATGTACACCATATACATAGTATGTAAAATGTAAAAACTTAAATATCTTGGAAACAGTAGCCAATCAGCAATTTTAATTGTCATATTTGAATTCAGCACATCAAAATCCATAATAAATAGCACATTTTATCTCCGAAGCAGACAACTTTAAAAATAATTGTTGACCAGTGTAGTTTTCGCTTTCTGTACCCCCAAAAATCGATAGAATAATTTTTAACTGGTTATTGGTTGCAAGAAAATTCCAAAGACCCCTTAAAAAGTGGCGGTCGGATACGACATTCTTTCCCTAATGAACTAGCCTAATTACTCAACAATTGTTTACCTTCATCCGCCTCAATCCGTTGACGAAACTCCCACTGCTGTGACATTATTCGCCTTCGTGTTCTCCATCTTGAATTTGACGTTGATTGAGTCACGGTGCCTCGTGGGGGACTTTACAAAGCATGTATTTTATACACTTTCATAGTAAAATTCTACTAAACAACTGTAAAATTTCTTTCTTTATAACATAAGTAAAACTTACACAACTCGGGTAAAATTTAATTTTTACTCTTGAGTTATGTATTTTTACATTTACAAAATAGATTTGTATTATTTTTCACTGTGTTTTTCTACTTAAATAATTTTTTTGTTCACATAAGGCCAAAAAAAATGCTGGATCGATTGGAATTCTGCCGTGCTGTGCCTTTAAACAACTTTTTCAGAATTCCAATCGATCCAGCAATTTTGGCTGCAATTGGACATCGTTTCATAGCAAAAAAAAAATAAAACAAATAATAAATAAATATATAAAAATGCCAACGCGCGGGTTTGAGGCGGCGACGCGCGCAGAGACCTGAAACCGCGAGACTTTTTTGGCCTGAGAGTAAGACGTCTTTGTAATTGTAAACACAGATTATGCCTGGTGTGCTGGTCCTGACACCAATCCTTGGATTCAGGTTGACTTCAAAGCTAAGGTGTACATCACCGGCCTGATCACACAAGGTATATATGGTTCTAGTGCTCTTATCCGCTGGGTAGAGACGTACAAAATGAAGCACAGTGATGATGGTCAGTCCTGGAATCACGTCACTAATTCAGACGGGACGGAAGAGGCAAGTTCAAATAAAAATGTTATGATTTGATACTCAGTGCTTTCCGACTGTCTGTGGAAAAAATCTACAGGCGACTCGGATTTAAGGGCAAAATCAAATCAATTGTTATCAATCAATGCAAAAATTCCATCAATCTATAAACATGTAATGAGTACACAGCATTTGATTTGGACGTAAGTTGACACAAAATAATTATTGGCAAAATCATGTGTTTGATCGGGAAGAAACATTAAATATTATGCCTTTACATGTTTTGTGTTGTTAAAAAGAAATAAGTATGTAAACAAACAAATAATTGAATATTAAATAAACACCTTTATTGAATTCCCTAACAGTTCACAGGCAACACTGATGGAAACAGCCATGTAACCATCAAATTCGAGACCTTGTATGCACGATTTTTACGCATTCTACCTACGTCATGGGTCACACGATGCTGTATGCGTTTTGAGGTAATAGGCTGCAAGAATCAGTAGCGGAACAAGTTACCGCCGGGCCGGGGGGCAGAGCGCACGGTCGGCCCCCCCCCCCACCCCCAGGCATCATTCCCTAACCACACGTGATTTCCGAGAGACCCGTCATGATTACACTTCATGTTTTCAGGGGAGCTCAAAATAAAGAAAGGGTCCGGTTGATTTGTGTAAGTTCCAGCTCGGGCCCGGTCCCCCATACCAACCACCCCCACCCCCACCCCCCTCCACCAGAATGTAAAAAAAAAAATTTAAAAAAATTATTATTATTGGGGAGGGGGGTCCGGCCCCCCCCCCTCCGGGCCGGGGGACGGCTGCCCCCCCAGCCCCCCCCTGACGGTCCGCCACTGGCAAGGATGCACAGTAACGAGGCTGCTTGATTTATTCAGAGGAGAGAACTCAGTTCTAAATATTGTTAAAATAAATTATCTTGCTGATAGATATTTTCTTACATACATTTTTGAATGTGTTACGATGATCCAACAGTAGACCAAAATAGAGTTTGTTAAAAGCCATGAATACCATTAGTAAACTGTCGGTGTACATGTACATGTACACTCACTGGCCATAAGTATTGCAACATTGAAATTCACACCAAAGTTCAATTTGGAGAACTGTGTTACAATAATTTATTTTATTTTATTTACACTACTTAAGACTTCTTGAAAGTGCCTGTGTTTTGAAGTCAATGTTCTTTTTACTGTTCTTGCTCGGAAACAAAGTCCTTCAATACTTTGTCGGGTAACCACGTGACCTGATAATTGCGGCCATCCGTCTAGGCAATGTCTCGTACAAATTCATGTTGCAATACTTTTGGCCAGTGAGTGTATATGCATACTTTATCAGAAATCGTTGTTGGTATGAGGGGGAAAAGAATCAGTTGGCTTAAGTTAATGTATAGATTTTCACCTCCGTAATCATTCTTGAAAATAACTCTTAAAAGGGATGAATTAAATACACTGTATATAATATGAAGAAAATGTCAACGTTGTTATAGTTGATTATCAATTAAAATATCTATTTTTATTTCTCAGTGCTGCAGGTTTCAAGGTTAAAATTTAACAAGAAGATCTAATTATGTCCATAGATCCAATGGACAGTTAAATTATGAATGATTTGAGCTAAAAAGGGAATTTATTAGATTCAATAAAGTTTTAGAGCTTATTTCTCACAAATAAAACCATCATAAATGGATTTCTGATATTGAATACTTCAGTAGTAAAAGCTGCATTTAATGAATATTGTTGTGCATGAATCCATACAGTAAGAAAACTATTAGATTTAATAAACATTAGATTTAATAAAGATAATTTCAAGGGAAGGTACAACAATGGTATTTGGTGACATTTATTTCAATCCTTTAGTTTTCAAGAAATAACAAAAAATACTAATTTTCATCCATTTTTTGAGATTTTTTTTTTTTTTTTTTATGTTTTACAAAACGTTGCTGTTAATTTTTTTTATTATTCAAGTTTTTATTATTATTGTTTTACATTTTACACAAAGTTTCCAGATTTTTTGTTTTAAATTTGACATAACTATTACTGTTTTCTTAGAGATGAAAGCTCTTCAGATGGAATAATATCTCAGAATGATTGATAATTGCACTAACTTTACATCTAGTAAGCTTTAAGACAATACTTCATTAATTTGATAATCTAGTAATGACCAATGTTGTACCTTCCCTTTAATTTTCATATAATTTATAGGTATTCTATTACACTTAGTGAAAACATGATCAATTACACTACTCAAAACAATTTAGGGAACACCTGAATAATCTCAGTGAAAGCAAGATCATTTATTTCAGATAAACACAATGTTTCACAGAATTGATGAGAAACAACTGCACAATGAAACAGATGATAAAGGATGCATGTAGTGATCACACATTTCATGACATGACTACTGAAATAGAGAGGGGGTTGCAAATGACAATCCCGGTTCATGGAACATTTCAAACCTATTTGATGTTAAAAATCCGGTGTTCTCTAAATTGTTTTGAGTAGTATATTATCTTGAAAAAATTAATTATTATTTCATATATTTTTCTTGCCTGGACAAATATATACATTTTTAATATCATTATTTTTTTTAAATGGACGGATAGCTTCACCCATGTCATAGAACCTAAAAGAACACTTAAATGGACAATATCATCACGATCAGAGCAGACTTTCAACAAGGCATGGAATCGGTGCCCTAGTTTAAGATGAACACAGTGACTTACAATTACTGGCTTATTTATTCAGCAGACACAGTAATACTGTGGGGTATTATTTTCAGTCACTGGAGACATCATTGCTTGAGAGTGACGTGTTTTCGACTGGTTTCTTGAGAAGAAGAAGAGAAGTGCTTGCGGAAGAATGATGCTGCACAAATCCTTAGAGTAATCCACCGGGACCTGTAAAAGCAAACCAAAATTAATGAAATCATTGAATTAAATCAAATCAAATCAGGTATCCTATACTGTTTATACTGCGTTCATCTTAAAGTAAAACACTGATTCCATGCCCTGTTAAAAATCTGTTCTGATCGTGACGATATTGCCCCTTTAAACCATATGTGTATTTCGGTGTTTTTATTCATTAAATTTTTTTTCAAACCACTTTTTATTTAGTTGTTAAAGAGGGGCTCTAAGGTCAAATTTAGTTTTGTGATTTTCCAATAACTAGAGTCCTTATTAAAGTCTGAAAACATTTCAAAAAAGTTAGTCTTTAACCTCATGTTAAAGTGATGTAAAATGTAATTTTATTTGATAACCTTCCTGTGTGAAATTTGTTAACATCCAAAGACAACAGTGATGTCACATTTCAAATAAATGGATCTCTACATTTTTGTACGGTGAATTTGCAGTTCATTCCTGAATCTCCACAATATCTGATCAAATCAGCGTTGAAATTGACTTTTTGACAAACAAAAAATTCCTGTATGGAATGTTACAGACTCATTTACCGTAAGAAAATAGTGACGTCATGTTTCAAATATCGCTCTGAAAGGGTATCAAATAAAATGATATGTTACACCACTTTAAAGTGAAGTTAGAGACTTGTAATTTTTTCACACTTTAATAAGGACTGTATCTATTGGAAAATGAGTGCATCACAAAACTGAATTTGACCTTAGAGTGCCTCTTTAATAAGTGTATATAAGCTTATTTTGTCAGCTGAAAATCTGTAGTCTTTGTACTACTTGTTCGTAAATAAACTCAAAATTAATTTGAATTTGAAAACTCGTACTGCAATCCCCTGCCCAACAGAAGTCTCCAGTTTCTGATCTGCGTGTGTGTCGCCTCAGACCCGCGGCATTTTACATTTTTTCTTTTGCTATGAAACGATGTCCAATTGCAGCCAAAATTGCTGGATCGATTGGAATTCTGCCGTCCTGTGTTTTAACTCTTTCTACCCGGAGTTGTGTGGACGGAATTAATGTAATTAGTGTAATTTGATACTGTAATTTGATACTCTAAACATCAAGGTCAAGTGGGGAAATTATTAATAATTTTTTCATCTTTTGCCAATTGAAGAGAGTAAGGTATCAAAATAAAGGTTATGACTTACTGAGTGTGAATATTGAGATGGGGGTCATGTTGGGGATACCCACAATGCATTGCAGCCATCCAAATATAAACTTATGTTTATCGTTCCGTAGAATAAATGTCAATAAATCTACAAGGTATTGGAAATATGCATTGTATAATAAACAAAGGTGGTTTGTTTATGTTAGAATATGTCAGGGCATAATAAAATTTGAAACCCACTGTTTATGTAACAAAAATCATAATTTGCAACATTGATACAACATACCGTATCGCTATATCGCTATTGTACTTGGTACATATGACCTCAGATTAACAGCTTTTACGGTCGTTTTTTCCCTAAAAATCAAAACTTCCATCACTGTCAGGGTGTTCAAAGTCAACATCGTCAGCATAATCACCTTCATCAGCACTTCCCACTTCATAATTCCATGAACATTTTGTGTTTCGCATCTTGTTGTGAGTTCCATGGAGGCCGCCATTTTGTAAATCAACGTGTGTGGTAAACCGCATAGGGTCATGTGTAATTAACGTAAACAAAAACTTGACACAATCTGAGCTCGGATCGGAATGTTTCGTCAGTTCTCGTAGTCATAAACATCATCAATAATCAATATTTATTAGCTAATTTGCATTGAAGGTACATGATCTCGAATTCTTATTGGTTAGTTGCATATTCTGTTGTCAAAACAAGTCAAAACACAATGATGTTGTCAGGTGATGACGTCGGGCCTATGTCGTGTGCGTGTCGGGCTTCTAAAGTGGCGCGCCGTCTGCGTACGACGCGCATATGGGCTTCTAAAAGGGCGCGCCGTCCAGAAAGAGTTAAATGACTTTTTCACATAGGGGTATGAACGTTTGCCCGATTTGTGCGTCCTCTCTTAGCCATGTATACATGTATCACGTATTTCCCTGTTGGCAAAAAACCAAACAAAAAGATTACTAATAAAAAAAAAGCACATCACTGCACTGATTTTGAAGCCAACCTATGACCAGAAACCGGAAACTTTTTTTTTTTGCCTTATGTTGGAACTGAGTGTATCCGAGTCATACAAAAGAAATCTGGAAGAGTTTATCACAACTTACATACAAGGAAAGACAGGATTGGTTTTGACCAGTTTTAGGAAACCTACCACAGAAACAATTTTGCATCCGTAAAACTTGTAGCTTTAAGTAAAGACTAATTGCTGTGAAATTCTCAATTGAGAACTAATTACTTCTCACGGTGTCACCGCAATTAGACTTTACTTAATTTTGCATATGAAAAATTACTTTACCTTCTATAATGTGCTTCAGGAATTTGTGAAGATTCATGCGGAGGGCGCCCTCACTTGTCTTGATGAGGTCGTGTAAGAAAGCTTCCCCACCCTCACTGCAGAAGATCTGCTTTAGACGATAATCGCTTATTAAATTCATCAGCGTCAATGCACCTGTGTCAAATATCAATTGCTAATGAATTGACATTGGTTCTTTGAGTCAAGCAATCAAGGGCACTAAATAGCTTATAGAGGTCAAGGGGGAAAAAATGTTGAAGGGGGAGAGCTATTCACGGCAGGGGTTGGGGCCTGCTTAAGGGCCCAGGAAAATGTTGGATTCTAGGCACTCTCTGATGCAATATAAACATTTTCAGGACCAATTTTACCAAGTATTCTGGTTCATGCTGCAATTGTGAGCAACCTTTGAATTTCCAAATCTGACTGACATCGATATTGTGAAGGGGGGGCATCACTGACAAACATTTAGGGGAAACAGCCCCCTTTCCCCCCTAGATTTGTCCTTGCTAGAAGTTACTACGGTTGGCACATCTGCTCACGTTCCACCTGACCCTCGCAGCTTCTGCACGTACTATCCGCATTAACATTTTACCTATTTTCATTTCCCTTCATACCAATTCCTCTACAGTATTAAATAACTTCAAGTTGATAATTTCAGTAGAAATGGTTGATGAAATTCTTGCGTCGGGTGATAAACAACTGATTTAATTTGCCCTGCACCAATGTGTGTGGAGTACTGCATACTCAGTGCTTTCCGAGTGTCTGTGAATAAACTTCACAGGTGACTCGGGCAGGATTCGAACCCACGACCTCCTGCTTACTAGCGCAGAGGTCTGCACTAGTAAGCAGGAGGTTGTGGGTTCGAATCCCGCCCGAGGTCTGCACTAGTAAGCAGGAGGTTGCGGGTTCTAATCCCACCCGAGGTCTGCACTAGTAAGCAGGAGGTTGTGGGTTCTAATCCCGCCCGAGGTCTGCACTAGTAAGCAGGATGTTGTGGGTTCGAATCCCGCCCGAGGTCTGCACTAGTAAGCAGGAGGTTGTGGGTTCGAATCCTGCCCGAGGTCTGCACTAGTAAGCAGGAGGTTGTGGGTTCGAATCCCGCCCGAGGTCTGCACTAGTAAGCAGGAGGTTGTGGGTTCGAATCCTGCCCGAGGTCTGCACTAGTAAGCAGGAGGTCATGGGCTCGAATCCCGCCGAGTCGCCTGTGAGTCACCTGTGACACTCGGAAAGCACTGAGTATGCAGTGCTATACACACGTCGGTGCAGGGCAAATTAGAAATGACCAACCTCAACAATACAAGACAATGCTTTTACCAGTCAAAAACGGTTGACTCAGTGCTTTCCGATTGTCTGTGGAAAAAATCTACAGGCGACTCGGATTTAAGGGCAAAATCAAATCAACTGTTATCACTCGATGCAAAAATTTCATTAATCTATAAACATGTAAGAGTACACAGTATTTGAAATGAACTTACCTAATATCGCAATATCCTCATTGTGCTTATTCTTGCGTAAGAAATCCATGAGTAATGAGACCACCCCTAGTGATGCCAGCATCATGTGAACAATAGTCTATAAACATTCCAAGAACAATTCAAGATGATTTATGGGAGGACTCAGTGAACGATTTCCCCTGTATCGCATCGCAAAATGCGACGTAATTTGGACAATCTGCGATGGAATTTCAAACAGTACATCGCAGATTTTGCGATACAAATTGCGACAGATTTTTTCACTATTGTGGTTTAATAATAAACATTTTTGAAATCATATTCACAAACCTTTCCCGAAATAACGTGTAAATGTATATTTCCGACCAAAAAATATCAAGGGATCCGTCCCGACTGGGTTTGTTTCCGTGTGTCCAGATCACGCCGGGGGGTACGTCTGTGTGACGTATGTGGTCAACGATGACATCACGACGCGACGGTGATGATGCAATAGTGAACATGTGCACTGATTTTACCTAGATGTGTATCCGTACATGCAACTTTATTTCCCAGTAATCTGTAAGGATTTTATCCGTAATGCCTAAAATTCTATGTGCATGCATTATTTTTCTGCTGATGAATTAACTACGGGCGAAATTCCCGAAATGGAAAACACGCAACAATTGCACATTTTTTATTTTATTTTATTTTATTTTTTTAGCTTCGCACGTGTTTATTTTTTCTTCTGCTGAGTTTGGGGGTTGGAACATTGAGCAATTGAGCCACCCCTATATACAATAGTACCATGTTCAGTTCACACGTGCACTTGCATACAATCACTACGGCCGTATTGAAAGGAACTCTAGAAACGTTACAACTTCATTTTATAATAAAAGTTTTTGAACATTTAACAAAATGAGCATTCATTTATATATGTAGTGGTGAGATTTAGAATAATTTCGGCACACAATATGATTGCACTTTCAACCACAGTGAGCCACTAATTTTCCTGACAATTTTTTAATAATCAAAATCTAGCTTGATCACACCACAAAGTAACGTTCACTTTGAAAAGCACCCGAACATGTTGCAGTCGGTAATTTGTTTTTGTGATATTTCCTCTGTTTTAGCGATCGATATAATAATGTAAACAAAAAAGAAAATAGACAGAGGATTAACTGTGATGAATGACTGCAATTTGGCGAAAATAATGAAGAAATTGGCCTAGAAGAAAAAAACATGTGAATTTTTTTTTAACACCTGTGGCTCAATTTCCGGACATTAAAGATGCTTATTTCTGGTACAATTTGGACATTCATATTATGAACCAAATGACAGTAAAGTCTTGAAAAACAACACCTTTACCTATGCACACTACATACTGTAATTTTAAGCATTTTTAAATTTGCTATACAAAATTCACAGATTGCTATACAAATAATTATTTTGCTATGCAAATTAATTTTTTGCATCGCAGTTTTGCTATGCAAAATTTTTGAACGAAATCGTTGCCTGGCCAGGCCAAGGCTACCTGGCCTCCTTCTTTTGTGAGTCCTAATCCTGTAATAATACAGTACCTGCCAATCAACATAACCTGGGCTTCTGGAACACACTGACTGAAATTTACTGCCTGATTTATGCAGCAGCAACAGTAATATGACCTTATCATGTGGGGTATTATTTTCAGTCACTGAGTTGATCTCAAATAACTACTCCAATTCCATGCCCTCCGGACAGAAATATAAAAGTATCACATTGGACTATTTCTACAAAAATATACATAAAATGTATTGTAAATAAAAAATAATTTATTTATTCAATAATAAATTCACAGTTCTCTTGAAAATGAGAAAGAGAAAAAAATCACCTCTCCAAAGGACACCAAGTCATAGAGTAACAACAGGCTAGCTCGCTTGACCTCTGACCTGGGGCTACTGAGTCCAGCCAAGGTCTGATTCCCGCAGACCTCCAACAGGTGGATGGAACACTGCCATCCTATTGGCTCGTCCATGTTATAGGCTGGCTTGTGATTGGTTACACGTGAAGGTGGCTTGGTTTTAAGTTTGCTACCTGAAAACAAACCAAATAAATATAAGATGAGTTAAGGCCAAAAAAAAAAGTCTTCAGTTTCTGGTCATCAGTCGGCTTCAAAATCAGTGCGGTGACGCACTTTTTTTTTTTTTTTTTGGGGGGGGGGATAACCTTATGTGATACATGTATACGTGGTACCAAATTTGGCATATACAAAGTATGGTGGCTAAAAGAGGCTTAACAAATCGGGCAAACGTTCATACTCCTATGTGGAAAAGTCGTTTAAAAAGCAGCACGGCAGAATTCCAATCGATCCAGCAATTTTGGCTGCAATTGGACATCTTTTCATAGCCAATTTTCTTTTTAAATGCTGACGCGCTGGTCTGAAGCAAAGACCAGAAACTGGAGACTTCTTTGGGGGCCTAAAGGTTGGCTTGTGATTTGGTTTCACATGAAGGTAACTTGCTTTTAAATTTGCCTGAAAACAAACCAAACAAGAAGTAATGTTTCCTAGTATAGTGAAGTAATTTAGTGAAGTATACTGCACCAACCTTTGCTTGTCTTTGTTGAAGATTCTTCTTCAGAATGACCATTGACCCTTAGAGCATCTTTGACGACCTCTGCTGATTGGGTTGACATTTGACCCAAGACCTGACTGAGTATTTTATCTCGCTCGGCCAACCTCTTGGCCATTTCCGATCTAGAAATAACAACCACAAACGAAGCTTCCTCAATGCAAAGACTTAAACAAAGCAAAAATTAATGAAACGGAACATAACCCTGTCGTCCCGAGATTACTGCACTGGCACTTTTGTTTGTGGTCTCCCAAATTGTCAATATCTTTGTAGGCACAGAAGCCATAAAATCTAATCAATGCCAAATTACGTTGGGAAGCGGCAGTCAGAAGTTCGCTATTAACCACCAAACTGTCTGCAAGGAAAACTGAGACTCAGTACAAAAGTAGGTGTGAAAAAAGAATAATTTACTGAAATAGGACTCAAACCTGGGACCTCCAAATTTTCCCCAAAAAACTTTAAGATTTGTTCTGACTTTTTACAGTAATCTTCAAACTCTTATACCTTGATTTGTGCCGGTTTAGTCTTTCCCTTGCCTCAGCTGACTCCCTAAGCTGTTTAGTTTCTTCAGGGTGAAGAGGTTGGATGACACAGCGTATACACTCTGCAGCCAGCGTCTATGATGTAACATTATCATTGAGATCAATTATCATAAAGTTGAGTAGTTGTGCAAGTGTCTACAAACTTTTCAGTTTGGTTTGTGGTAACACTATGTAACACCATATCGCTAAGTGAGATTGTGGTTCTGACTAGAACCATGTAGGTCTTTTCTACGTATCTACAAACTCTTCATTTTAAGTTTATAGATTTTTTGATGTTTGAGTTGTAGTACTCGAGTGCATTTTTTTAAACTCATGCTCGTACTCGTACTCATGATAAAGTACTTGAATACAACTATAGAGTTTGAGTATGAGTACATGTACTTGTGCTCAAGTCCATTTTCCTGTACTCGTACTCATGAAGTACTCAACTACAACTATAGAGTTGGAGTACGAGTACTCGTGCTCAAGTCCATTTTCCTGTACTCGTACTCATGAACGAGTACTCAACTACAACTATAGAGTTGGAGTAGTACTCGTGCTCAAGTCCATTTTCCTGTACTCGTACTCATGAAGTACTCAACTACAACTATAGAGTTGGAGTACGAGTACTCGTGCTCAAGTCCATTTTCCTGTACTCGTACTCATGAACGAGTACTCAACTACAACTATAGAGTTGGAGTACGAGTACTCGTGCTCAAGTCCATTTTCCTGTACTCGTACTCATGAACGAGTACTCAACTACAACTGTAGAGTTGGAGTACGAGTACTCGTGCTCAAGTCCATTTTCCTGTACTCGTACTCATGAACGAGTACTCAACTACAACTGTAGAGTTGGAGTACGAGTACTCGTGCTCAAGTCCATTTTCCTGTACTCGTACTCATGAACGAGTACTCAACTACAACTGTAGAGTTGGAGTACGAGTACTCGTGCTCAAGTCCATTTTCCTGTACTCGTACTCATGAACGAGTACTCAACTACAACTGTAGAGTTGGAGTACGAGTACTCGTGCTCAAGTACATTTTTCTGTACTCGTACTCATGAACGAGTACTCAACTACAACTGTAGAGTTGGAGCATGCTCAAGTCCATTTTCCTGCTGCTACGTGCTCAAGTCCATTTTCCTGTACTGTGCTCATGAAGGAGTACTCAACTACAACTGTAGAGTTGGAGCGAGTACCGTGCTCAAGTCCATTTTCCTGTACTCGTACTCATGAAGGAGTACTCAACTACAACTGTAGAGTTGGAGTAGGAGTACTCGTGCTCAAGTCCATTTTCCTGTACTCGTACTCATGAAGGAGTACTCAACTACAACTGTAGAGTTGGAGTAGGAGTACTCGTGCTCAAGTCCATTTTCCTGTACTCGTACTCATGAAGGAGTACTCAACTACAACTGTAGAGTTGGAGTACGAGTACTCGTGCTCAAGTCCATTTTCCTGTACTCGTACTCATGAACGAGTACTCAACTACAACTGTAGAGTTGGAGTACGAGTACTCGTGCTCAAGTCCATTTTCCTGTACTCGTACTCATGAACGAGTACTCAACTACAACTGTAGAGTTGGAGTAGTACTCGTGCTCAAGTCCATTTTCCTGTACTCGTACTCATGAACGAGTACTCAACTACAACTGTAGAGTTGGAGTACGAGTACTCGTGCTCAAGTCCATTTTCCTGTACTCGTACTCATGAACGAGTACTCAACTACAACTGGAGAGTTGGAGTACGAGTACTCGTGCTCAAGTCCATTTTCCTGTACTCGTACTCATGAACGAGTACTCAACTACAACTGTAGAGTTGGAGCACGAGTACCGTGCTCAAGTCCATTTTCCTGTACTGCACTCATGAACGAGTGCAGCCAACACAACTGTAGAGTTGGAGGGAGTACTCGTGCTCAAGTCCATTTTCCTGTACTGTACTCATGAACAGTACTCAACTACAACTGGAGAGTTGGAGTACGGAGTACCGTGCTCAAGTCCATTTTCCTGTACTGTACTCATGAACAGTACTCAACTACAACTGTAGAGTTGGAGTACGGAGTACCGTGCTCAAGTCCATTTTTCTGTACTCAGTACTCATGAACAGTACTCAACCACAACTGTAGAGTTGGAGCACGAGTACTCGTGCTCAAGTCCATTTTCCTGTACTGCACTCATGAACGAGTACTCAACTACAACTGTAGAGTTGGAGCACGAGTACCGTGCTCAAGTCCATTTTCCTGTACTCGTACTCATGAATCAGTACTCAACCACAACTGTAGAGTTGGAGCACGAGTACTCGTGCTCAAGTCCATTTTTCTGTACTCGTACTCATGAACGAGTACTCAACTACAACTGTAGAGTTGGAGTACGAGTACTCGTGCTCAAGTCCATTTTCCTGTACTCGTACTCATGAACGAGTACTCAACTACAACTGGAGAGTTGGAGTACGAGTACTCGTGCTCAAGTCCATTTTCCTGTACTCGTACTCATGAACGAGTACTCAACTACAACTGGAGAGTTGGAGTACGAGTACTCGTGCTCAAGTCCATTTTCCTGTACTCGTACTCATGAACGAGTACTCAACTACAACTGGAGAGTTGGAGTACGAGTACTCGTGCTCAAGTCCATTTTCCTGTACTCGTACTCATGAACGAGTACTCAACCACAACTGGAGAGTTGAGAGCACGCAGTACTCGTGCTCAAGTACATTTTCCTGTACTCGTACTCATGAACGAGTACTCAACTACAACTGGAGAGTTGGAGTACGAGTACTCGTGCTCAAGTACATTTTCCTGTACTCGTACTCATGAACGAGTACTCAACTACAACTGGAGAGTTGGAGTACGAGTACTCGTGCTCAAGTACATTTTCCTGTACTCGTACTCATGAACGAGTACTCAACTACAACTGTAGAGTTGGAGTACGAGTACCGTGCTCAAGCACATTTTTCTGTACTGCTCATGAACGAGTACTCAACTACAACTGTAGAGTTGGAGTAGGAGTACCCGTGCTCAAGTACATTTTCCTGTACTCGTACTCATGAACGAGTACTCAACTACAACTGTAGAGTTGGAGTACGAGTACCCGTGCTCAAGTCCATTTTCCTGTACTCGTACTCATGAACGAGTACTCAACTACAACTGTAGAGTTGGAGTACGAGTACCCGTGCTCAAGTCCATTTTCCTGTACTCGTACTCATGAACGAGTACTCAACTACAACTGTAGAGTTGGAGTATGAGTACTCAAGTACATCTTTCTGTACTCGACTACAAGTCTGTTTTGTTGCCCAGTGCTTGCTTCCGATTCATTTTTGTTATCTATTCTTATAAAACTGACAAAAAACTGAGTTCAATACTAATAAACAATTAATAAAACAATCAACTTTGTGTTCACAATATGTCCACGGTGTATCACCATGTGAATTACCATACCTGAATCTTTGGCTCTTGGTGAAATGCTACCCACGGCCCGACCGTCTCACAGACACCATCCTGAAATAATCTTAACCTCAACCGTTTATGTTGCAGTTCTCTGTCCTCATCACGTTCTATTGCACTCTCATCTTTTCTTTCTTTATTTGTAATAACCATCGGCATCTTCCCGTACCCAGCAGTTCGCACGTTCTGCTTGACCCTCGCAGCTTCTGCCCGTTCGGTCGCAGATGGAGGCAGTGACGACGTATGCTCTTTGAAAACACTCTTACTTAGATCAAACTTTATAGGACTGGGGCCTTGTTTTTTAGCCGAAAGGGGTCTTGTCTTTTTCGGCGTCATAGTTTGGGAATCACCACAAGGATTTCTCATGGGTTGATTGGATGAGGGCAGCCTACATTCCAATCCTCCTTTTTTATCCCCCCAGGCCATTTTGCGTTGTTGGATGTCTTTTTCCCGTCTTGCCTTGATTTCCTTTAGCTCCTGTCGATGGGAGGTGATGTTCTCCACGGTAAAACTATTCGGGAAGGCTTGGTCGACCGTCTTCACGTACTGGTAGCCGAGGGCAGGAACTGTCTCCTCCTCCCTTGACCAGTCTTGATGTCCTGCGATCTGCAACTCCACTTCCTTTTCCACCTTGGCATTCCATAGCTCTGATGAGCACGCTGCAAACAGCCTTACGCACTCCACCATCTGTCGTACAAACTCCAGCTCCTCCTCCCTGACTGGGTGGGGTCTATCTCGACTCGGTGACGGTGATCTTATTTGCCACACCTTCATCATGGCCCGCAGATGGAGAATATCAAGGTTCCTCGGTTGCTCTGTTGGAGAACTCTCCTCACCGGAGTCCGGGAACAACCAAAGTGTATAGACGTTGAGTAGATTCAGAATACACAGAGCATCTTGATTAAACATAAACTGGACGACAGCAGAGTTTATTTTGAGAGCTTTGCCCTTTGACCTATGAAGAAAAGTAGAGGGTTAATAATTAAAATCTACACTAAAAAATTTCCCTCATTCAATATAATGCCAGAAGCATGCAAAATTTGTGTAATTTTATTTTCCTGTTTCCAATGTGATGACCACCAAGGCTTTATATGTGTTAATTTCTAATTTTGCAGGTAATCAAAGCAATGGGGAGTTATACAGAAGAACCCTGTATTTTGGGTGTCCTTACCCTTCCATGGGGTGATTTTTCAGAAGAGCACAATAATTTGGATATCCCAACCCCTCTATGGGTGAATATTAAAAAAAAAAAAACAGTAATTTGGGTGTCCTCAAGAATGGAGTGAATTTTCAGAAGAACTCAGTAATTTGGTTATCTTTACCCCTCATTGGCCATTCTACTGTTATGACTAGAAGTCCTCATGTGCTGTCGACCGATAGAGGTGGTTGCTAGGTGACACATACAGCGCACAGCATTGGATAAAGTCTGCAAGAAATCAATGCCAGGACGAAAGCCAATGGTTTTTATCTTCTTGTTCGGGTCCAGTGTGATCTTTGCTGTAATGAAGGAGAATTTTATCCAAAAATTGTTCAGTTTTGCAGGGGTGGAGTTTGACTTTTCGACTGCATTTACGATTGCATTTTACATAAATTTATTAACTAAGTAATACGCTGATTGACAGCTGTCATGCCTGTCAATCAAAATATCTTATTGACCAACAAAATTATGAACAAAATACTGTTACATATTTTGAATAATCATGATACAGGCCTCCCAGTGCCTAATCTACCAAATATAGGTTTTTTTAAATAGGTTTTTAAAGCAAAATATATGTGATTATTGGTTTACCAAATGCCAAAATATAGGCTTTTATAGGTTATTTCCAGTGATTATGCAGTGTTAAGTAACAAGTTTTTGGTAAATTACCTACCTTCTGAGTACTTTTTGCAACAAAGTACATTACCCCATACCCTGTCTGGCAGAAAATCTAAGAGCGGTATCACATGTTACAGTTTGGCTACTGGTTTGGCTTCATCTCTTTATACTTAGGAAGTAATTTTTCTTCAAAGCCATGACGATTTTATGAGGAAGTTGAAAATGTGTTGCAGGAGATTAAAAATATGGGTTTTATAGGTTAATATAGGTTTGGTTTTTTTTTGGGGGGGGGGGGGGGGGAAAATAAAGGTTCCCATTTTTAAATATAGGTTTTTATAGGTTTCACTGGGGGGCCTGATGATATGATATATGGAATAGTTACATCCTTCCTACTCCAACTGCAGCTGTCTAAATAGCCTCAAAACTTTCCCTTGCTTCACGGCATCTATGGGTTCCATGGCTTTTGACTAGTACCCCCGAAACAAAGATATTGACAATTTGGGAGACCACTGTTCATAGGGCTGGGTATCTCAGTAGGTGGAGCACCGGTACGGTAATCCAGAGGATGAAGGTTCGAGCCCCGCTCTCCATTTGTCTTTGTTAACTCCAAAACTTTCACTAAAAACTAACCTTCTTTGTGAATTGTCTCTACAAGGATTTTAATGAGGACCCTTATGCCCCTGATGCTAGCATCGTTCTTCCTTGTTGCTAGGTAACCCGGATCTTCCTTTTGACTCCTTGTCCCGGAATTCTTGGCTTCGGCGGTTGACTGGTCTCTAAAGGCAGATTCAGTTTGTATGGTCACTTCTTTCAGCTTGTTTGGAGAGGCACGTCGTAAAATTTCCATCAGTGTAGCCATACACAACTCTCTTAATTTCCTGAATATCGCACATTTTAGGTAAAACTTGTAGCTTTGCATGGTGAAGAGAATAAGTAAAGACAAATTGCGGTGACACCATGTGAAATTCTCAATTGAGTAGTAATTAGTTCTGAAAAGAACTGGAGGTTACAACTCGATGTTTCGATCAGTATGCTCTGATCGTCTTCAGACATTTTGATCGTCTTCAGAGATTTTGAATAAATTTTTAAGCCTTTCAATTTACGCAAGTATGCCTCTTGTTGCACCTGGTCTTTGGTGCCACTTTTTCCCAGACATTTTAATTTCATATTGAAGAGCCCTATTATGAATCAAAATAAAGAAGAAAATTAATCCTGAATGTGAAGTGACAAACTTGGATCTTCAAAATGTAGCATCAGTGGGAAAAGGTTGTATTTCAAAATATGAAATAAAGTTGTATATGAAAAAGTGATAAATATGTATAAATCAAGACAATAGAGGGTAGCAACATCTACTTTCACAAACAATAGAGGGCAGCAACATCTACTTTCACATACAATAGAGGGCAGCAACATCTACTTTCACATACAACATTCTAGCTCTGGCAAAATAATCGGTTTACAACAAGACTGTAACTAGTGTCGTGGCCGAGCGGTCTAGCGCACCGAACTCAAGTTCTGGTGTTGCTAGCAGCAGGGTGTGGGTTCGAGCCCCGGTCGTGACACTTGTGTCCTTGAGCAAGATACTTAACCATAATTGCTTCGTCCTTCGGATGGGACGTTAAGCCATAGGTCCCGTGTACTAGATTAAGTAATGCACGTAAAAGAACCCAGAACACTTATCGTGGAAGAGTAGGGGTTTACCCCGGTGTTTCTGGTTCACATAGCAAGCGCCCTTGTTTACAGGTTTCCTCAGGCTTCCGAGCTACAGTGCTTAAGTGTGCTTTTGAGGCATCCTTGGTTTCATTACCAGAAATGTGTAATAATAATAATAATAATAATAATACACCCTTGTTGCACCGGCACAAAGTGTACGTTTCACAATAGTAACAATCAAACAACATACCTACAATGCGTTGCCCTTAACACTCTAAGGACAACTCTAATCTTCCCATCATCCAGCAGTGCAGATAAGCCGTAGTCAGAGCCACATAACGCAAGGAAGAACTCTGCGGTTTTGATCTGAACAGAGCTGCAAGAGGTATCAAGGAAAATAACAAACAAACTCATACAGTATGGGTGCAACTCAGATGTGCTCCATGTACAAATCATATAGGGCATCCCCAAAAAACCCTACAATAATATGAACAGCAGAGGATAACAATAAGAGGTCCTCATCAGTATAAACACTGCTGTGTGCAATGTTTTCTCCCAGCAGAAGATCGTAAGCAATAAAATGGCTCCTTTGAAAAAAAGTAGGGCATAACTGTTATATACTACTCAAAACAATTTAGGGAACACCGGAATAATCTCAGTTAAAGCAAGATCATTTATTTCAGATAAACACAATGTTTCACAGAATTGATGAGAAACAACTGCACAATGAAACAGATGATAAAGGATGCATGTAGTGATTACACATTTCATGACATGACTACTGAAAGAGAGATGGGGTTGCAAATGAAAATCCTGGTTCATGGAACATTTCAAAACTATTTGATGTTAAAAATCCGGTGTTCCCTAAATTGTTTTGAGTAGTATATATTTGTTGCTAGAATTACTCCCAAGACATGTTTTTCCATTCCCATGCAGAATTTAACTTTCCTACAATGACTTATAAATGGCAGAAAAACGACAAAACTTTCACACTTGTGTGCCCGGAAGAAGGTCGTAAGGCTCTACAACCTTCTTCCGGGCACACAAAGTACAACTTTTTCTCCCAGCAGAAGGTCGTAAGCAATAAAATGGCTCCTTTGAAAAAAGTAAGGCACAACTGTTATATATTTGTTGCTAGCATTACTCCCAAGACATGTTTTTCCATTCACATTTAGCTTTCCTACAATGACTTATAAATGGCAGAAAAATGACCAAACTTTCACACTCAGTTTTCTTGAAACACAATTTTGCACATTAATTGTTAAACCTTTTGCCGGTCTGCATTTTGTTACATCCTTCTTCCGGGCACACGACAAAATGTCCTTGGTTGCACCTGATGTACAAATCCATTGGGGCATGCTTAAAAAAGTTCACAAAAATGGAAACAATAGAGGGGAACAAATGCGGTTCTCTGTATATAAAGTATGACTGAATGTATGTGTCTGAGTGTGTGTGGTAGAGGATGGGTTGTTTTTTGGGGGTTGGGGGCAGGAATATTTGTTGCAACTCCAGCTCAAACATACCAGTTTTCTTGAGTCAGTGCTATTGCTATGTGCTCCATAACTCTATGCTCCAGCACTCCAGCCACAGTGTAGTCCGTGTGCTGCAAGAGGTGAGTGAACAGACCTGCCAGACTTTCCTGTCAACATGTCAAGAGATTTACATGCTAAATGGAATGTCATGGTCGAGCGGTTTAGTACATCGGATTTGTGTTTTGATGGCTGAGTCGTCAGAATGTGGGTTCGAATCCCAACCGCGACCAGGGTACTTGTGTCCTTGAGCAAGACACTTTACCATAATTGCTTCTCTCCACCCAGGGGTAAATGGGTACCTGTGAGGGCAGAGTTGGTTGATTAGCCCTATATGCGCTGTAATGGCAGCAATTGAGCTGTATACTCCCCAGGGAGCTGAGATGGTTTCAGGAATGATTTATGAGCCTGATGAGCAGGGGTAATAATGTAATGCGCCTTGAGCACCAGTTTGGTGGGTACGTGTGCTATATAAGTCTACATTATTATTATTATTATTATTATTATTAAATATGATTATCATTTCAACCATAAACAAAAAAGTATTCTTCTCCTAGTTTGTAAGATATTTGCTGCTCTCATAGTGTTAGCCAGCAATACCTTTTGGTGTCTTTTGGACGCCCTGTTTGCTAAATGTAAAACCCTGTTTTATTTGCAATAACTATTGTAAGTTCAATATTTGGACACCTTGTTTTTCAAAGATTCCTGGCTTTGCATGGTGGAGTATCGGTTCAGTTTACAGTAACACCATGGAGATTAGAATACAGCAATGCAGGTTTACCATGGGTTTACCATGGGTTTTCCATGGGTTTACCATGGGTTTACCATGGGTGTACCATGGGTATACCATGGGTGTACCTTGGGTTTACCATGGGTGTACCTTGGGTTTACCATGGGCAGAGATGCCAACATTGAATTCCAAAAAAGAGTAGCATCTATTGAAAAAAAAAATCGCAAAAATCTAAAGCTAAAAAATGCATGTCCGGATTTTGGGCAATGTCAGCGCCGCACTCGGTGTGAACCCCGCTGGCGGTAGTGGGACCGGGGGTAGAGTAAATTGGAGGAAAATACTCAATGAAAAAAATTATGAAATTATAACAATGCTAGACCGTACGTATCTTATCTTAAAAAGCTCACAAAAATGATCTTCTGAATTAGTAATCCATGCATCAATCACGTTAGAAATTTTGATTATAATACTAACTGTTCTCTTTCTTGGGGTCTCGAAGGCAAATAACAAATTGATAGCCTTAGCTAGGCCTAGCCCTAGCTAGCTCACCTGGGCCCAATTTCATGACGCTGCTTACCACATAATTCTGCGCTTACAGCGCCATAAAAAGCGCGTGATTCTATGCGCCGTAAGCGCAGAATTCCACAGTAAGCAGTGCCTGCACGCCTGACACTGAAGTCGCACTTGCAAAGAAGCTTCTAGAAATTAAAAGGTAATGCACGTGCGCGAGCACAATTATGCGCGCATGTACATGTACACGTGTACACACAAGCTACCTCACAGACAACCTCATTCCCCACGGGTATGATCATTATTCCCCATTATGTAATATAGATCAATGGGTACGATCTTGCAAATAATGTACAGATGTACTAGTACAGGCAGGGTACATGTAGGTAGGCAGTCGAATCCAGCGCGCTCGCGCTTGTGTGTGATACGTACATAATCGTGTGAATTCGCCGCTAATCCCGCTATCGTCGCTTTTTACCACCACTGCGGTTTATATTAGATTGTTGTTTTGTTTTTTCATTTTTTAAATTATTTTTCATCATTTTTATTTCCACTTAATAGTTCATTCATTGTTTGCTTGAGCTATATACAATTATACCAGGGCGGCTTGTTTAGCGTATTTCAATGAAGTATTATCGTAGAGTCGTATTCACGGCTCAAAATCGTATTTGCTACGCCCAAATCGTGTATGTTGGCATCTCTGCATGGGTGTACCATGGGTGTACCATGGGTGTACCATGGGTGTACCATGGGTGTACCATGGGTGTACCATGGGTGTACCATGGGTGTACCATGGGTGTACCATGGGTGTACCATGGGTTTACTAAAGGGTTTACCATGGATTTACATTATCATGGGTTTACCATGGGTTTGCCATGCGTTTACCATAGGGTTTACCATAGGGTTTACCTTCATAGCTGGATATCTTAGCCAGACTTCCATGATATCCTCCATACAGTGATCCAACAACAGAACGGCAATCTCAAAGGACTGTCCTAATCTACTCAGCAGTTGGCCCACAGCTACTTTAGTCTCTGGTGCCAGATTGGCTGACAGACAGCCAATCAAGATTGGTAATCCCCTGGTGATCATCTTCTCCAGCCAATGATCAGCCAGCTTTTTGTGCATCACAACCTGAATGAATATTCATGTATGAATATTCATGAAAAAGTGAAATGGTGTGATCTAAGGTGGTTTTAAGGAAGTGTATACCATTGTTTGAGAAACTGTTAATAATTTTTGTTTAAATTTCTGAGAAACTTCAAGACCAATTAGTTGAAATTATCACATTTTTTCAAAATCCTTATGCTCATTTTGAAAGACCATTCCACCATTGGTAATTACGATCCTTAACATTTGAATAATTCCCTCACCGTAATATACGTAATGCCCTTAAATATATCAGTACCGATTATAAATTTGTCTATTTATTTATCTGTAAAAATCCTGCATTTAAAGTGCAGTTTTTCCATTATATACCACCCCTATTTGAGGAAATGATATTGTCCATACCTTCTCCAATACTGCAGCAGCTATGGCATGACTGGGAGCTTCCATTTTATCCTGCAGGAGGGCAAGGAGCTGAGGGACAATGCCCATCTTAAGGAGTATCTTTGCGTTTGCTTCATTGCTGGCTGCCTGTCTTAACCCCATGAATGCAACATGTCTGACTAGTTGGTTATTGCTGCTTGTTAGATGCATAAGCTTTTAATAACATAGAGAAAACAGATATTCAAAGTTGTGGTTAAAACATGGCTCGATTCCACTTTTTGTTTATTCCTATTAAAGGGACATTATCATCACAATCAGAGCAGACTTTCAACAGGGCATGGAATCGGTGTCCTAGTTTAAGATGAACACAGTGACTGAAAATTACCGGCTCAGTTATGCAGCAGCAACGGTAATATGACCTTTTCGTGTGGGGTATTATTTTCAGTCACTGAGTGTATCTAAAACTAACAAAATTTGCATATTTAAAATTTGCATATTTTTTGTAAAAATTCACCTGATGAAGATGCTTATCAGAAATCATATCACCATGGCAACTAGCCACCAAATTCTTGATCACTCCAAGTTGTCTTGTTGACCCTTTTCTCTCCTGGGCGACCAGCATCCCGATCAAAGTGACCAACGAGAACGACTTGTCGTAGTCTGAGTCTTCATCTGAATCCGATGAATCATTAGAAGATGTTGTGCTTGTTATGGGGCCGTTTCTTAGTTGGCCCTGCAATGAAGATAACTTGGTGATGTTCCCGCATGAGCATCGAGTGTTGAGCTTGGCAGTGAGTAGGGAAGCATGGTGTAAACCCGGAGAGGGCTGTGGATAAGAATCTAGAGCTATCGTCTCTAGACGGCTAAAGATGTCTCGGAGCTGTACGTTGTCTTGACTGCATTATGAGAGAGAAATTCATGAAAAACAGTTTATAAATAGTCACCGAGAAAAAAATCACTTAGGATCAAGTAGGTGTGTTATGAAATTTGGAACTCATCGGTAATCATTCAAATCATGACCAATCAGATCTGTTGCGATGCAAGGCCAAGAACAGGGCAACAGAGGTAGTGACCCATGGCCTCTGCCTTGTAAAAGTAGAGGTAGTGTTTGTGATGTCATTGTTAACAAACCATGCTATTGGCTTATTATGCATCAAAGACTTGTACCTCATGCTCTCTTGAGGTCTGAATAAGGATTCACTGCAGCTAGATTTTGCAGCTGCTGGGATCTTCTGCAAAAAACGTCTGCCTTCCACAGCTACAGGAGGCTCCATCATTAGGCGATTCTAGATGAACCCTGCTCACGTTATCATGTCGAGTCTGTAAACCAAAACATTTATACAAACAATTTTCTCAACATTTTAGCCTACAATCCCGGTCAAATCTCGCTGGGCCCCCCGGCCCCCTCACAATGTTGGCTCTCATTCCAAGGTATGTGCTCCAGCTGGAGATGACAACATTGGTGGGGGAGCAGGGGAGTGGAGGAGTGGAGGAGTGGAGGAGCGGGGGACAGGGGAGGGTATGTTTATTGTCACGTGTCCCAACTATTTTGGCCGGGATTGTAGACCTAATTTAGCTTTAGGATTTTAAATAACTTAATCTTGCCTTAATTAATGATCATAGTTATTTAACATCATGCCATGGCTAGTGTTACCTGCCTGTATTGATCTATCTTACCGGAAGATAATTACAGGGACAATATCGCCACAATCAACAGGGCATGGAATCAGAGTGCTAGTATTAGATTAACTCACTGACTGAAAAAAATGTATGTAAAGTTGCAAGCGGAGGGAATTTCTGGAAGGGAGAAATCATAGGTTTATGAGTTAGAGAATTTGCTCAACATGTTATTTAGCGTGTGGGGTAGGAGCCATGTTCTGACGCTCACAGCGACAAATTACATAATTATTCGAAAAATAAGAGACTGTGAACGGAAGAAGCATTCGGACTAGATACGCCTAGCATATATCCCTTTTTGGCTTTTGACCCGTCATGCCTGTGTACTGTTACAAACAGATACACAAACAGAAAGCTAAATTTTTAAGAATTTTTGAGAATTTACAGTTTAAATACAATAGAATCCAATACACATTTATAATAAATTTATTAACCCTCCTACTTTTGGTACCTTTTTCATACAAGTTGATGCACCATTTGAAACCATTCGCTTTTGTGGTTTTGAATGGTGAAATAACTGTGTACAGTATTGATTCCCCCAAATGGTTTTGAATGGTAGGTCAGCTAATACAAAACCTTGTTTGGATCTTTCCAAATGGTAGTACAGCTAATACAAAACCTTGTTTGGATACAAGTTTCTAAGTGGTGAATCAATGGACCCTCTATGCATTTGAATGGATTTGAATGGTAGTAAAGCTTGCTACCAACACTTTTCAACTGGTATCACCATGTGTGTACAAAACCAATGGGCATTTTTGAAAGTGGAAATTTTGAATGGTTTCAAATGGTCTATCAGTAGGAGGGTTAATTTTATGCTAGATATCATTTTCAATGGAAAGAATGTCATATCCGACCGCCACTTTTTAAGAGTTTTTTTTTGAATTTTTTTGCAACCAATAAAAAAAAATGATTCTATCGATTTTTTGGTGGTACAGAAAGCGAAAACTATCTTTAAAATCCACTTTTATGATGGTTTTCTGATTTCCCTTCTAAAAAAAATCTTCCCCTTCAGAAAATAGAAGCATCCGTTATAGTTGCCACAGGGCATGTACATTACAATGACCGTGTTGGTCACAAATGGGTGAGTTTACAAGATCAGACTGACATGACTGAGGAAGTCATCGTATATCAAAAATGCCTGATTTTTCATGAAATAAATATCCTGGAATAATTTGAAGTATATGTCCATCATCATCCATATGAATTATCATGTTCTCCACCTTACTGGAATTAATACTGGGTAGGTAAGATTACATTAATAAAAATAATATTGGTTATATTTGATGAATGAGAAAAAGTGGCAGTCGGATACGACATTCTACCCTTTTCAATAATCCAAAACTGAACACAACAATGATGAATAAATTACATCCATTACCAAACCAAATCAGCCATCTCGAAATTCACACCGTACACCCCATAACTGACATGACTGGCTGATGATGCGTGAAGAAATTATCAATAATTTATCAACAACATTGGTAACTAGTCTGGTGTCCTTCCCACTAATACATTAACTAAGAAATGTACACGAGGCACCAGACATCAATATGGCCGCGAAAGACTGCGATCGACTGAAGCCAGCGTTGGAAAATGAAGGTTGTTTTAACGAAATCCTGCAATAAATCTTGAACTTATTGTTCATATTTTGATTAAAGGAATAATTGTTTGCAAAGTAATGTTTTAATTCTTCTTACCATCACGTCTTGGACATTGGTAGGAATCGTGTTTTAACTTCACGTAGTAACGTTAGACGTTCAGTCGATCGATGCTCAAAAAAGAAAATCAAAATGTTTTGCATGATGACCGCAAGAGGGCAGGCGTCATGAAATTGAAAAAACAACAAGAATTATGACCAGATGACTAACAATTTCTTTCTAAATACGTAGGGCCTATAGTATAGATTACTTATTTATTAGTATTTCAGGATTATATATTTTATTGTAAATTTTGAAATCAAGCCTTAGTTTCAAGGTAGGCTATCCGTGAACCACCGTAACACTAACAGTTACATGTGTATAGCAGGCGTGGAGGAAGGAAAAAAGAATTTTCTTAACAGATACATGTAGGCCTATGTACGAGTATAATATAGTGATCACTGATAACATAATGCTAAATCTAGAGTGACGTCAATCATGTCAATAAGCTTCCTGAAGGGGTTAGTGAAAACGATGTTATTGTAGCTGTTAATGTTACGGATGGTTACAATGAAAAAATGCCCATGTTGCATTTACTACAAAGTTTCAGCTGACTAAAACGGTATTTTCAAATACAAAGCAGGCACCAGGTTGTGATTGAAGAAAATATTTTGTCATTTTCACTGTTGCTGGTATCCATGGAATTAACCATTTTGTATTGCAGGTAAGCATAGATCAGTATTGATGATTGAATCACGCTAAATGAAAACCAAGGTTAGGAGATTGCACGAAAATCTACACGAGCCTGACCTCATCAACCAAAAAATGCATGACCTCATTTGCATACCAAAGGTCAGGTCGCCTCCCAATTTGTTTAAAACGGGTGTCTGTGGCAAGACAACAGGTGCGTACTATACATCACTTATTATCAAGAGTTAAAATAAGCACCCTTGTTTCAACTGTGCCAGTACCTATGTTTCAACCTCAGGGGTCGCAGAGGTCACAAACTCTAAGACACCAACAGACCCTGCTGCAAGAACCAGAACTGAAATTAGTCACAATGCACCGCTCAGTTCTCCGCCGCACGGAGAGAAGCGGAAAGCCTCGTCGGCGAGTCCAGACGATGGGGGACAGAAGAAGGCGAGACCATTTGCAATGTTTTTTGGAGCCAAGTTGAGAGCAGGAGGAGAGGTGGCATCGCAGAAGAAAGATGCGGCGAGTCTCAAGCCAGGTGGGACAAAGGGTAACAGCATGAAGATAGCGATGATACAACCGATTCGATCAGTCACAATGAAACTAATGCAGGTAAGAAGACGAGTCGAGGTCCAACCACTGGTTTTTGAACGGTTAACTCTTGGCTTTATCTTTGATACCGAAAAATACCGGTGAAGCCGAAAGTGGTAACAGCTAACTTCCAAAGGGGCTGGAAGTTGAAAGCTCCCGAAGTGTTCTTGTTCTTGCGGATGCCTCTTGCTTTCCTCAACTTGCTTTCCTCAACCTCTTTTCAGTTTTCACGTTTTTCTGATTTTGTAGTCCTTTCTTTCCCCATTTCCTTCCTGTCATTTTATTTTATTTTATTTACTTACTACACGTAAGGTTTGACACTGTTTGACTTTTAAATGAACTAGATATACCTTGGCAAATATATCAAAATTTTGACTGATTTTGACCCTTGTAGTTATAGGAGGGTTGAACTTTCACAGTTTTTGTGAATGTAATGCTAATTTTGAATAGCTAAGCTTGATTTTTGATCAGCAAATTGTGAATTATATGTAGCGTTTTGTTGTGCGATACAAATGCAATCGTTTACTGTGATCCTCTTGTAGAATAGATGCAATAACTTTCCCCAAAAGTGTCCAGCTTTAAGTTAGATTTGATTACTTTTTGTTTTTCTTTTATAGAAAAACATCCGTGAATCTCAATCTGTTGACTCCTTCAAAAGAAGAACTTAAAAACTCATGTTATGTGTATTGCCTATAAGGACTACTGACATTCATAATTTTATATGGATTTTTTTATCTTTTGTTTAGTATTATATTGCATTTGCTATTGCATTGTTATGCTATTGTATGATTTCTTGTTTACTGTAAAGCGCCTTGAGCACTTCTTGGTGGATATGTGCGCATTATAAATCTTCTGTATTATTATTATTATTATTATTATAGAAACCTAAAGAACCTGAGCTGAAGGCACCCATTAGTACAGCCGTTGCCAAAGCCTTCACAGAGGATAGTGATGTGAGTTGAACATAAAAACACGAGTGATTGACGCCTCTGATATGTTTTTGATTTCCCATTCTATTCCATTCTTGAATATGTATAGCCCCTGTTTTTTGTTATTTTGCTGGTTATATATTGCTTTAACCCTCCTACTTCTTGTACCTTTTTCATACAAGTTGATCCACCATTTGAAACCATTCGCTTTTGTGGTTTTGAATGGTGAAATAACTGTGTACAGTATTGATTCCCCCAAATGGTTTTGATTGGTAGGTCAGCTAATACAAAACCTTGTTTGGATCTTTCCAAATGGTAGTACAGCTAAAACAAATAATTGAGATACAATGTACAAAGTCTATGGGAATCAAATCGAGGCTAATGTCCAAAATAGACTGTGCTTTTGACACTGTATTTTTCATGGTGGTTTGTAATGGAGAGTCAGGGTGTGACATTTGACGTCTGTAATTTTGATATCCACAGGAGGAAGAGGAGATGCCCCCAGAAGCCAAGATGAGAATGAAGAACGTCGGCAGGTAAAACCAAGAAAGAGAATTAAATCAGACCAGTGATTTCTCAGGATTTTCCTGATTTTTTTTTTTTACAAATCTCCCTTTGCCTCAAAATTTTCTTGAAAGAAGAGAAGTAGCCACCAAGGAAAGAAAGAATTAGCCTGTACTGTGTCCAAACCTCAAGTTTCTTGTTTGTGGGGATGTGGAGAGTCTGTAAATCCTCAAAAATTAAACATCCAGGAGGTTCAGGGGGCTTTGTCCTCTAAGGAAGACTCAGGCCTGCTACCCATTTTTCAGAATTTGTTACTCCTGTCACACCCATGTAAAATACTGCAATTAAATTGCAGTCAAGACATGTACTGTTTGTACTAGGGGCCCAACAACTGATTTAATTTTGCCCTACACCCATCGGTGGAGGGAGGGCAAAATTAAATCAATTGTTTATCACCGGCGATGCAAGAATTTGACCAACCTGTGTACCTTGAAAATGTTGACAATTTTGTAAAAAGCTTGTTTCCATATTATCCGTATATAGAGGATTTATCTTGCTAACTTTATTTTGACCATTTCTCAGTTTCTTCATTTTGTTTTCTGTTTTATTGTTTTTAGAGAAACCCCAACGTCGGCAGGTCCCAACTCGTACAACAAGTCAAAGTATGGCTTCAATGATCACGCCCGCTCTTGGAAGAAAGATATAGACATAAAGACAGGTGTCAACAAAAGTGACGATAAATAATTTTCAGATTTTTGGTTTTTAACCCTTCTGTGACTGCAAGGGTCAAAATCAGTCAAATTGTTGATATACTTGCCAAGGTACATCTAGTGCACATAAAAAGTTGAGCACTGTCAAACCTTACGTGTAGTAAGTACATTTACAGGTTAAAAGGAGTCAACTGTTTTTGACTTGTAAAAGCATTGTCTGGTATTTTTCAGGGTGGTCAAAATGACAGTAAAAACCAGTCAAAAATGCCCCTGTGTGCACATTTGGGTCAACAGTCAAAACAGGCAGTTGACTGGTTTTGACCACTGTAGCTACTTGCCACTAAAGTGCAGTTATTGTAGGAGGGTTAACCCTAACTCCCTAGACAACAAAGCCAGTTGGAGGATTTTGAAGGACTTTTATTGTTTTAATACAATGCCGAGGGAGTTAGGGTTAATCTCCATCGAGTGGCCACAGTGACTGTCAACCAAAGTTGGACTGATATAGTAAACCAAATGGGGGTTGTATCAAATGTTTTGAAATGTTATTTTTTTTCTTTACAGATGCATGTTTATTACTTTACTGGTTATATCAATTTTTAATGTGAAAATTTTGTTGTAGAAAGAAAATAAATACTTTAAAAATATTTTTTTTGTACAATCTTAAGTCCCAAAAAAAGTCTCCGGCTTCTGGTCTCCGCGCGCGTCGCCTCAGACCCGCACGTCAGCATTTTTAATTTTATTTTTTTGCTATCAAACGATATCCAATTGCAGCCAAAGTTGCTGGATCGATTGGAATTCTGCCGTGCTGTATTTTAAATGACTTTTTCACATAAGAGTAAACATTTGCCTGATTTGTGAGGCCTTTCTTATCCACCATACTTTGTATATATATATGGGAAGTTTGGTCACCGCGTACACCTGTATCACGCATTTCCCTATTGAAAAAAAATAAGATTACCCCCAAAACAAATGTGTCACTGCACCGATTTTGAAGCCGACTGATGACCAAAAACTGGAGACTTTTTTTTTGCCTAAACAGTTATTAAGTGAATTTGTGACAGTAACCGCCATAAATTACTTTCTTTCCGTTATTTTGTGAATTCAAGTCAATCATGTGAGGTCTTGAATGGACGACTTGTCAGAAACAAGCCCCATGTAAGAAACAAATATTATAATAATAATAATAAATAATAATAACAATAATAATAATGTGGACTTATATAGTGCACGTATCCACCAAACTGGTGCTCAAGGCACATTATATTATTACCCCTGCTCATCAGGCTCATAAATCATTCCTGAAACCATCTCAGCTCCCTGTGGAGTATACAGCTCAATTGCTGCCATTTCAGCGTATATGGGCTAATCAAACACAACAACCAACTCTGCCCTCACAGGTACCCATTTACCCCTGGGTGGAGAGAAGCAATTATGGTAAAGTGTCTTGCTCAAGGACACAAGCACCATGGTCGTGGTGGGGATTCGAACCCACATGCTGACGACTCGGCCATCAGAACACAAATCCGATGCACTAAACCACTCAACCATGACACTCCATATATGCTTGGATATTAAGACTCTTTATACAATGCAGTGTTATACTGTTGGTATGTTCATCCAGTTTTTAAAAAATATCCATTGACAAAAAAATCCTCTGTCAGAGGTGCTATCATTTTTGAGAAGTCAAATATTTTCCTGCAATTATGTTCATCAGAATTTTGATGACGAATTGTATCCCATTTTATTTCTTCATTTATAATTTTTTTTAAAAAATTAATACAAACAATTCATGGCTGTGGGTTATTTAAAAAAAAAGGATAGTCAAGTCCAAAATTATTTTGTTAGCAATATGTATGTAAGGTGAGTGTACAATGGCAATTGTCATCTGCAAAGTAACAAAATTCATGTCCTTCGTGGAAAATTGAAAGGAACAGGATCGGGGGCGGGGGGTGCTTTTTTAAGGTGATCAATGACTTGGTTTTTGGGCCGTTTCTTTAAAATAAAAAGTGTGTGGCAATATTTACTCACTTTATTTTTGTCAAGTTATTCATGATCAATTGTATTGGGATTCATGTATAGCTATAGAACCTTTTTAGGCATGCAGTCTTTTCTGTATGGAAGATTTAAAGCATAAAGAAGACATGATGACTTGTGGAATAAAATACTTTCTTGTACATAGGACGATAATGGAGTGTGGCAGAATTGTTTTGTTTCGATTTGGTTCATGCAGTTTGTTGGCAAGGGTGGGCAGCTGAAACCTCATCTTCCGACTTGGGAGACCACAATTAGTTTTGAACTACTGTTCAAAATGTTTGTAAGAGTACTCTATAATAGGAAAATACTGGCAGAATACACGACAGCAAAAATGGTTCACTATGATCGAGGATTCTTTGATAAAAAAAAATCCTGGTCACAAGGCGTGTGCTTCGTTATTGATCCCGTCAGCTCAGATGATTAGCATTGCATACAGTGCTTCCACTTTTCAAATCTACATTTCCTTAGAATTTACAGAAACATTTCCTTAGATTTTTTTCCCGATGTTCCTTAGTTTTACTTAAATCATCAAAAGTGTATTAGCCCCTGTATGCATACACAGTTTGCATATGTGAAAGTTGCAGTAGGCCATAAGAAGTGCATGCTGTTGAAAAAAAGCCCAAAACCTTCCAAAATGGAAAGTCAATTCATGGGAAAATAAGCATTCTAAACACTAAGTTGGCACTTTTTGGCAGTTTTTGCACGCCTTCCCCATCAGTTGGTCCCCTGCAGCCTAGTGTAACGTTAATTCTTTAAATGCGAGCCCGCGGTGGTCACTTACCAGACATACATACGTGCGTAGGCCAGCCTAGGTAGCATGAAAATCTGACGTCATGCTTAGACTAGCCCATGGCTGTGCCTAACATGCGGCCGGCAACTAGGCTGTTTGTTTTGTGCCGTGCCTAGTCAAATCTGCGTCAATGCTATACAGCGCGCAAACTGACCGAGGGTATAATAATTGTTAATTTTTATGCAACATTATTTCGTAAAAAAATATCGAATATTTACGAACATTCCTTAGAATTTCCTTAGAATTTACGGCATTTCCTTAGATTTCCTTAGATTTCCTTAGATTTCTTTATTTCCTCAGAAATTTCCTTAGAGCGTCAAAACATTTCAAAATTTCCTTAAAATAAGGAAATTTCCTTGAAAGTGGAAGCAAAAATATTTGAGGGCGCTGTTGCTGGCGTGATTTTCCCACATTAGACTGGTTATTCTCCATATCTCATCCTTTTGCAACTGTATTAACAGAACATTGCAAGGAACCAGACCGTATTCACGTGTTATGTCACTATAGTAGCCGGCTTCAGCAAATTTATTGTTTTATTCCCCAAAAAACATGTCTGTTGTACAACCAGAGCGCAGGGTTCTTTCAATCCAGAGTCATGTTGTTTCTGGATATGTTGGAAACAAGGCAGCAACTTTTCCGATGCAGGTAAATAAAGTAAATAAATTGCCTTGGCAAGCAGCCACACTCGACTCGAGTCGTCAGGGTCGTGACTGGGGCAGGGCTTGTTGGAGGTGGTACTGGCAGTGGTAGAGGGGACATCGGGGAGGGATGAGACAAACAGAACAATAGATGAGCGTATGGATGCTCAAACTCTCCCAAAATATCGTTTCCAATTCTCACTTGACAACACTTTTCTCTGCTTAAGTGTGTCCTGTATCATCTTTTATTATTCCATGGAGGAAGGTTTCCATCCTCCATGCTTGCCCCACCACGAGTGTGGCACGGACCTGGCTTAGCCACACGTCATGCACGTTGGTCTCATTCCGCTAACGGCGTTTTTTCGAAATTCCAGGCGCTTAAATTGACGATATTTGCAACTATTTTGACAGACTAGATACATTCCTTACAACATGTTTAACTATCTAGGCGCCCCCCAAAAATGGTGAGTTTACTTGCATTTTATTTCGTGACATTATTTCGTGACATATTACTTATTAGGCCAAGAGAATGAAAGTCATAGATTTGCGTCCGGGAAATTTTGAAAACACATGAGGCTTTTTTTCATTATTCATTATTCATTATTTCCATTGATCATAATAATAATAATAATAATGTATAGATTTATATAGCGCACGTATCCACCAACTAAGTGGCGCTCAAGGCGCATTATATTATTATCCCTGCTCATAAGGCTCATAAATCGTTCCTGAAACCATCTCAGCTCCCTGGGGAGTATACAGCTCAATTGCTGCCATTTCTAGCGCATATAGAGCAAACCATCTCTGCCTTCACAGGTACCCATTTAACCCCTGGGTGGAGAGAAGCAATTATGGTTAAGTGTCTTGCTCAAGGACACAGGTGTCACGGCCGGGCTCGAACCCACACTCTGCTGCTGGCAACACCAGAACTTGAGTTCAGTGCGCTAGACCGCACGACAATCCACTTTACGTGCATTATACAACACACGGGACCCACGGCTTTACGTCCCATCCGAAGGACGAAGCAATTATGGTTAAGTACCTTGCTCAAGGACACAAGTGTCACGACTGGGGCTCGAACCCACACCCTGCTGCTGGCAACACCAGAACTTGAGTTCGGTGCGCTAGACCGCTCGGCCACGACACTCCATTAATAATAATAACAGCGCAATCACAAGATGTTTCTTCTAATCTGTGTACGTACATGCATCATTATACGTGCGGGCCGCACACACGGGCATACTAGTACTAGGCTCAACAGCGAACGTGTTGTGCATGTGAAGGCGGTACAGTTGCAGGTGCGGATCGGACGGAGTTTACCATACAGTTTTAGCGCGATGCGACCTTTTTTGTGAACGACGGTACGCGGGACTAAGGCTGTAAGAGAACATGTGCTAATGATTATTTTATAGCGCACATAAGACATACTGGTGGAAATTTGGTAAAAACTTTGTTTTACTGATGTGGATGATTTGGAACTAAATTTGTTTGGTGAAAATACCTTTTTTGTGCAAATAATGATTTTTTTGGCAAATAATGAAAAATTTAGGCGGTAGCTTTCGGGACATGCGGGCGGTGGACGCAAATCTATGACTTTCATTCTCATGGCCTTATTTCGTGACATAATATAGGCCCGAAAAATTACAAGATGATCGGCATTGTGCAGGTTTCAACGAGGACGGCCATCTTGAATGTATGAAGAATGTTGAACAGGAAAACAACTTGCGCGCGAGCAATTTTACGACGGCTGTTTTATGTGTTCACATACTTGCTGTATTTTAGCGCGCGAAGTATTCCGTTTCAGGGTTGCACGTGTTGTCGGTGGTCAGAACATTTTTTTTGTGTTGAACATGTGATTTAAAATTTAAAAATAAAATATATATAATTGAAATGAAATATTAATAATAAAAATAAATAGATATTTTGTCAGATAAAACAATCATTCTGAGTGTTTTTTTTTAAATGTTGTTTTTGTTTTTTTGTTTTTTTGTTTTGTTTTTTATGGATCATCTTACAAAAATGGTGGAACCATATATTATTATTTATAGTAATAGTATCGTAACACTATAATATTTCATATATTTAAATTATTAGTGAAATTTGTATTTTGTTTAAAATTACTATTTAAAATTAGTATTAAACTATTGTAATTAATAATAGACTATTTATTACATTATCATTTTATTTTAATGAACATTCTCTCTTGTTTTATGTGCAATGCAAGCACAGTTAAATAACCTGGTATATAATAGTTAAAAGGGGGTGAACTTACCATGCAGTACGGTTAATTAGATAAAACTGCTCGATGTTAGTTTCTTGAAAGTCTATATCGGCGACATCGCGTGGTCATATCTCTGCGCGCTAAAATACAGCAAGTATGTGCATACATAAAACAGCTTTCGTAAAATTGTTGCGCGCGCAAGTTGTTTTCCCGTTCACCACTAGTTCATGCATTCAAGATGGCCGTCCTCGTTGAAACCTGCACAATGCCGATCGTCTTGTAATTTTTTCGGGCCAAAATGTCACGAAATTTCAATGTAAGTGAAATCACCATTTTTTTATGGGCGCCTAGATAGTTAAACATGTAAGGAACGTATCTAGTCTGTCAAAATGGTTGCAAATAAATTTAAAAAACGCCGTTAGCCGAGGTACGACCACGTGTGGCTAAGGATAGGCCAAGGGGGCGTGTCCGTGCCACACTGGTGGGGCAACCTCCATGCATGATTATTCCAAACTCCCTAGGGCGGCTAGGCCCATTTGCACATAACCCGATCCTCCAAAATCCTTCAGTAGTAAAGCAAGCACATGACATGTATGCACACATGTGTTTCTAATCTGTGATAGATGTACATGGCCAGGGACCCTCCCTGCATGCATAGAGCAATAAACAGTGTCCACTGACCCAAGCACTGACCTTGCAATCACTACAACAAACATGGATGTACATGTACCATGGAAAGGCAAGTATGCCTAATAACCTCAATCCTCCAAAATCCTTCACTTTAGCAAAGAGAATGTAGCATGTAACCTCAATCCTTCAAAATCCTTCACTTTATAGCAAAGAGGATTTGGGAAGGTTAGGGTTAATGAAAATCATATCATTTGTCATATTTGGATAGAAAAGTGGCTGTTGAATTCTACATTTTTTTTCTGAAGAGTTTATTTATACTGCTCAAAATAAAATTGGACTCAAAAGTAATTCTTGGTCCATTTTGTCCATGTGAGGACACAAAAGCAGTTTTTGGTGGAAGTAAAGTACTAAAGGTTTCTCTGCAACATTATAAACACTTTTCACGTGTTGTGCATGTCTAATGACGGTTTAAACTGGCAGATCATGTGATAAGGCATGAAAATGCAGATAACAGGTTGATGGGAGATGTTTTCATTCTAATGGATGACAACGCCCGTCCTCATAGAGCAAGAATCATAACAGCGTTCCTTACAGGTAACCATATTCAGCGTCTGGAATGGTCTGCCATTTCACCAGACCTTAACCCTATTGAGAACATTTGGGCAATTCTCAGTTAGAGTCAGAAGTCACAACCCTCCTGTAAGGAACGTTGCCAATCTGACAGCAGCTCTACAGGATGAGTGGAACAACCTCGACCAAGCTGTGATCCGGAACACCGTACTGTTAATTCATGAGGATGCGTTGTGCAGAATGTGCGAGTCCGGGTGCTGCAACATCCTACTGAAGTCAATTGTGGAGTCACCCATGAAGAAATAAAGCTGATTAGCCAAGTTTGATATTGAGTACTGTACATCAACCTGTTATCTGCATTTTCATGCCTTATCACATGATCTGCCAGTTTAAACCGTCATTAGACATGCACAACACGTGAAAAGTGTTTATAATGTTGCAGAGTAACCTTTAGTACTTTACTTCCACCAAAAACTGCTTTTGTGTCCTCACATGGACAAAATGGACCAAGAAATACTTTTGAGTCCTATTTTATTTTGAGCAGTGTACTTTGATTTTTTTTTACAGGTTCATGGTTATGAGGTTGATACCATCAACTCTGTTCAATTATGCAACCATACCGGGTATGAGGTGTTCCAAGGACAGGTGTTGAATGCCAATGAGTTACGAGTATTGTCAGGTGGTCTGAAGGCAAACAATATAAACCAGTATTCACATTTACTTACAGGTAATTAGGGCCAACAAAAAAATGTTGTTTCTGGTAACACCCGACAACCCAATAATATTCACGAAAGGTAGAATTATTTTTTTTGTTAATTAATACTATTATTTTTTTCTAGGTGTGTGTTTTTATTGTTACGTCACTCATTTGCTCGTAGGGCTGATCCGGGTGTCCGGATACCCGACAGAAACGGTTATTACCCGGTTCCATTTTTCGGTTCCAATTACCCGTAAACAACTTTTTAAAATTCGGACTTTACATTTGAGCGGTGCAAACAGAAATCTGTGACTCTTGAACAATGCACTTGTACAGACAATTATCTTTAAATTCAAAAGATTACACTCCAATAAAGAAAAGATCGATAGTATGGTATCCTCTGTAGTATAAAAGTCAATGTGTTACCATTTACAATACATGTATTTGTACACCACCGGAGGCATGTTTTCAACAAAAATGAAAATGGGTATCCGGTTATCCGAAGTTTCCTGATTTCGGGTACCTGGTTCCAAAAATATCCAAAAATGCACAGCCCTATTTGTTAGCAATAACGGCTTGCAAGTTAGCGTGCTTTTCTCTATGCTTAACCCTCCTCCTACTACAAGGGTCAAAATCAGTCAAAATGTGGATATACTTGCCAAGGTATATCTAGTGGACTTAAAAGTCAAACACTGTCAAACCTTTCGTGTAGTAAGTGCATTTACAGGTCAAAATGAGTCGACTGTTTTTGACTGGTAAAAGCATTGTCTGGTATTGTTCAGGGTGGTCAAAAGGACAGTAAAAACCAGTCAAAAATGTCCCAGTGTGCACATTTGGGTCAACAGTCAAAACAGGCAGTTGACTGGTTTTGACCTCTACAGCAACTTTCCAGTAAAGTGCATCAATAGTAGGAGGGTTTTAATAGTTAGCAGTGCTATGAAATGAAAAATATACAGTAAGCAAAAAAATCAGTTGCTTAGTACATGTAGCTCTTTGAAAATTTCATAATGAAATTGGGCCCAGATTGGATTCAATCTAATTAGCTCAAAATCTGACATTTTATTTGAAATACCATGTTAGGAAGCGGCAGGGATAGCTCAAACATTGTGCAGCCATTATTTGCTACTACTGACAAATTTTTCAGAACTGGGCCATGTGGAGATCAATATGCAAATAAGACTTAATCATTTGGTAAATTAATGGTCTGTAGTAATAGTTCTCATTGTCTTTAGTGGTCCGCGGCCAATTTCACCGAGCTGCTAAGCAAATTTACTGAGCAAAGAAAATGGAAAGAATGTTGACCCCAACCGCCACTTGTGTACCATGTCTGAGCATGTGTTTTTAGCAGACAACAAAATTGCCAACATCTCATTGGATGTGCATACATTCATTGCTCAAAATCTCCCAAAATATCGTTTCCAATCCTCACTTGACTACCCGTTTCTCTCATTAAGTGTGTCCTCTATCATCTTTTAAAGGAAAATCTACATGATATTTTGTCATATTTAGACAGAAAAGTGACAGTTGTATTCTACATTCTTTCCCAAAAGATTTGTGTTAAGCAAAATTAAGTTACCAGCTAAGCTTGGGCGATATCGATTTATTTCATCCATGATATATCGGCAAACATATATCGCGATTATTGATTTAGAGCCGATAACCACAGGTATATACCCCTCTACAAGCTTCACAATAAATCACAAATTCGTTTGCAGAGCGTGTATGTACTTCTGAAGTAGTTCGCCTTTGTTTCTCATGTCCAAAAGCTGAAAAGACTGTTCTAATTTTGTTTCCATGGAATTTCTGACTTGACTCACAATGGCGATTTGTTTTTAATCGCGATATATTTTTTTAATCGCGATTTGCCGATATCTGTGGAGTGTCGTGGCCGAGCGGTCTAGCGCACCGAACTCAAGTTCTGGTGTTGCCAGCAGCAGCGTGTGGGTTCGAGCCCCGGTCGTGACACTTGTGTCCTTGAGCAAGGTACTTAACCATAATTGCTTCGTCCTTCGGATGGGACGTAAAGCCGTAGGTCCCGTGTGTTGTGTAATGCATGTAAAAAAAATGCGCCTTGAGCACCACTTAGTTGGTGGATACGTGCGCTATATAAGTCCACACATTATTATTATTATTATTATTAAAAAGGTTCTCGATATCGTAATCGAATAAAAAAAGGTATCGCGATATTCGATATTATCGTGTTATCGCCCAAGCTTATTACCAGCCAAATTGCCACGCAATGTATATTGCTTCTGATTGGAGCCCAATTTTTCCTTCCTTGAAAATCTTAAATATCAGGTTACGTAGGGTCCAAGTCTTTCCTCAAAGAAGTCATCCAAGTCGTGAAGGAACTGCGTGAGAAGAATCCAGACATTATCTTTGTCTGCGATCCGGTGATGGGTGACCACGGCCATTTTTACGTTCCTGAAGAGCTGATGACGATTTACAGGGACGAGCTTTTGCCGTTAGCAAATGTGATCACTCCAAACCAGTTTGAGGCAGAGTAAGTGGCAAACACTTAGCAGGCGTCCACTCCCAAATCTGTCAGTGGAGGAGTGGCGGATTTGTTTTATTTATTTATTTTTTTAAAAGTAAAGTAACGGCTGGAATATATTTTGATTAAGGTCACAGAACAACCCCCCACCCCTTTTTGAAGGGTAAAAATGGGTTCAAATATTTTTTGCAATCGTGGGGGGGGGGGGGGGGGAACTGCCCCTCGGGTTCAGCATTAAGATTTTAGCTGTCAAAATGCTGGGGTTCCAATGGCCTTGAATTTGCCAGTTCTGGTGGTGGAGGTGGCCAAAATCTTGCTCATGACTTTGAATGTGATTGGAGTGCAGGATAACCAAATTTGTAACAAACAAGTGGATAGACAGTGTATACTCGAGATGAGTTAGGGAACCCTCCAGAGACCATCATAAAGTCGTGACAATGTCACACATTTATTTCCATGTTGGCAGCAACTTAATCCATATTGAGTACAACAGATTATTATATATATTAAGCACAGTTGACAATATATTAAGTGTAAATTACAGTTTGACAGGATTTATACATTTTGGAAATATTACCAACATGTAGAGAAAACATGAAGCATAAAGCTTTTAAATCTTCCCCTATGACAGACAAAGACTTGAATATCACAGAGTTGCCATCTTTATTTTTTAAACACACAGGTCTATGAGGATTAAAATGAGGCTCCTGTCCAAAATAGACTGGTGCCGTTCAAACTAATTCATTGTGCATAGTGATTCTTGATTGGTGGTCAGGGAACTAGACAAACATGGATGCCTCGTGTCAAGGGTCAACTGCTATTCATTCAGTGTCTTTCTATAATCAGGTTGCTGAGTGGTCAGAAGATTACCGATGAGAAGAGTGCATTGGCAGTTATGCAAACGTTACACGATAAGGGTGTCCGGACAGTCGTTCTTAGTAGCATATCAACAGATTCAAGTGGAACATTAGTTTCATACGGATCAACAGTTGTAGGTTAGTATTGTTAAGGAACACTGGCCAAGCAGAAGATATTGCTTAGCAAACTTATCTGCCAGAAGCAATATACATTAACCAAACTACCCCAAATCCTCCAAAATCCTTCTCCTGGCATGGTTTTGCCTGATTTTCGTGGATTCAGTACTTCATGGATTCAGTACAATATAGCCTAAGCGAATTGAGCATGTAGCCATGTGTGCCAAATCCATCAAGCTCCACCGGCTGCTTTTGTTGGATTCAGTATACCACAGTATAGTCCAACAGTTTGGTGGTAGTGTTACTGCATGGTGTTGTATTTTGATGGACTCGGTACTGTATAGCCCTGACAGGGATACTTTACATGGGGCCGGGTGTCCCAATTCCAGCTAAGTCCAACAGTTGGGTGGTAGTGTTACTGCATGGTATTGGATTTGGGCGGATTCAGGAAGGTTTTTAGCCAAAATACCTATGGGGGTAGGGTTAAAAATATGCTTTTATTTCCTAACTTTTTTTATACTTTTTTTTAAATAAAAAATTGCTCACAACATTATAACCAAATTCATCCCGATATTCTATCACAGAGTAAGTTTCATGTATAACTGTGATTGTTTGTTCTTTGAGATATCCAACAGTGTAATGAGGAGTTAATAACTTGATAAATTGCATTTCATTTATTCAGCAGTTACACCAAGCAACAATAGAACATATTGGAAATTTAACCAGTTCGCGTCGGGAATAAAAAAGTTTTTCTGGGCCCTGTGTGGGTTTCTTTTTCCCACACAAACACGTTTTTATTTGCGTGAATTTGTTTTGGTTTCGTCAATGAAACTAAGACGGGACACCCCCATTTAGCTTATTGGCATATAAATTGGCGAGTTTCCCTTGGGAATTATAGCCAGGAGGGCGTCTTTTGTGTTGCGTCTTTAGAAGTCCACCGAGCCCTCTAAAGAATTCTTCATCGTATTTACACGTCATCCGAGCGTGGAGGATCCTTCCTCCACGATCCTAGTGGTACCGAGTAACAATGGGACAATGGTGCACGGAAATTGGTCTATAGAAATCTTGATTCGCCAGCGGTCTGCCAGGTAATTGGTCTATAGAAATCTTAGTATACCACAGCTTTACAGATTTCAATGGAGACAAAGACAAAGGTGTGGAACAGGTTTACGAGCGTGTTTACACAGCCCCCGCTGTTGTGCTGAACAATTGCTGCGCAATAACACGTCAACCGAAGCACGAGCACTGCCAAAATGGCGTGGTTTCACGTCACCCGAAAGGACAATGGAAGCTTCCACAGCGTGTGGCCATGTCTTCCGAGCATGTCACTTTACGCGCGTGGCTCGTCACGTCAACCGAGCATGCATACAAATATTCCCGAGTTTCCTATGGCGTGTTTAGACGCTCTCCGATCCGCGGTGCAAAAAAATTGCGTGTATACACGGCCTCCGACGCGAACTGGTTAAATACAATATTAAAATAATTAAGAATATACATATATGTAGATGTACATGTTTTTGGTACTGTTATCTACACAGCTAATCCATCATTCATAAACAGACCGCTGTCTAGTTTTGAATGGTTAGTCAACTCGCTGGAAAATAGTAACGAGAGTAGGGGGTAAATACCGACGAGCCTAACCATTGTAGATATATGAAACATTATGTTGGGAGTTTCTATTTCGGCAAAACTTTAACCCTCCTACTGTTTGACCATTTGAAACCATTCAAAATTTCCACTTACCAAAATGCCCATTGGTTTTGTACACACATGGTGATACCATTTGAACAGTGTTGGTAGCAAGCTTTACTACCATTCAAATCCATTCAAATGCATAGAGGGTCCATTGATTCACCACTTAGAAGTATCCAAACAAGGTTTTGTATAAGCTGACCTACCATTCAAAACCATTTGGGGGAATCAATACTGTACACAATTATTTCACCATTCAAAACCACAAAAGCGAATGGTTTCAAATGGTGCATCAACTTGTATGAAAAAGGTACCAGAAGTAGGAGGGTTAAAGGACAATATCGTCATAATCAGAGCAGACTTCCAACAGGGCATGGAATCGGTGTCCTAGTTTAAGATGAACACAGTAATTGAAAATTATTGGCTCATTTATGCAGCAGCAACTGTAATATAACCTTACCGTGTGGGGGATTATTTTCAGTTACTGACTTAATCTAAAACTAGTACTCCAATTCCATGCACTGTTGATCATGGCGATATTGTCCTTTTAAGGATAATTTATCTATATTATTTACTATTTTTTTTATATTTGTAGATGGTAAGAAGATGGGGTGCAAAGTGGAGTACCCAGAATTGGATTGTCAGTTCACCGGAACAGGGGATTTATTTTCAGCGCTTCTACTAGTTTGGTCACACAAACATCCCGAAAATTTACAGGTTGGCTTTCATAATAACCCAATATCAAATTTTTAGTCGGATTTCAAGCTTTGTGGGGAAAAAGCGTAACGAAGGAAGGTTCACCACAGTGAAATTCAATTACTTTTAGCCATACTAGATTACTTTTAATACACAGGGAGTTATTTTTTTTTAAACTTCACTTACATTGTAAATACACTAAAATTCATAGAAATCATTTATGGAAAAGAAATGAAAATCTAGTAAAAAAAAATAAAGGGAAGGTACAACATTGGTAATGTTAGCAAAACTGCTTCTATGAGTATGCTTACTCTCTTTGAATCAAGATATACATTGAAGGGAAGGTACAACATTGGTAATGTTAGCAAAACTGCTTCTATGAGTATGCTTACTCTCTTTGAATCAAGATACAGATTGAAGGGAAGGTACTACATTGGTAATGTTGGCAAAACTGCTTCTATCACGCCAATCTTGAAAAAACTGCACTGGCTTCCTGTTTCACAGAGAATTGTTTTTAAACTTATGCTAATTGTTCACAAATCTTTTAATAACATTGCTCCAATTTATATTTCTGAACAACTTAAAGTCTACACTCCATCACGCAATTTGCGCTCCAGCAACATGTCACTCCTCAAGGAACCAACTTCAAAACGGAACTGGGGTGATAGGTCGTTTTCTGTCGCAGCTCCGAGACTCTGGAATCATCTTCCAACTAAACTCAAATCTTGTCATAGTATAACCAGATTCAAGTCGATGCTTAAAACTCATCTTATGTCACAACTCTTCAAAGATGATGTATATTTGTAATTGCATTGTAGGTACATGTATCTCGGTACATAATTTGTTTTCCCTATGCTATCATTGTATATTGTTTGTATTAATGTTTTTTCTTTGTTTCTGCGCCTTGAGCGCCCAGCAGGGTGGATATGTGCGCGCTAAAAATCTTTATTATTATTATTATTATTATTATTATTATTATGAGTATGCTTACTCTCTTTGAATCAAGATATACATTGAAGGGAAGGTTCAACATTGGTAATGTTAGCAAAACTGCTTCTATGAGTATGCTTACTCTCTTTGAATCAAGATATACATTAAAGGGAAGGTACAACATTATTCTTACTCTCTTTGAATGTTATACACTAAACTAGCCTGTGAAAATGTCAGCTTAATATGTTGTTTCATTAACAAGAAATTAGTGAAAAAATCATTCTAATGTATAATCTTTCTAAAATTCAAACTGGAAATAATTTCAAAAGAATTGTTATTGGCTGTACATTTCGAACCTAGCAGATTCTTTCTCAAAGGCAAAAATAATTTCACTTTACTTAAAAATGATAGCATCACAGACAAAACTATTTCTATGGAAGATTAATACCATGATCGGCTTTACACTGGAAAATTTTTACATAAAGAGGGGAACAGTTTGTTATTAACCCTCCTACTGTTTGACCCCCAGATATGTACTGTTTTACCCCCAGATATGTACTGTTTTACCTCATAGAGATATGTACCATCTTACCCATATATGTACCGTCTTACCCTAGATATGTACTGTCTTACCCCATAAATGTACTGTTTTACCCCAGATATGTACTGTTTTACCCCCAGATATGTACTGTTTTACCTCATAGAGATATGTACCATCTTACCCATATATGTACCGTCTTACCCTAGATATGTACTGTCTTACCCCATAAATGTACTGTTTTACCCCAGATATGTACTGTTTGACCCCCAGATATGTACTGTTTTACCTCATAGAGATATGTACCGTCTTACCCATATATGTACCGTCTTACCCTAGATATGTACTGTCTTACCCCATAAATGTACTGTTTTACCCCAGATATGTACTGTTTGACCCCCAGATATGTACTGTTTGACCCCCAGATATGTACTGTTTTACCCCAGATATGTACTGTTTTACCCCATCGAGATATGTACCGTCTTACCCCAGATATGTACTGTTTTACCCCAGATATGTACTGTTTTACCTCATAGAGATATGTACCATCTTACCCCATAGAGATATGTACCATCTTACCCCAGATATGTACCATTTTACCCCATAGAGATATGTACCGTCTTACCCATATATGTACCGTCTTACCCCATAAATGTACTGTTTTACCCCAGATATGTACTGTTTTACCCCAGATATGTACTGTTTTACCCCATCGAGATATGTACTGTTTTACCCCATCGAGATATGTACCGTCTTACCCCAGATATGTACTGTTTTACCTCAGATATGTACTGTTTTACCCCATAGAGATATGTGCCGTCTTACCCCAGATATGTGCCGTCTTACTCCAGATATGTATCATCTTAACCCATATATGTATCATCTTACCCCATATATGTACTGTCTTGCCACATAAAGTTACGTGTATCCTTTCTTACTCATTGCAGTTGGCGATTGAGAAGACACTATCAGGAATGCAAGCTGTACTGAAAAGGACTCTTAATGATGCAAAAGGTGGGTTTTCATTTTCATCATCAACCATATCATTATTGTCTTGTCATTCAGCTGTGTCCGTCCTCTGGAAATGTAGACACCCCCTTGTCCTGTCAAATTATTCAGTCTTGTTTTCAAATTCGCTTTGGGCTTATAAACTGATGCCAAAAGAAGGAGTTGTTTTGTTTTGTTATCGGTTTGGGCTGATTAAAATGACAATCCCAAACAATTTCGTCACCACCTTTGAAAATTTACGGTACTCTTTCCTTTTGCTGTATTTAAAAAATTAGCTGAAGTATAATTGTGCCTGAAGAACTTGCGAAGAAGATTTTGTTGCGTGCCCGGTAAAAGGATATAAGCACGTGCGTACACTGTTGCTTCCTATGTCTATCTTCTGGGCGCACAATGATTTGTGCTGCTGGCATCGGCATGCATGGTTATTTTAAGTTGTACCAAGAAACCCATAAACTGCAGTGCCAATCAGTTTATTTGTCAGTGTGTGGCAAGTACCACTCCACAGCTCTGTCTAGGCCGGTCATACAATTAAGTTCTCTTACTTGCACGCGATACTGAAATGGGACAAGTCTGTTCCGTTCCTTGCGGAAATCACGCATCCGCAGACCATGATACGTCATCACGGTGTTGAGTGAAGGCACGTCTTTGAGTGGCTGTATCCCAAGGCCCCCTCCCATGATGTGTCCTCGAAGAAATGCCAGAAAGTAAATACTGTTGTTGTGATGATCCATTATGTCAGAATATTCATCCGTTTGTTTGGCAAGATAGTTTGCACGTAAGACATGTGATTGGAGTTTTTTAAATTCTGCTCTGTTCTGGCGGATGTCAGCCTCAGGTATGTAATGAAACCATCTCATAGTCATAGTGACAATAGCTGAGTAGCTGTTACTGCTATTTAGAAGTGGCTTGAAAGTCTGGAGGAGCTTTGCAAAGCCAACATAGTCAGCAATGTTGGATGTAAAGATCCGGTCGAAGTTTGGCATCTGGAGGGACTGATGATGATAAAGAAAGTCCAGACAGTTGGCCAGGGAAATACGGACATAAAGTCTTCCCTGAAGGATGAGACTTTTCATCTTTTGGAGAAGGTTTGTCACATAGTTGTGATACATTACCATCGGTGATGAGTGTGGTCTGAAAGTGGACTCTCTTACTCTCAAGGAATCCCACACTGTGAAGGGATATGAATCTGTTTTGATGCAGTACACAAACGTGTGATGCTTGGGATCTTTCATTTGTACGTCATCCATGTGCCAGAAATTGTATCCAGGCAAAGCATTTCGTCCAGTTAGTGTTGGGTTGTCAAAGGGCAATTCTGTTTCTTCAGGTTCAGTTGGGAGAAACAACCCGTTGTCAAACCACTCATTCATAAGTTGTTCATCTATAGGAGAAAAAGTAGTAAAGTTTTGTTTAATGGCCTTGATGAGCCTTTCCTCCTTGTCAAACAATGCTTTCCTTTGTTGTCTGAGATTAATTGAGGCTCTCTTGCCTTGTTGACATTCTAATGATCGCCACTTTGCCCAAACCTGAGACATAACCATCAAATCTGCATCCAGAACACTGACCAACCCTTTAGTGACATCATGGAGACTTTGAACGTTCATCTGAATGAGCTCATCCAAGCTTGTCTTGATCAGGTCATACTCTCTCTTTGAAATGTGGAGTGAGTACCAGACGGTAGACAAACTGCTCTCAATGTCCTCAGTGTCTGCAAACCGAACCAACATGTAGAGAAACATGACATTTCTTGCCATGACGAACGGGTCAAAATCATTGAGGGTGAAATGAAGTTTTCCCTGGTACCTGGCAGGTAGGGAAGCAGCTGTCAAGACAGTATTCCTTAGGTCTCCACAACCGACAGACAACACATGGTAATCTCTTGTAACCTCTACTTCCTCCATAACTCCTCCAGACCATTCATTGTTGTCAAGTTGCAGGAAGTCTCTAACAATGACATTCCCAATGTAGTAAGGGAAACTAGCAAAAGTATGCACTTCGCATTTCATTGTAGAGTGTACTTCATGAAGTTTATTTGCCATTGATTTAATGGAAGACAGTACTTCATTGCATACATGTTTATGGGTTGCCCAGTGACGCCGTTGACACTCCTTGTTGCAGTACCATGCATAATTGCATTGTGCACACTGAAAAGAGATAAAAATGCATACAATATATGATCTGAAGTTATAAAAATATTTGTCTGATATCAGGCTTGAAAAAGTAGGTCCTTTTTTGCAAAACTGTCCTAACATTTTGTGTTTCTGTAGTTCAGAGGGACGATGTCATCACGATCAGAGCAGAATTTCAACAGGGCATGGAAACGATGTCCTTGTTTAACCCTAACCTTCCAAAATCCTCTTTGCTAAAGTGAAGGATTTTGGAGGATTGGGGTTATTAGGCATACTTGCCTTTCCATGGTACATGTACATCCATATTTGTTGTAGTGATTGCAAGATCAGTGCTTAGGTCAGTGGACACTGTTTATTGCTCCATGCATGCAAGGAGGGTCCCTGGCCATGTACTATGTATCACAGAGTTTTACCTATCACAGATTAGAAACACATGTGTGCATACATGTCATGTGCTTGCTTTACTACTGAAGGATTTTGGAGGATTCAGGTTATGTGTAAGCAAATGGGCCTAGGGAGTTAGGAAGGATTCAGGTTATGTGTAAGCAAATGGGCCTAGGGAGTTAGGAAGGATTCAGGTTATGTGTAAGCAAATGGGCCTAGAGAGTTAGGGTTTAAGATAATTACAGTGACTGAAAATCACTGCCTGATTTATGCAGCAGCAATGGTTATACATGTATGACCTTATTATGTGGGGTATTATTTTCAGTCACTGAGTAAATCTAAAACTAGCACTCCGATTCTATGCCCTGTTTGTTGTGACGATATTTTCCTTTAATGTTGGATTTTGATTCAGTGGGGATTTATGCATTCAGTAAAATGTCAAATGCCACATCTCCAATTGAGAAAAACTGAACGGGAAGCTACAACATTGGTATTTGTTAACGTACGTTTTCAACTCACTTTTCCAAGAAAAATATCATAAAACTAACCCGTGAAAGATTCATCACAATTGGCGTTCATGATTTTGAGAAAACTGTGAAAAAATGTTGCATGTTTAATATACTTTATAAAAGTTTGGAAGGTAACGATTCCTGTTAGTAATTCCTGTTAATAATTCCTGAAGGTGAAAGCATTTCAGACAAAATTGCTAAGTGTATAAACTTTACACCAAGTACTATTTAAGTTAATTTAAAAAACTGGTAATTATAAATTTTGTAACTTCCCTTTAACTTATAAATATGTTTCTTGGTTTTTAAAAAGCTGTTGATCTTCCAATGTACACATACCATGCCGATTTGGCGAGAAGTAATCCATTACAGTAATATACAGAAACCAGGTGAAGATACTGATAAGATCCAGATATTCATCAGATGACTGCCTTCCCAACCCCCACCCACTGCCGCCCACCCCCCACCCCCCACCACTACCACCAAAAGACAAAACAACAAGAAATTGATACTGAAAAAGAACTGGAGATTTTAGAACTAATTAATACTTAATAGAGAATTTCACATGGTGTCACCGCAATTAGTCTTTACTTATCCTCTTCACCATGCAAAGCTACAAGTTTTACCTAAGAAATAGGTAATTGCATGAAAGATACTCACCGGGATATTTTTAATAAGAATTGTTTATTAGTAATATTTATCAAAACAAAAACAAAAATACCAATAGTACATGTAATTTACCTCCTTTGCATTCCCCTTGGTGCCACAATTGCTGCACGTCTTTGGTCTAAATATCTGGCACTCAAGAAAGCTGTGTCTAACTTTGTCTCTGTGTCGGCATGATGTGGTGCAATACTCAGCCATTGGGCAGTCATCACAACGCACTAAATGCTTGGGGAGAACCTTCTCACAACGCCAACAATGTCCACGCTGAACATCCATGTTGATTACTGTATGAGAAAAGAATGACAAAGGCTAAATATCTTAAAGGCAGGGGCATAGCGAAGGCATTTTCTTTGGGGGTGTGGAGCCAATTTGCTGACTGACATCAGAGTTGGGCGGGAGCAGGGCCCAAATTTTTTGGTTGTTAAATATACAGACACAACTCTAATATGACCAGACAAATTTACTTGGTTCCCCCCCCCCACCCCCCACCCCCCACCCCCCCAAATGGACACTCTGTAAAGAGCAGGGGCAAATCTTCAGTGCTTAGAAGCACGATACCATAGCTCAAGGTTTTGCCGACTGAAAATTTATTCTGGACCAACCCTTGTTCTAGTACCTTTGATGCTTCATTTGCCGACTGAGGCTCTAAATGTCGACTGAGAAAAATTATTGGGGAGGTGGGTGTCACACTCCCACCACTAGGCCTGGGCGAATAGTAAAATTTACTATTCGATTAATCGCGCGGCAACTTTTCGCGAATAATCGACTATTCGAATAGTTGGCCAATTTTTTCCTGCGGTTTATAAAAGTAGTAAAACATTAAAACAATTGCTTTGATAGTAATTTATGGCCTATTTGTAGCATTCAGACAATAAACAAACACATACATTAAGCTCTTTAATGCATGTTGTTTTTTCTTTATTTCTTGCAAAATTGTACTCGAAATAATACATTTTCGTAAGTAAAAATCCAATCGCCGTCGAGTTATTACTCTGGCAACGTGGGAAACTTCCAGCACAATTAGCATTAACAGTGCACAATGAGCACATGCTAAGTCACGCGCAGTTACGTTCATCCCATATCAACAGAGGGAAGTCCACCTAAACCCAATAAAATGAACGCACTGAAGAGATCTTGTTTATATTTAAGTCGCCGTTAAGAGAAATACCAATAAGGTAACGGTCCCCCTTGTTATTTCAAATCGATTAGCCTAGTCCTATACACAAAATAAAAAATAACCATGTAAGCAGTACGTGTTTATGCTCATGCAGGGGCCACTTTTTAGACGTATTCGTTGTTTACGTCCAAAGCTTCCGCAGTGTGCCCCGCACTATGCTTAAAAACCTTTGGTTCAGGCACACACGTGGTACGTGTACCCTGAACTGATTTTGTACAACGGCCTATGAGTTTTGTGATTGACTTATGCTCACCGCAAATTACGTTATCATTATTGGACAAACTTTTCTTGGGAACCAAATGGGGCGTGGCAAACAATAACGTCATGCAATAAGTGGTCGGTGGGATTTATCATTACTCATCAGTAGAACTTACATTACCTGCAAGTGCAAATTTAGGCAATTACACCCGCATGCTTTTCGTAGTTAATATTTATGAAAATAAATTAACATTTTCAAACAAATCGATGTGTAATATATAAACAACATGAAACATTCAAGTTAGTGTAAATTAATCGCAGTTGTTTAATCATCAATTCGTCATCCCCAGCTTTTCTTCAAAAACAAAAACGTTACATGATTGTGTAGTGTTCAAATTTAATTACTATTAGCACAAGTTTATGCTACAAAACATGAAGTATGTTCATTCAGCACTCTGAAAGTACCCCCCGCGGGTTCAGAATTTAGAAAAAATAGGTCACTGTTTGAGACTGCAGGATTCAAGTATTGAGATTCCCCCTAGAAAAAGTGGTGCAATCCCTAGTTCCCCCGAAAATTGTTCCCTAGTTACGCCGCTGCTCCAGGATGCCTATTGTCCAGTTGCTGGCAGTGATGAAGTGATTTATTCTTCATACAAATGTATTACACTGTATTACATTTATTCTTAAGCGCTTTAGACATCAGCAAGGTTATGAACAGAACAATGACAAGACAGTTACTTAGGACAAATGAGTGCACGTTATCATCATTCAGCAGGTAACAGTCGCTGCAGTCACAGGCAGCCAGCCTGCTATGGAAGCTATGGCAGGCTGGATGTCTGTGACTGCAGCGACTGTTACCTGCTGAATGATGATAACGGCTATGCGTGTACTACTATCGCAAATACTACAATGCGTACCACTGCCTAGACAAAACGGTGTAATTGGCAGTGTTACTCACGAATAGTAGTCGCGAATAGTTAGCAGACAGTTCGCGACCGCAATTTTTATGCTGTGTAAAGGCAATACATTATTGCAGGTAACAGTCGCTGCAGTCACGACCATCCAGCCTGCCATGTCGGCTTCCTCAAACACTACAAGTACAAAGCTTACCACCATGACTAGACAAAACGGTATAATTGCCAGCTTAATAGGACTACTTGTGAATAGTAGTCGTGAATAGTAAGCAAACACTTCACGGCCGCAAGTTATGAATGGTTCAAAGGCAATTGATCATTATTCGCGAATAGTTGCAGGTATTCGCACCTGCGCGATTAATCGAATAATTAAAAAAACGTGAATACGATTAGCAACAACTATTCGCGAATATTCGAATAATCAAATTATTCACACAGGCCTACCCACCACCCCCCCCCATTGCCTTTTTTCTCTAAAGCGAAAAAACTTCACACAGAATCATTTCTCAGCATGATTGACGCTTGTACCACATGTGACCTTTGCACTAAATAAAGTTTTAAATTAATAATTTGTTAATTTGATGATCTGGTAATAAACCAGACTTCCTTTTAATAACACTCACCTCTAGTCAGTATTTGTACTGAAATTCATTCCAAATCCATAATTAAAAATCTGTGATAGTTATTAACAGTGGTGATCAGCAACAGACTTGTCTGCCGTGGTCCAGATGAATTGAAATTGCTGATACAAATTGTGTTGGTGGTTTTTATACAAATTTGTCTGAGACATTGCACATCAAAAGCAAACAGGGAATTCCCCTGATGTGAAATGTATTTTAGGCCAAAAAAATAGTTTCCGGTTTCTGGACCTGTGCATTAGCATTTTCAGTTTCCTGGTTTATTTATTTATTTTTTATTTTTTTATTTTATTTTTTTAAATTTTTTGTGCTAAGAAACAATGTCCAATCGCAGCCAAAATTGCTGGATCAATTGGACTTCTGCCGTGCTGTGTTTTAAACAGCTTTTTCACATCGGGGTATGAACATTTGCCCAATTTGTGAGGCCTCTCTTAGCCACCATACTTTGTATATGGGAAATATATATACTTTGTATATGGTCTGGTTCCAATAAACGTGTATACATGTATCATGTATTGCACTGGTTGGCAAAAAAAAGATTACCAAAAAAAATCAACCTCACCACACCGATTTTGAAGCCTACCTGTGACCAGAAACTTAGACTTTTTTTTGGGGGGGGGGCCTAACATGTTCGTTTATTACATGTACTGTACATGTTCAGTACATGTATGTACATGTATGTATGTGTGCAGTACAACTGGATATAACCAAACAGCACTGCACAGTCAAGGATACAAACTGAATCCAGCACAACTGGATATAACCAAACACCATTGCACAGTATACAGATATAACATGGTTTGAGGGTGGACAGTCGATATTAGCTCCCCGAGGTATTGGAAGTTGAGAAACTAGTTCCCGAGGCGAAGCCGAGGCTAGTTCTCAACTTCCAATACCGAGGGGAGCTAATATCGACTGTCCACCCGAAATAAACCATGTTATATCTGTTTTACTATACCTCATACATATTCACAATATTCTCTAGTTCGGCATCACTGAGCTTGGTAAATTCAAACGCGACATTTACGTGTGCCGCCATCTTTTCATGTGTATGTACGTACGTACGTACGTACGTACGTAGCTAGCTAAGGCGATGTTCGCGCGTGCGTACTACTGTTCCCCGCTGGCATGTTCCCGGATGCAGGGAACAGATCGTTGGGACTATTTCCCCGCCGGGACTGTTCCCTGATGCGACAGTCTACTACGCACTACTGCGCATGCGTATTTACCCTGTGCGTGAATACTGGCGGACGCGAGGTAAACAGCAAAAATAGCATCTGGCACGTGACGGTGAATGGACCAGTGAGAATTCGGCTCTCGATCATGAATATGTATGAGGTATAGTAATATACAGATATAACATGGTTTGAGGGTGGACAGTCGATATTAGCTCCCCGAGGTATTGGAAGTTGAGAAACTAGTTCCCGAGGCGAAGCCGAGGGAACTAGTTTCTCAACTAACAATACCGAGGGGAGCTAATATCGACTGTCCACCCGAAATAAACCATGTTATATCTGTTTTACTATACCTCATACATATTCAGTTGCCATTACAATAAGAAGCAAGGGGAAAGGCAATATAACCACTGTGAAATAAAACGCGAATTTACATTTACGTGTGCCGCCATCTTTTCATGTGTATGTATGTAGCTAGCTAGCTAGCTAGCTAAGGCAATGTTCGCGCGTGCGTACTACTGTTCCCCGCTGGCATGTTCCCGGATGCGGGGAACAGATCGTTGGGACTATTTCCCCGCCGGGACTGTTCCCGGTCCCCGATGCGACAGTCGACTACGCACTACTGCGCATGCGTATTTACCCTGTGCGTGAATACTCGCGGACGCCAGGTAAACAGCAAAAATAGCATCTGGCACGTGACGGTGAATGGACCAGTGAGAATTCGGCTCTCGATCATGAATATGTATGAGGTATAGTAATCAAGGATACAAACTGAATCCAGCACAACTGGATATAACCATGGAGGTATCTATTTTATACCTCCATGATATAACCAAACACCATTGCACAGTCAAGGATACAAACTGAATCCAGCACAACTGCTCCATGATATAACCAAACACCATTGCACAGTCAAGGATTCAAAATTTGGCAGTCCAAAAACAGTTTTTTTTTTCAAAACTAAAATCAGACAATGTATTTGATTCACTTTTATTGGAACACAAAATGAAAAATACAAATGTAGTGAATTGTTTTATAGTGTATAAACAGTTGTACTTGAAGTACTCATTCTCATGAATAAACTTACTCGATTACAATTATAATTTTTAATTTTGTTTTTTACTAATTCTATACCATGTTAAAAATAAATATTAACCTTGAGCAAGACACTTGACTATAATTGCTTCTCTCCACCCAGGGGTAAATGAGTACCTGTGAGGGCAGAGTTGGTTGTTGTGTTTGATTAGCCCCATATGCGCTGTAATGGCAGCAATTGAGCTGTATACTCCCCAGGGAGCTGAGATGGTTTCAGGAATGATTTATGCGTCTGATGAGCAGGGATAATAATGTATAGCACCTTGATCTAGTTGCCAGGATATGTACACTTTATAATATTGTGTATTATTATTATTACATCAAATGTACAAATGTATTTAAAGGGACAATATCATCACTAGGCTTGGGCGATGACACGATAATATCGAATATCGTGATATTTTTTTTTTGCTCGATTATGATATCGAGAACTTTTTAAATCATCGAGATATCGGCAGATCGCGATGAAAAAAATATATCGCGATGAAAAAAAATTATCGTGAAGAGAAAAAATATATCGCGATTAAACAAAATCCCCAATTGTCAGTTGGGTCAGAAATTCCATAGAAAAAAAAACTTTGGGAAGTCTTTTCTGCTTTCGGGAGAAACAAAATCGAAATATTCTGTAGTAAACCGACTGTCATTTCACAAAGGACCCGCCTGATAGACAGGGTGTTGATTAATAATCCACCGCCACTCAAAGAAATCTATTCAGACTGATTAAGTGTTGGGGATTAAGTTGGGTATTTGATCCAACAATGTGTAGACAATGTTTACGTCTCACTCTCTATCCATGGTGGTCTGTGACTCTGACTGGCGCACCACAGGCGAGTACATTATATCATACATATGCAGAATATGGGCGTTACCTTAAAAATCTACATAAGTCATGAATTAAATCAAAGAATGGATCGGCAGCGGCTCGATCAAAGTTGAGGGATTAGGACACTATTCTATTATACCATACTGGGACTCTTGTCTAGACAAAACACATACGTACTCTTGATAAACCATGTGACGTTCATTTAAAATAGTGTGACTAAAATCCACATTTTCTGAAGTGGAAATGACGTTCACATGGTTTTATTCTCCACGGTACTATATGCAGGAATAAACCTAGTCACGTGTTTATACTATGACCCAGTCACATGGAACGCGAATCACGTGAACTCGGGCTGATGATTTGATTGGGACGCACGATGCAGTAACCGTCCCACATAATTATTATATAAACAATTTGCCAATAGCGATGGTGCATTTTTGCGACTAACCAGAAACATGTTTGGGATTTGGTCATTGGTTAAGCGTTTTCGCAAGTTTGCGATTTCGGTTGTGCTGCGATGACGTCATTGTTCTGACCGTAACATAAACCGAAACGTAACATAAACTGAACTTTGTGATCGGTTACGCTTAGTTTCAAGATGGCGGATTGTAAAAAAGTGTTAAAACATGATTAAATGATTGTTCGTATACCAGTATATCTTTCAAGTTACTAGCACTCACGAGTAAGTTCTATTTTGAGAAACATTGATGATTGAACATGTCACAAACTGAAAACAATTTTCTGGTTACGTTGGTATTTTCGCGTAGCTGTGCCGTTTTGTTTCTGGTTAGGGTAGCGAAAACCCGCCCCATATGTTGCACTCGTGAACGGCGCAATTACACGTGTCTCTCAGGTAAGCACTGGCAATTTATTGTGACGATTGAAGATGGATACATCCCTGTCATTACCGGCTCTAAAGCACTCATGCGTGAAAAATAATCGCGATATTATCGAATATCGCGATATATGTTTGACGATATATCGTGGATGAAAAAAATCGATATCGCCCAAGCCTAATCATCACGATCAGAGCAGACTTTCAACAGGGCATGGAAACGGGGTCCTAGTTCAAGATGAACACAGTGACTGATAACTACTGGCCCATTTATGCCGCAGCAACGGTAATATGACCTTATCATTTGGGTATTATTTTCAATCACCGAGTTAATCTCAACCAGCACTCTGATTCCGTGCCCTGTTGATCATGACAACATTGTCCCTTTAATATGATTATGAAAACACTGGAAATTATGAATACATTAAAATACATTCCATTGTATAGGACTACAAATTTGAATAGTCCTACTTCAAATTTACAATACATGTATATTAAATATGCATTATGAATAAATTGGAAAGTATGAATAATATTGAATGATCAATCAACAGGAGGGTTTTGAGCAATTGCTAAATGTATTCAAAGTGTAGGCCCTTGATCAAAAGCTTCGACCTATTTCCTCGAATCATCAGTTTGTGGTAGACACCACTCCACAGCTCTTTCACAGCCAATCATCATGTTGAGATCCCGCGCATTCACACGATACTGAAATGGGACAAGTCTGTTACGTTCCTTGCAGAAATCACGCATCCGCATACCATGATATTTCATCACCGTTTTTAACGATGGTACACCTTGTCGTGGTTGCACCCCAAGTCCGCCTCCCATGATATCAGCTCGCAGATATACCAGAAAGCAAGAAATATTGTTATAATACTCTCTCAGGCTATTAAAGCCAATGTCAAAGGTCAAAAAAAGGTCATGAACAGGCCTGGCTGTATCTAGACAGTATGCTGCATAGCATTTCTGAAATTCTTGTGTGCTCTGAAGAAATTCAAAGTCAGCCTCGGGCGTAAGTTTGAACCAGTTCATCGTTTCAGTGACAATAACCGAGAAGATGTTACTGCGGTTTAGCAACGGGTTGAATGTCCGGAGGAGTTTGGCGAAACCAACATAGTCAACAAGATTGGATGTAAATATTCGGTCATAGTTTGGCATCTGAAGGGATAAATAATAATTAGGAAAGTCGAGACAGTTTGCCAGAGAAATGTGGACATAAAGCCTTCCCTGAAGGATGAGACTTTTCATCTTTTGAAGGAGGTTTGTCACGTAGCTGTGATACATTACCATCGGTGATGAGTGTGGTCTGGAAGTGGACTCTCTCACTCTCAAGGAATCCCATGCTACAAATGGAAATGAATCTACTCCAATGCTGTAAAACAACATACAATCCTTGGGTGCCCTTCTTTTGACACTTGCAGCAGCTTTTCGTCCAGTTACCGTTGGGTTGTCAAACGGCAAGTCTGTTTCTCTCATTTCAGTAGGGAGAAACAACCCGTGGTCAAACCACTCTTCCATCGAATGGTTATCTCCTGGAGACAAGCGATTCAGATAAATCGACTGTCCACGTTTCACCCTTTTTGATCGTAAGGAATCTATTCTTTGTTTTCTGAGATTGATTGAGGTACTCTTGTCTCGTTGACATTCTAACGATTTCCACCCTACCCAAACTTGACAGAGATACATCAGATCTGCATCCAGAACACTGACCAACCCATTAGTGACATCGTGGAGACTCTTAGCGCTCATCTGAATGAGCTCATCCAAGGTTGTCTTGATCAGGTCGTACTCTCTCTTTGAAATGTGGAGTGAGTACCAGATGGTAGTCAAACTGCTCTCAATGTCCCCAGTGTCGGCAAATCGAACCAGCATGTAGAGAAACATGACATTTCTTGCCATGACGAACGGGTCAAAATCATTGAGAGTGAAATGAAGCTTTCCCTGGTACCTGGCAGGCAGGCAACCAGCTGTCAACACCGTGTTCCGTAAGTCTCCACAACCTGCCGACAACACATGGTAATCCTTTGCCAACTCTTCTTCGACCTTACCCATTTCAGACCATTCATTGTTGTCAAGTTGAAGGAAGTCTTTAGCAATGGTGTTGCCAAAATAATAATGGGTATCGCCTAGTCTTAGCGTAGGTCTGGATGCACGGAGTTTGGTCGCCAGTGATTTTACAGAAGCCTGGGTTTTATGGCATGATGGTCTGTGAGTTGCCGAGTCACACTGCTGACATTCCTGATTGCAATACCATTCCTTGTTACATCCTTCACACTGTGAAGAGGTAGAGAGAGAGAGAGCGAGCTACATAATGTAGGTGTCTAAAATATTGATAATATATTTCAAGTAATTCTTTTCACCTATCTTGCAAAGCTAGGCCCCAAATGTCCAACTTTTATACATGTGTATTAATTGATCTCTTTTTTTTGGCTGTGAAATGATGCTATGAATCCAATTGCAATCCAAAATTTCTGGATTGGAATTCTGTCGTGCTGTGTTTTAAACAACTTTTTTCACATAAGAGGTATGAAAATTTACCTTATTTGTGAGGCCTCTCTTAGCCATATTTCAATGGTTGGCACAATTGAAAAGATTACCCCCCCCCCCCCCAAAAAAGGGTGTCACAGCACCGATTTTTAAGCCAACCTCTGACCAGAAACCAGAGACTTTTTTTTTGTGGTCTTAAGCAAAGTTCTGAGAAGTTTTTGGTGTACATGTACATGTACACTATATGATTTCAGGTGCATTTGAAGGATTGCTCAACCCTCTACGGACTTGCAGATGATATAATCAATGTTTCTTACCGTTATAACATTCCCCTTGGTGCCACAATTGCTACACCTCTTTGGTCCAAATACCTGGCACTCAACAGAGCTGTGTCTAACTCTGTCTCTGTCTCGGCATGATGTGGTGCAATACTCGGCCATTGGGCAGTCATCACAACGCACATAACGTTCTGGAAGAACTTTCTCACAACGCCAGCAATGTCCTCGCTGAACATCCATGATGAATACTGTATGAGAAAGAACAAAATATAATTGGGGAGAGCTTAAATGCATCTGTACTTTATAAAAATGTAAATGTAAAACCAATAAATATGCATCAGGCAAAATCTCTATACAAGAAAGGACAACACAATATTAATTATAGTCTTTCAGTGCATTCATCAAAATACAATATATAAATAACAGTTAAAGATGGACTACAACAGAATAATGATAAGTGCTGTGTTGCTGTTTTTGTTAGAGAAATGTGTAATGATTACTAACATATTATTATTATTCAATAAAACTTGTTCCTTCATGCAAAAAAAAAATCAATTTGATCGGCGTTCTACGACCCAGAAAAGCCCAGTTTCACCAAAAGCCCTCAACTCATGAATAATTCATACTTCGTGTGTGACGTAGCACCCATGAAAACGCATGTATAATATACACGGAAGTAACATGGCGTCTTCTGTTTACTCTCGGGTGCTCATGGGTTATACGTCATCCCTTTTCGCTGGTTTAGTACTATATCGTGGATTTCATAGTGGATTTTCAATGGGTCTTTGTCGGGAACCAGTGCAGGGTGGGAAATTTCAAAAATCGAAGAAGAGGGGTCTAATTTTTTCGGTCAAATTGCAACAAAATTATAAAGAGAAAAACATGACCACAACAATAAATTGTTACCTGAACACAACATAAACAAGGTTCGATAGTCAATTTAATGTGAGAGTTCTCGTTGTAGTCCATCTTTAAGGCCCCCAAAAAAGTCTCCGGTTTCTGGTCATAGGTTTTGGTCGACTGACATGAATCTTAAACTTTTGTGAAAAATAATGTTGAAAATCTTCATTTTTTATAAATTGGTGATAATCTCATTTTAGTCAAATTAGTACAATAATTACCCAACTGAATTTTCGACTTCATCAGACAAAAACTCCACCTTTGAATGAATCCGAAAAATCTGAATGCATGTCACTTTTTTTTGGTTAATAGCATAGTGAAATGAGTTTTACATGTATGTAAAACTGATCATTTAAACCTGTAAATTTGATAATCTGTAAATAAACCCTTCTGTGACTACAAGGGTCAAAATCAGTCAAATTGTTGATATACTTGCCAAGGTATATCTAATGCACTTAAAAGTTGAACACTGTCAAACCTTACGTGTAGTAAGTACATTTACAGGTTAAAATGAGTCCACCATTTTTGACTGGTAAAAAGTATTGTCTGGTATTGTAGGGAGGTAAAAAATGCCCCTGTGTGCACATTTGGGTCAACAGTTGGAACAGGAAGTGGACTGATTTTAACCTCTATAGCTACTTGCCACTAAAGTGCAGCTTTAGTAGGAGGGTTAAAAATGGTCACTTTGAGCACTCACCTTTTTTGCACATCGGCAAGAATTTGAAAACTATGTTAGTCTTTGTAACACTAAAGAGACTTCTGATTTCTGAAATGTGTCATGTTGACAGTCATGCTAGACAGACATGTGTTGATATTTGTGTATTGTCTATAAAAACTCATCAAGGTTGATGTTGCCAGCAAATCAATATAAACACATTCTAGAATAAAGCCAATGACCTAATTCCCGTAATCAGATGAGGATATTTGCAAGTTCCATTGTTGGAATGATTGTACATCTTTTGTTCTTTTTATACAAGTCTTTTGTGTGTTTATTTTTGGAAGGTTATGTTGTCACAGCATTTAAATACATGTAAACAAAATCACAGCTGTTATTATCAGCCATTTTTAAGTTTATTGAGGTCTTGGTTGTTTATAATCGGGCCTGTGATTTCTCATGATTTTTCCTGATTTCAGGATTTTTCACCCCTTGCCTCAACTTTTTCTTGAAAGAAGAGAAGTGCACCAAGGAAATAAATAAAGAAGTAGCCTGTATTTTGTCCAAAAAACATGAACACATATGTGATGAAATTGTCACAGTTTTATGATACATTTCTTGAAAACTACCAAATACCAACAGTGTACATTCCCATTAATTACTGACATGAATAGCAGGGCTCACTTTAAATTCATTTCAGATATAAGTATCAGTTCTTACGAATAATTCTAAATTTGTTTGTTAAATATTTTTTTCCTTTTCTTTTTTGTTTAATTTTACAGGGCTTGCTGGACCAGGAAACAAGCCAACACCCGCACAGAGAGAACTAAGAATGGTGCAAAGCAAAGCCGATATTGAAGACCCTAAATTATGTGTAAAGGCAACGCCACTGCAATTTTGACAAATGCTGTGTTGAGTCATATTTGAAATTATTAACACGGTAACCCTTTCAGGGATGCTTCTAGAATCTATGAAATCCAATAAGATCCCACAAGAGCCCAGTGAGGTAGCCAGGACCTTCAATGACCCCACCACCCCCTCCCCCCCCCCACATACACCACACCCACACACACACACACACACACACTCTCACATATGCGGATTGTGGGGTATTCCTTTGTTCGTTCTATTATCCCTTTTCTATAGAATTCTCCAGTGGGGTACCAGATTTTCTATAGATTCTCTGTGGGGTACCATTGTTCCATTGTGTTTGGTACCCCACAACGAATGGGGTGTAAGGACACACCCCTACACACACACACACACACACACACCCACCCACACACACAAGTTTGTCTTTGCCTGCTTTTTTGCTGGACTTCCTTTGTCCCATTTCTTGGTCCTGGCAAACGGGGACGTATTGTTCTCCATTGTGGTAGCAACCGGAGACATATTTTTCCCTGTTGTTATAGGTCCCCGGTTTGAACGCCTACACAACCCCCCCCCCCCCCAAACACACACACAAGCACACCCCATTGTGAATCCAAGATAACCGAGGACCTCAATTGTTCCCCTTGTTCCCACTGTTATTGGACTCGAACTCTTTGAAGCAATCTTGGTTTTGTACACGATGCACTTATGAGAACCGATGAACGAGGACCTACTAAATCAAACAGAATTTTCCATCTGTTGGATATTGTTGGACTCTGGAGGGTTAGGGTTTGGTAAAAGCTAGATACTTGTATGGTAGTTTAATTAAATTTTTGTTGTGTAATTGGAGAGAGCTTAAACGACACTTTCGGTGGTCGGCAAATAACTCTGTACTTGCTAAGAATAAAGAGATATATACGGAAACCAACCTGTGAACATTTCAGTTTATTACATTGTGTCGTTAATAAGAAACACGTGAAAATGCACTCGGATTTGTTTTTTGTTATAATGTGAAAATGGATCATCTGATGATTCATTTCAGATTTGAATTTTGTCGTCATGCATTTCACGTTTTTTTTTTTTAAATGATAACATGACAGATGGAATAACATCTCGGGATGTTTGGTACAACTACCAATGCCTTTTCAGGCAGTTACCAATAAGACAAACCAACCTTAAAAACCACTAAACACTCTTGGTTTCTCCTGAAGACGATCTTGGCATACTGATCAAAACGTTGAGTTGTAACCAACCAGTTCTTTTCAGAACCGCTTTACCACTCAAAAGAGAATTTTTCAAATTGTGTCACTGCAAACAGTCTTTGCTTATTGGTGATCTAAAAAAACACAATGATCACACTTTTACATAAATATTACTTGGTGTAAAGTTGATGATGGTATCAAACATCCCTTGATATATTTTTGTCTCAAGTTCTGTCATTTTACTAAAACTAGAATGAATACAAACAATTTGAATGCATTTTCTTGTTAGGGAGAATGGCCAAAGTCTTTGTACAGCCAAGCCTTTAAAAAGCCCCTAGCTGAGCAAAAAAAGACCCTTGTCTAATGAGTGATCTCAAATAGCTCTTATTGTTACCACAGAGTGGACGGACACCTCAGCTGTCTTTTGTTAATGACTGCAGCCATTATGAGCTGGGCTAGGCCCTCCAGAATCCTAGGTTATGTCGATTGTCAAGTACTGTATTGTTACAGGATTAGGACTCGCAAAATACAGATTAGGAGGCCAGGTAGCCTGGGCCTGGCCCGGCTTCTCAAAAGATTGGCTTCTCAAAGGCTTGGCTTCTCAAAGGCTTCGCTTCTCAAAGGCTTGGCTTCTCAAAGGCTTGGCTTCTCAAAGGCTTGGCTTCTCAAAGGCTTCGCTTCTCAAAGGCTTGGCTTCTCAAAGGCTTGGCTTCTCAAAGGCTTGGCTTCTCAAAGGCTTGGCTTCTCAAAGGCTTGGCTTCTCAAAGGCTTGGCTTCTCAAAGGCTTGGCTTCTCAAAGGCTTGGCTTCTCAAAGGCTTGGCTTCTCAAAGGCTTGGCTTCTCAAAGGCTTGGCTTCTCAAAGGCTTGGCTTCTCAAAGGCTTGGCTTCTCAAAGGCTTGGCTTCTCAAAGGCTTGGCTTCTCAAAGGCTTGGCTTCTCAAAGGCCTGGCTTCTCAAAGGCTTGGCTTCTCAAAGGCTTGGCTTCTCAAAGGCTTCGCTGTACCAAGACTTTGGCCCTCCTCCCTTAATGCCACAATGAAATAATCTGAAACGTTCACAAGTTGGTTTTGTATACATTTCTCATCTGTCTCAGGTTAGTCAAATTTAAAAAGTAAAATGCATTTTTACTATTTTCTCATTGACAACACAATGCAATAAGCCGAAAATTTCACAGGTGACATCTCTCTTGATTTTTATACAGTTGGAACAGTCGCCTAATGATGATTAAAGCATATTAATTGAAACATAGAGAAGACCCTGTGAAGTCCCCATGGTTCTCCCTGAACCACATTCTCGCTTAGCGATAGTTGAGAAACGAGTTGCCCGATATTGGTTCTCCCCTGAACCATAATCATTCTAAGCGACAGTTAAGATACGAATTGCCCGATAAGGTTATTTTCAAAACCCTGTACCTCACTTTCGCGATAGTTGAGATAAACACATGGTGTTACCTCAAACTGAAGCGATAGTTTGAATACTTGTAAAAAATGATTCAAAAGAATTTAATGATCCATAAGAATGACTATCTTGTTAAATTGCCTTTTCTCTTGTGTGTTTAATTTTTTCATGGAAAAGTATATTTTGTGTTTCACATTGGTTTTAAATTCCTTTATGCACATTTCATGGACTTATTAATTAACCCTAACCCTCCCAAATCCTCCAAAATCCTCTTTGCTAAAGTGAAGGATTTTGAAGGATTGAGGTTACATGCTACATGCGCTTTGCTAAAGTGAAGGATTTTGGAGGATTGAGGTTATTAGACATACTTGCCTTTCCATGGTATATGTACATCCATGTTTGTTGTAGTGATTGCAAGGTCAGTGTTTGGGTCAGTGGACACTGTTTATTGCTCCATGCATGCAGGGAGCGTCCCTGGACATGGACATGTACATGTATCACAGATTAGAAACACATGTCACGTGCTTGCTTTACTATTGAAGAATTTTGGAGGATTCAGGTTATGTGTAAACAAATGGGCCTAGGGAGTTTGGGTTAATCATCTTCTCTTTCTTTGCAAATAATAATTTTGTTAGTGAATCTATCATAACATTTATTCTGATTTGAGTTTTTATTATCTATATTATCCAAGGTTAAGGACCAATACCAAAATGGTATTAACATTCTAAGTGATCGGTTAAAGGGGCAGGATCGTCATGATCAACAGGGCATGGAATCGGAGTGCTTGTTTTAGATTAACTCAGTGACTGACTAGAACACCCAAGGATGATAATAATAATAATGTGGACTTATATCGCGCACGTATCCACCAAACTGGTGCTCAAGGCGCATTATATTATTACCCCTGCTCATCAGGCTCATAAATCATTCCTGAACCATCTCAGCTCCCTGGGGAGTATACAGCTCAATTGCTGCCATTACAGCGCATATAGGGCTAATCAAACACAACAACCAACTCTGCCCTCACAGGTACCCATTTACCCCTGGGTGGAGAGAAGCAATTATGGTAAAGTGTCTTGCTCAAGGACACAAGCACCATGGTCGTGGTTGGGATTCGAACCCACATTCTGACGACTCGGCCATCAGAACACAAATCCGATGCACTAAACCGCTCAACCATGGCACTCCATTGTGAGAAAATGAAAAGGTAGGAAATGTTTTCCAACCTTTTCATTTTCTCACAGTGTCATCCCTGGGTATTATAGTCAGTCACTGAGTTAATCTAAAACTAGAACTCAGATTCCATGCCCTGTTGATCGTGACGATATTGTTCCTTTAATGTATTTTCACTATTTTCTCAATAACAAGACAACATTAATAAGCTTTTTCTACATTACCAAAACATTAAAATTATACAATTTGGCTATTTTTAATACCATTTCTATGCCTTACCTTTATGATCTGATTGTAATTTGAACTATTTGTCTCAATTTAAAGTTCCTCATTTGAAATTTGACAGAAAATTTAAGCACTTCTTGATGACTTAAAAAATCTGTAATAATTTTTAAAATTTAGACCTAGTTATCTCCTAATAATATAAATTTTAAGTACACTTATTTTTATACAAAATAATGCATCATGATATTAATGTGTTACTTGGCATTCAGGACAAGAAACAAATATTTCGTTTGCTAAGGCCGAGTTTTCTGCAAATTTTGGTGACGTTTGGAAATCAATAAATTAAATCTCTTCGTGATTGAAACATATTTACATATGATCTGTGCATTTCCTTAAAAACTTTTTTAATTGTTTGATTTGTCAAAAGTTTCACATAAATAATTTTGCTTCTGATAAAGATTCTGCTTGGGTAGGAACAAGAGACCACCACAGGGAACAAGTCTTCAGATAATTCGCTAAATACAGTGATTTTTATATGCACATAAAATTATATAAAGTAAAATAAAGTCGGTGATTTTCCCACCAGCAGACTTGTCCCTGCTACAATCCATAATTGTTGAGGATATAATTTTTGGAAAATTAGCCTAGTCAAAAGTGTAACAATTATTATTTTTTAATCCTAGTTCATTATTATAGTTAATCAAATACAGGCTTTGAAATATTGTTTAATTAAGTTTGATAATGTTATGTATGAAATATTATGGCAAATATTAACAAAAAACATTAACATATTTAATTTGATCGAAGACCCAACATAATTTCTCATTTGACTATTGTTTTTGTTAGATAAAAAGTGGAAGGGTTATGTGATATGAAATATAGCCTACAAAATAATTATTTATGAATCACAGAATTCTAGCGTGGCTGTTTAATCACCGGGATTTTCTGGGCATTATATGAAAATTATAGTATTATATGAAAATTAAGTCCAACTTTAATTTTTGCAATATATATGTATATGATAGGTGAATGTACAATAGACCTTTCCGTGAAATATGGTAATTACATTTGCGCATGCGTACAGACACCACTGGTTGGCAAACGCCATAGAGTTGTGCAGTATAAAACGCACAAGCGCGTGTGCGTCAAGCCACCATCATCCCCATACAAAAAAGGCGCGGCGCAACGTTCACTCGTTTTGCCCACCAATAGTGTCAATGCGCACGCGCGATGTGTAATTAGCATATTTCATGGTAAGGCCTATTGCAGAACCATACAATATCGATCCTGGGCCTAAATATTTGCATTTATATTTCTTTATCCCAAAGCACAGGACCTAACAAGCGGCGTGGGCCAACATTTGTTGTTTGGGTGGGAGGGGGATAATGATAAAAAAATTCTCATTCCAAGTATTGCTTCTTTTAGAACTTGAACATTTGTGTGGACAATGTTTCATTATATGAAAATAATTATTGATCCCAAATTATCTTTCAAACGTAAAATAAAGTGTGTGTGGGTGTGGGTGATGATTCTATGAATCATCCCCTTGGACAAAATGTAATTGGGTTTTATTCCTATCCACCCCTTCCTCGGCAGTAGCGTATCCAAGGGAATAGGACAGTGGCATGTCCATCTTTTTTTATACGTTTTTGTCTGCCCCTCCCCCTTTTTGCCGTGTTTTTGTGAGATCCTGGCTCCGCCCCTACCCCAGGATTTATGGCCAATGGCTAAAAAAATAACATTTCTTGCAAAGAATGCGAAACCCGCCAAGCTAGTCAACTCTCTTTATATTACTCATTGATTTATTTAAATTTACACTTTAGTTTGGTTTGTGAACAAGTTGTAGAATTCACCCTCGAACTATTAAGTAAAACACCGCCCTCATGTGTTACGGCTCTGTTCAAGATAAATGCAACTAAATTAACGCGTGTCGTGCGTGCACTATGCACATGATGTACTATGTGGTGGCACGTATAGGGGTCAGACGCGCTGGCGCCGGGATCCGGTATGAGCTTGCGCGTTAACAACTACGTAACCTAACGCGTGACTTCATTAATTAGTGCGCGTTTGTGACGTCATTATGGAGATTTGTGTTGACGTTTGTTTACTTTTCAAAACGAACCCTTTGAAATCGGCAAAGTTCTCAAGTTAAGCGGATTTTCCCAAATATGTCGAATCCATCTATTTGCAATTCATATGTTGTTTTAATTAAACGGATATATAAGTAGAGAGCTAACAATTTATTTTATTGCTTGCTGATAAAATCTCGTCACGCTATTTTGCGGTTTGAAGGTCAAGTTCACGTGCAATCCCTATGGGAATTTGATTTCTACACAAAGTATATGGGACATGCAAATGAATGGCGCGAGGTGCACCCATTCCGTGAAAATTAATTAATACTTAAAATTTTCATGCCAAGACTTCAAACATGAAAATTTAATGGCCCATATGAAATTAATATTTATTTTGCATAATAATTATTATTATAAATAAATATACATTGGGTTTTTTCTTTGACAGTCGACCAGCAAAGACCACATACCCATCATGTCAAATTGTTTGCATCACTTCCCTGATTATTATTAATGGCCTAGCAGTCAAAGTTTTGATTCTCGTTTAATTTATTTTACTAAGGGGTACAGTAAAACAGCATTCAAAGCAAAAACATGACAATCTTTACGTTTATTCTTACAAATGAGCAACATATTTATTATGATCAAAATATAAACTATACACTTACTAGAAAACGATTAATTAATCATCCTTTTGATAACTTTCATTATTTTTATTGTAGAAAAAGGGCCTAGGATCATGGGGATGTGGAACTAATAATTATACATTTAGAGGAAAACAGAACTTGATTTTCTCTATTCAGCAAGTCATTCTGTAATATGCTGCTTCAACTATTTCATTTACATCTTTTTCTAAAATATAAATTTTTCTGATCACACTTTATCAGTCACTAAATTTGTAAATGTTTACAACTAATTTCAATCATCCTGGACACTCATCTATGGAGAGTTTCTGAAGTGGGAAAGAATGTCGATCCGACCGCCACTTTTTAAGGGCTTTGGAATTATTTTGCAACCAGTTTAAAAATTATATTGATTTTTGTTGGTACAGAAACCGAAAACTCTTTAAAATCCACTTTTATTATGGTTTTCGGACTTTATTTCCTATCTAAAAATCCTTCAGAAAATAGAAGGATCCTAATTATAGTTGCCACTGCGCATGTACAATTTACAAGATCAGACTGACATGACCGAGGAAGTTATTGTACAATGTATATCAAAAATGACAGATTTTTCATGAAATAAATATTGTGGAATAATTTGAAGTATATGTCCATCATCATCCATATGTTCTCCACCTTACGAGGTAGGTAGGTTTACTTTATTGATTATATTGAATGAGAAAGTGGCGGTCGGATACGACATTCTACCCCTGAAGTGTCATCCATTATCTTGGTGTATCAATAGTTACCAATTCCATTCATCCTACAAAAGAAAGATAAGTGAAATTTAAAATAAGTAAAAACATTTCATGTCAAGTTACACAAAATCATGTCAATATTTATCAGCCTTTAAGTACATTAAGTTACAAGTATTCTGTAATTTGTTTGATAATTGTCTTCAATATCTAAATACGATACTGAGTCAAATAAGTGGCCGACAGTTCTAAATATACCTTTTCATGAGTATGAATACAGAAAATGTATTACTACTAGGAATACAAGTACTCGACTCTGGTTGCTACTCCCCAAACTCTTAGTCTTTAACAAATGAACCCAAAATAATAAATAAATAAATAAAACATTCTTAATTGTTTATTCTACTGTACCTGATTACCTGTACCTGTTCCATCTTTTGGAGGGTTTTCGCTCATTCAAGTTTGCCGTTTGTACATCCTCCAATCTTTTTAAAAGAAATAATAAGGATACAATTTTATTCAGTTTGTTTATTTTTGGTTTAATTTATTCAGACAGGTCTAACAATATAAAACATTTTAATTGGAAAATGATGAGAAGCTATTTGTTTCCTATGTCTGAATAAAAAGTTAAAACAGCTGGCTGTATAACACTAACAGGTGCATTTTATTTTTATAGGCTACCATGTTTGTCATGTTTTTTTAAAAATTAAAACAAAACATGTCCATGAATAAAATCTTGTTTGATAAATTATAGTACTACCAGTACCAGTACTGGCAGTGGCAGTAGGTTTCTGGGCAAACCTAAAACAATAGAATTACCTGAGTGAAAGTTGTAGTTGCAGTACTACAATCAATATCATACAATGTCTTGACACCCGAAACCGGGGACCTGGCACGCTGGACCGGCACACCAACCCCGTAGCCATAGGCGCCGTATACCGTGCAGTCTACACCAAAGCGGCCCCTGCAGTGCGGAGAGTTGCCAAAATGGCGACCACCATGGCTAGCCAGCTCAAATTACAGGAAGTGGACAATGCTGGTCAGACCATGGAGGTCAGACCAGTACCAGCATATCCAACGATAAGAAAGTCCTTTCCATGATGTTCCACATAAAAGAGTAAACATTGAAATAATTTAGTTGTTTCAGAGACGTCCAGAAGAACTCTGAACGTTAGTGATGTAGATATGGCTGAATTTTAATCCAAAAAGGTGAAAAATGCAGGTATTCATCGAGGTAAAATCTGCCGTTAAAAATTGTTAGCTCGGTCGAGTTAACGATAACAATCTAAATCATGTCCTCTTTCATCAAATTTGATATGTCAACAACTCTAAAAATCCGCTTTTTCTTATTTTGTATAAATGTGTAAAATCATAAAATAGTTGTAAATTTTGGGGTCCAAATCTATCAAAACTTTGAACTTTTGTACAAATGTCTAGGATTAATATTTTTTACGTTTTAAAAACTAAAGTATTATTGAACATGCCTTCTCCGTTGAGAGGTCATAAATAAACTGTCAATCAATAAACGTCACTGTAATAAGCTTCTCTTATTGGTGAGTCATTGTTAAGTCTTTCTTTGTTTTAAATATGAATAATTCATGAAGACTAATTAGGTACGTCACTCAGAAGCTATTGTCACGCCCACATTTCAGTTTATTCCAGTTATGTGGGTACGTGGTGGATAACGGTGCGTGCACACACAAGTACAACAAGGCCACGGTCAATATTTTACAATAAGGTCCAGGGTGAATATTCGTTTGCCAGGAGCACTATAAAAATGCAGATTATACTAATATTTATTGTGACATAGATTAATATAACGTAGATTTAGTTTGGTACAAGGTACAGAAACAAGTGTTTGTGAGCTGAAGTCCAATTTCCAAATCGTAAACTACTTGCCCGGCGTTTCATCAACTCAAGTACGAAGGTCCATGCACAACTAATATAGGAAGACAGGATGGGTAGATTAGATGGGAAAATCATAGTAGCTACTGCATCTGCTCAGGGCATTGGGAGAGCTACTGCAGAGGTAAATATGTGGCATACGAATGATTGAAATTATGGTGGTCATACTCATGAATAGTGGGAAATAATAACTTCGAACCCAACCACCACTTGTGTGCACAATGTCAATGTCTAAAGTGTGTTTTTAGCAGACGACAAAATGGCCAACATCTCACTGGGACACTGGATGTGCATATATTCATTGCTCAAAATCTCCCAAAATATCGTTTCCAATCCTCAGTTGACTACACTTTCTTCTCCATAAGTGTGTCCTCTATCATCTTGAAATCTGATATTCGTCATATTTGGATTTCCCCAACATTCACCGTACCATGGTTTTATACAAAAACATTAACCCTTTGCAGTGAGATAGAGGCCTCATTAGTGAGTTGACACAAGCTCATTTTAACATCATGGACCCTGTATTTTTAGAATTTGTTTGCATTTTATTGTGGAAAACCAGACGGCAGCCATTTTTGTTATCTGCTTCAGTTCTGTCCATATCATTTGTGTACAGTGCAGGTATGGTTTGTATATATAAGTCTTTCCAGTTTATTTATAATCAGGTCGTCTGTGATTTATTGTCCAGTTGTAACATCCCCTTGCCTGCCCCACAGTCACAACACTTCCTTTATATTACGTTTCCATATAGCCCCATTATAGGGCCAATACACTGGACTCCCTCCATATCCTTGGCCCTAGCCCTACATGTACAAAAATGGACCGATTTTTCATTTCGTTCAACTTTTGATCTGCAAATTATTACAACCTAAAATTTAGTAATTAGGTAACCTTGCCCAAGCAGACACTTTGGGCATAAAATCCATTATCCTGGGATAGATCACTTTCATGAAATTTTCAAAACATTTTTTGAATTAAAAAAAAAAACCAATAAAATAAAAATTTCACAAAAATGTAACTTTATGCCAAAAGTGTCTGCTGTTGGGCAAGGTCAGGTAGAATGTCGTATCCGACCGCCAATTTTTTTCATTCAATATAACCAATAAAGTAATCTTACCTACCTAGTAAGGTGGAGAACATATGGATGATAATGGACATAAACTTCAAATTATTCCAGGATATTTATTTCATGAAAAATCAGGCATTTTTGGTATACGATGACTTCCTCAGTCATGTCAGTCTGATCTTGTAAACTCCACAATTAGTGACCAACACAGTCATTGTACATGCGCAGTGGCAACTATAATAGGATCCTTCTATTTTCTGAAGGGGAGGATTTTTTTAGAAGGGAAATAAAGTCCAAAAACCATCATAAAAGTGGATTGTACCACCAAAAATCGATAGAATAATTTTTTAACTGGTTAGTGGTTGCAAAGAAATTTAAAAAAACAATTAAAAAGTGGCGGTCAGATACGACATTCTTTCCGCAAGGTTACCTAATCAAAAAATTTTAGATTGTAATAATTAGCAGATCAAAAGATGAAAAAAAAATTGCTCATTTTTTGTACATGTGGTGCTAGGGCCAAGGATACGCAGGGAGTCCAGTGTATTGGCACTATAATGGGAATAGTTTCCATGGTAATTTGCAATTTTCTTTGTAGACCTTTGCTAGAGAAGGTGCAAGAGTTATTGCAACGGACATCAATCTGGAGAAGTTGAAGGAGCTAGAGGGAATTCCAGGTACTAATAGACTGTAAATGACATCACCAAACTGATCGAATGGCGCCTTCATTTAGAGGCAAAAGGTTACTCATTGGTTCATGTATGCGTGCTGTGTGTGCATGTCACTTTCAAATGGGCATGGAATCGGTGTCCTAGTTTAAAATGGTAGTGACGTCACGATAACCAGGGCGTGGAATCGGAACGCTAGTTTTAGATTAACTCAATGACTGACAATAATACCCCACATGATAAGGTCATACTACCGTTGCTGCTGCATAAATGAGCCAGTAATTTTCAGTCACTGTGTTCATCTTAACCCTCCTACTTCTGGTACCATTTTCATACAAGTTGATCCACCATTTGAAACCATTCGCTTTTGTGGTTTTGAATGGTGAAATAACTGTGTACAGTGTTGATTTCCCCCAAATGGTTTTGAATGGTAGGTCAGCTAATACAAAACCTTGTTTGGATCTTTCCAAATGGTAGTACAGCTAATACAAAACCTTGTTTGGATACTTCTAAGTGGTGAATCAATGGAACCTCTATGCATTTGAATGGATTTGAATGGTAGTAAAGCTTGCTACCAACACTGTTCAAATGGTATCACCATGTGTGTACAAAACCAATGGGCATTTTGGTAAGTGGAAAGTTTGAATGGTTTCAAATGGTCAAACAGTAGGAGGGTTAAACTAGGACATCGATTCCATGCCCTGTCCCTTTAAGATGAACACAGTGACTGAAAATTACTGGCTCATTTATGCAGCAGCAACGGTAATATGACTTTATCATGTGGGGTCTTATTTTTTAATCACTAAAATCCAGTAATTTTTATTTTCACAAATGTAATGTAAATTTCAAAAGTTTTATGCAGATCCCAGACTCCCAGATCATCTGATTTTTATCTATCAGCCAGACTCATCCCTCGTAAATATAAGATCACAATTTGTACATTTCTTTTTTCTAGGAATTGAGATTCGTAAGTTGGATGTAACCAACAATGATGAGATTAAAGCATTCGCTGCAGAAATAGAAGATATTGATGTCCTGTTCAACTGTGCTGGGTAAGCTTGGGCAATATCAATTTTTTTTTTCCATCCACGATATATCGTCAAACATATATCACGATTTTCGATTTTCGATAGTATCACTTTCTTTGTTTCCTTCTTTATTTACATGTTTTCTCTTTTCTGGTTATTTTTGTTTTCTACTCTTTACATCAAAGAAACTTTCCTTATTTCCTTCTTTATTTACATGTTAAAAAACAGATTATTTGTTATACAAACACAGTCCAGTGCTAAATGCAACAAGATACAACACAGACTATTTGCTATACAAACACTGTCCAGTGCTAAATGCAACAAGATACAACAGATTGAGTCATCAGTACTGGCTGCTGAATGCAATAACGTCCATTGGAATTTTACTGTTGCATCCTGTTGCATTTAGCATGGTTAGGGTTAATGCAGTGACATTTTACCAAACGTATATACTGGCTTTAAATGTTTATTTTAATTTAAGAGACAATATCATCATGATTAGAGCATGGAATCAGTGTCCTATCAGTGAGTGCAATAATGATATCAGCCACAGAAATATGATCTTATCACATCCTGCTATTTAGGCAAGTACTCACTCCTGTGGTATTATTTTCAGTCACAGAGTTCAGCTAAAACGAGGCACCGATTCCATGCCCTGTTTGCTTCGATCGTGATGATATTGTCCCTTTAACCCTCCTACTATAGCTGCACTTTAGTGGGAAGTTGCTATAGAGGTCAAAATCAGTCAACTGCCTGTTTTGACTGTTGACCCAAATGTGCAGACAGGGGCATTTTTGACTGGTTTTGAATGTCATTTTGACCACCCTGAACAATACCAGAAAATGCTTTTACCAGTCAAAACGGTTGACTCATTTTGACCTGTAAATGTACTTATTACACGAAAGGTTTGACAGTGTTTGACTTTTAAGTGCACTAGATATACCTTGGCAAGTATATCAAAATTTAGACTAATTTTGACCCTTGTAGTAGTAGGAGGGTTAAATAAAAACATTTCCTCTCACAGGTTCGTATTCCATGGAACTATTCTGGATACCACGGAAGAGGATTTTGATTTCTCAGTCAACCTGAACGTCAAATCAGCATTTAACTTGATAAAGGCTTTCTTACCTAAGGTTTGTCATGGTGTTAGGCACCATATCAAAATTTGATTACTGGTATGCATTTTAATGCATCCATTTGAATTTGAATTTAAGGGAGAATGGGTGAAATTTGTGAAGTTTATTTATTTTTTTAGATTTTCTAAATTCATGGTAATTTTTGAGGGGAATTTATTATTATTATTATTTTTTTTTTTGAGAACTGAAAATAATTAAAGGTTCTATGAAATGGTAATTTTTCACACTACATTTTTGGGGCTTAATATATGGTTTTGTATTAATAAAACATAATACTTACTATTTTTATAAGTTTGTCATGAGTTATAACAATTTAATTTGTCCCCAAAATTTGTGTTGTCCCTTTTGATATCTCCTTTCGTGACGTAGACCTAGGCACCGAATGACAAAGGACATTGACAATGCACATTCCTGACCATTATGCTATGGTATGCTTCACTGCAGCCGTCCAAACAAATTAGTTGATATTGTGGATCTGATGGGAATCTGTGCAGACTGACACCATCTTTAGAAGTGTTGCTGTAATCAGCAACAATACACCTTGGCGGCATAACAACACGTTGTATCATTCATATGTATCGATCGATGCGCGCCAACAAACAGCATGTTCCTAGGTCTACGTCACAAATTTGTCCCCTTTTAGGGATGTGGGTTCATCCCAAATTTTTATTTTTTATTTTTTTGCGATGTAAATCTCCAATACATTTTTTTTTTAATTGCATTTATAGGTTAATGTGTGCATATTTTATAGTTTACACTGGGAAAAATTTCTAATTCATAGGACCTTTAAGTTCTGTTTAATTGCTGTTGATCAACACTTGAATTATTTGTTTGCATGTTATTTTTATATTTTTCTTTGACAGATGATCGCAAAGAAATCAGGAAATATAATCATCATGGCTTCCATTGCTTCTAGCATCAAAGGTAACAATGACTAATTAACTTTATGATGATACTTAATGTATAGACTGTTCCAGGCCCCGTGCCTAAAGTATAATATCATAGATATTGCCAATGCATACAGGGTGCCAGACTATTTGCCTTCCAGCCTCACTTTGGCAATATGCATTGATATGTGTGACAGGTATAAAGTAATAATAATAATGTGGACTTATGTAGCGCACGTATCCACCAAACTGGTGCTCAAGGCGCATTATATTATTAGTGCCCCTGCTCATCAGGTGCATAAATCATTCCTGAAACCATCTCAGCTCCCTGGGGAGTATACAGCTCAATTGCTGCCATTACAGCGCATATAGGGCTAATCAAACACAACAACCAACTCTGCCCTCACAGGTACCCATTTACCCCTGGGTGGAGAGAAGCAATTATGGTAAAGTGTCTTGCTCAAGGACACAAGCACCATGGTCGCGGTTGGGATTCGAACCCACATTCTGACGATTCAGCCATCAGAACACAAATCCGATGCACTAAACCGCTTGACCATGGCACTCCACATTTCTGTGTATAGTTCTCGTTGTGTTTGAATAACGATCTATTTTGTATTTAACTGTGAATTTCATGCCTGATATTCATCCACCGCATCTAATTAAAATTAACCATATAATAGCTGAACTTTAGTGGCAAGTAGCTATAGTGGTCAAAACCAGTCAAACTGTCTGTTTTGACTGTTGACTCAGATGCGCACACAGTGACATTTGTGACTGGTTTTTACTGTCATTTTGACCACCCTGAACAATACCAGACAATGCTTTTGCCAGTCAAAAACGGTCGACTCATTTTGACCTGTAAGGTCATTTTGACTTACACGTAAGGTTTGACAGTGTTTGACTTTTAAGTGCACTAGATATACCTTGGCAAGTATATCAACATTTTGACTGATTTTGACCCTTGCTGTCATAGGAGGGTTAACGCCAAGAACGGCTTTGTCCGGTTCACAATCCTTTCTGTTAGATGCGTCAACATATAACATGACAGGCCTACAATTGAATTATTGTAGAGTAAAGGGTATTTCTATTACAAGATCAGAATGTATATGGGAACATTTTTAAGGGGGAAAGACCACGTAATTCCAGGCCTGTATGACTTTTCTTCTTTTTACAGAAATAAAATGGTGAAAAATAGAAATCAATCTTCTTTATACCTTATTTTGAACACAATCCCGGTATGTCACGTATGGAAGAAAAATATTGTGATTAAGGCGTTTATTGTGTTTTTGTTTGTTTGGCCAGGGTGTCCGAAACGTTGCATCTACGGCACAACCAAAGCAGCCTTGATCGGCATGTCAAAATCCCTAGCCAGCGACTATGTCAAGGATGGTATCCGCTGTAACTGCATTGCACCAGGAACAATCAATACGCCCTCACTGCAGGACCGAATGAATGCTATGGAAAAGCCAGAAAAGGTATTGGACTGGTTCTCACATGTTCCCCTTACCCCTCTCAACCCAACTGTACCCATATTCTTATACTCAACTTGCATGACCAAGCCCAGCTGAACCCAGTCCACAAAACCACCACTAATCTGACTCAGATCTGAATTATACCAACCCCACTCATTTACCCATATCCTATCCCAACCAATGTAAAGAAACTCACAACTTGGAAGACCATCATTCAAAGGACTGGAATCCTAGAGTAGTGTAGTTTTATCTTACTTGACAATTGGTTTGTTCACACAGGCCACAGAATACTTTATGAGTCGACAACCTACCGGCCGCTTTGGGACGGCGCAAGAAGTGGCCAATGTTGCATTGTTTCTAGCATCGGATGAAGTAAGATTCCTTTGATTTTTGTGATTCAGTTGTTTCCAGAATATTCAGTTTTTAGAAATAGAAGGTATATTATTTTTGGGTAATGTACGCCGGTTCATTTCATTCCTCGAGAAATATACCATATAACTAACCTGTGAAAGTTTCCCATCAAAATTTGGTGCTCATGTTTTTTACAAATGATTACCGGACGGTGACTTTTTGTAAATTGCACATAATTACTCTTTTTTCAAAGATGAAAACACGACAGATGAAATCATTTCTCAGGATAAGTACATTTTAATTTCCCACAAATTAAGGGATAAATAGAGAATTAGCTGTTGCAAACTGCTTTAACCATTCTAAAGGACCTCCAGTTTAACCATATCCTTCCCAAATCCTCCAAAATCCTCTTTGCTAAAGTGAAGGATTTTGAAGAATTGAGGTTACATGCTACATGCTCTTTGCTAAAGTGAATGATTTTGGAGGATTGAGGTTATCAGGCATACTTGCCTTTCCATGGTACATGTACATCCATGTTTGTTGTAGTGATTACAAGGTCAGTGCTTGGGTCAGTGGACACTGTTTATTGCTCCATGCATGCAGGGAGGGTCACTGGCCATGTACATGTATCACAGATTAGAAACACATGTGTGCATACATGTCATGTGCTTGCTTTACTACTGAAAGATTTTGGAGGATTCAGGTTGTGTGTAAGCAAATGGGCCTAGGGAGTTAGGAAGGATTCAGGTTGTGTGTAAGCAAATGGGCCTAGGGAGATAGGAAGGATTCAGGTTGTGTGTAAGCAAATGGGCCTAGGGAGTTAGGAAGGATTCAGGTTATGTGTAAGCAAATGGGCCTAGGGAGTTAGGGATAAATGCAAAATAGTAGTTATTGGCCTTATGTTTTGAACCTAGCTAGTTCTTTCTCAAAGACAAAATGCATTTTGCTCTTAAGAAAGTTGTTAGAAAAAATCTTTTATTTTATAATCCGGTAATTAGCAATATTGTACCTTTTACCATTGCAGTTTTAGTTTATTTAAAGGTTATTTATTTGTATTTATTATTATTACATCTGTGTCTTTGTTTACCTTCTCAGTCCAGTTTTGTAACTGGAACCGAGTACAGAGTTGACGGTGGTTGGTCCATGTGAGCAGGCTCTGCCAGGAACTTCTCCCAACTTTAGAAACTGGTAAGCAATTTTTATTTTTTTTTCCCTCGTAAAACAGCAGTTGTCCCACCAAAAGAGTTTTGGTTTTTAGATATTAAGTAAAGACTGTTTGCGGTGATACCAAAAATGATTATTTGAGTAGTATAGTTCTGAAAAGAACCGGTTGGTTACAACTTGACATTTCGATTAGTATGCTCTGATCATCTTCAGAGCATGTTGTTGTAATATGTATAATCTGGGTCATTTCACGGCAACACATTTTGGCCCTCATTCAATTACAAGGCAATTGCAGGGTTAATGATGAGGCAAACCCCCCTCCTATGCACCAACGATTAAACGTGACTTAAGATAATGTTGTAGGGACATTGCTCAATTGTTGGTCCGTCTGGAAGATCATTTTTGGAGGTGACAAATGTTGAAGGTATAAACTGTTTTCTGTCAAAATAGGGAAAAATCTGTTTCATTAATGCCTTTGTTGATTATTTTATTTTGGTTTTATTTTTGTGTTTGTGTTTGTGTTTTATTTTATGTTCTTTTTGTTTGTTTTCTGTCGCAGAACTTGTTTTGGACAATACCTCTGGCAGTTATTGTCTATGGACTCTTACTACCAATGGAGATCTTAAATGTTTTGCTTGGTTTACGTAAATTGTGTCGGTAATTCATTAGATAAAGTATTTTATTAAGACTATTTGCAGTGACACCATGTGAATTTTTTTTAACAAAACAGATGATAATTTTTATTGAATTTTATTGAAGATAACATCTCAAAATTAGAAAGCATTAAAATGTCTTAAACAACCCATCTTCTCACATACATGCATGTTTTAGGATGAAAATAATTTAATGTGGCTACAATTAAAGCATTTATTTAATTAACCCTCCTACTTCTGGTACCTTTTTCATACAAGTTGATCCACCATTTGAAACCATTCGCTTTTGTGGTTTTGAATGGTGAAATAACTGTGTACAGTATTGATTCCCCAAATGGTTTTGAATGGTAGGTCAGCTAATACAAAACCTTGTTTGGATCTTTCCAAATGGTAGTACAGCTAATACAAAACCTTGTTTGGATCTTTCCAAATGGTAGTACAGCTAATACAAAACCTTGTTTGGATACTTCTAAGTGGTGAATCAATGGACCATCACCATGTGTGTACAAAACCAATGGGCATTTTGGTAAGTGGAAGTTTTGAATGGTTTCAAATGGTCAAACAGTAGGAGGGTTAATGCTGATTAAATTTTTTCAGTGGCTACTTAAAACTTAAAGGGACACTATCTTCACAATCAAAGCACACTTTAAACAGGGCATGGAATCAGTGTCCTAGTTTAAGGTGAACACATGTGACTGACAATTACTGGCTCATTTATGCAGCAGCAACAGTAATATGACCTTATCATGCGGGGTATTATTTCCAGTCACTGAGTTAATCTTAAACTAGCACTCCGATTCCATGCCCTGTTGATCATGATGATATTGTCCCTTTAAAGGGTCTATGAAATAGACCGTTTTAACAATATATTGGGTATATATTTGCCCTTTGTCCATTTTTTCTCTGTCCGTTTGTACAATTAAAAAAAAAAAAATTCTAAATTTAGGGGGGTGCCGCTCTCCTCCTATTCCTCCTTATTAACATAAAATCTGTGACGTATACCTAGGAGATTTTAGCACTAGCCTGTGTTTACGTGGCACTCTGTGACATGCTTTACTATTGAAGTTTAACAAAATTTTTAATGTCAACCGTCTTTACTTATCCTCTTCACCAAGCAAAGCTACAAGTTTTACTTAACGCACATGTTTATTACATAAGTCGTGAGTACATACAGTTGCTAGCAGTTCATGACTGTTTTATTACCAAGTGGCAACAATGATGGCCAACAATAATGGGTTAAAAAGGCATGCTAGCTAACGATGAAAACCTTCGTTTAAATTTTTTTTTTTTTTTTAATGTGGACTTATATAGTGCACGTATCCACCAAACTTGTGCTCAAGGCGCATTATATTATTACCCCTGCTCATCAGGCGCATAAATCATTCCAGAAACCATCTCGGCTCCCTGGGGAGTATACAGCTCAATTGCTGCCATTACAGCGCATATAGGGCTAATCAAACACAACAACCAACTCTGCCCTCACAGGTACCCATTTACCCCTGGGTGGAGAGAAGCAATTATGGTAAAGTGTCTTGCTCAAGGACACAAGCACCATGGTCGCGGTTGGGATTCGAACCCACATTGTGACGACTTGGCCATCAGAACACAAATCCGATGCACTAAACCGCTCGACCATGGCACTCGCTTTGTTCTCTGCCTAGGTGTACGTCACGAATAGCGCCACGTTGCACCGTGCAAAATTTGAAACAATTTTTTTAAAATTTAATTAAAATAAAATAAATCCACTCAAGACACAAAACAAACTGATTTTTTTTTTTATCAACTGATAAAATAACGGTAAATAAATTAAAACAAAAACACACTTCATAGTTCCTTTAAGGAAGTAAAAATAATGTACATTAACTTTTCTTTTGGACCAAGAACATGTATAATTACATTTTTAACAGCGTCCAAAAAGTTCCAATTTGTCAACTTTTTGTAAATTCGACATCACAGAATGATTGATACATGTACCGCCTTAAGTTTTTCGATAAACACGTGTTAATTTGACAATCACCGGGCCTGTGATTTCTCAGGAATTTCCCTGATTTGCATCAACATTTTCTTGAAAGAAGAGAAGTAGCCAACCACGCACAGAAAGAAGTAGCCTGTATTGTGTCCAAACCTCTAGTTTATTGTTTGTGGGGATGTGGAGAGTCTGTAAATCCTCCAAAATTAAACATCCAGGAGGTTCAGGGGGCTTTGTCCACTAGACCAAAGGGAGACCCAGGCCCGCTACCCACAGGAGGTTCAGGGGGCTTTGTCCACTAGACCAAAGGGAGACCCAGGCCCGCTACCCATTTTTCAGGATGTTTTATTTTTCGTCACACCCTGGATCATGTAATTACCAATGTTGTACCTTCCCTTTTAATCTTGTATATGAAATTAAATTGATAATGCATTTAAAGTGATGAATCAAGCTGTTATAATAATAATAATAAAAAATAATAATAAAAAATAAATTTGTATTCAAGAACAGAGCATATATGACAAGAACATTGTTGTTAGTAAATCAGTAGGCTGTGCTGTACTTGTATATATCCAGCTATTGATAAGTGTGTTATATATACATTTACATGAAGGAAGAAATCAGGTCTGAAATGAAGCTAAAATAGTCACATACTGTGACCAAATGTCCCAGCAAAATTCAGAGTAGCCTCCACAAAGGGCTTCCATTGACAGTGGCCTGTCAGTAACATCATAGATTTCATTGCGGTTGTTCATTAAAGGCAATTGTGAGACACGATGTATGCGAGACTTCAGTCGCATCTTACTGTGCCTGTGCACTGCCGAGGACAAATTTACAGCGACCCAGATGTTAAAGTGTGACAAAGTTTTCAACGTTGGTTTTGAAGGGTGAGCATTGACTAAGTCTATACATGTATATCTGGCGATGTTTGTAGTGCACAGTTCTCTTCTGTGGAGGTGGCAAAGGTGACTTCGACACTACTTATCAAATGAAGCCAACCCGCAGACGAGGCAGGAACAAAGACACACCAGAAAATGGAGCTAGTTGTCAGGGAAGTGAAACTAAGTTTCTATGGATGTGAAGTTATAATTGTCAGCGGCCGACTTTGCAAAGTTGTGGGTGCCGAGTTTTCTAGGTGCTGAATCACTGGCTACCGCAATGGATGAGCTGTCAAGGTATTGCTACTAAACAGAGGAGACATAGTGAGTTTCTCTATGGTCAGGTTGCGGGAACTGGTCGTAGTCTGACTGGATACTACTCCGCTTTGAGCTGGCATCATACATTGGTTCTGTGTAGAATAGAGAGGGAGAAATATGCATTTGTTTCCCTTTTAAGGTTTATAGTTTGATGAAATTCTTGCGTCAGGTGATAAACAATTGATTTAATTTTGCCCTACACCAACGTGTGTATAGTACTGTATACTCAGTGCTTTCCGAGTGTCTGTGGAAAAAAAAATTCACAGGCGACTCGGGCGGGATTCGAACCCACGACCTCCTGCTTACTAGTGCAGACGTCTTAACCTCTCGACCACCAAGCTTGCCCGATGTCGATTGGCTGGCTAGAATCCTATATAGCAGCGGGTGCCGTGATTTTAAGGTTTGTTATTATTATACATTTCTGGTAATGAAACCAAGGGTTAACAATGAGCAATGTAGCTTGGAAGCTTGATGAAACCTGTAAACAAGGGTGCTTGCTATGTGAACCAGAAACACTGGGGGGTAAATCCCTACTCTTCCATGATAAGTGATCTGGGTTCATTTACGTGCATTACTTTAATAACCTAGTACACGGGACCTACGGCTTAATGTCCCATCTGAGACAATTAGCATAAGACATGCCTTGGCCTTCCTGAAGGCATTGGATGCAATCGCTTCCATTGACACTACTTATCTTCACCGTGACTTTATATAATGTTCCATAGACATTTAAATTTGATGCACTTTACCAAGGAAACATGTTCATGCCTGTACAAGAACAAATTCAAGACCTGATAATCACAATATAGGGTTGTTCGTTATTTTCTGTGCAGTAGCAATTGAAGTTTTGTTGCCTTCCTTTCACAGGATGGATTCAGGATTTTTGAAAACACGGGTTAAGATAGTTGTAATTTGTGGTAAAGTTAGCCTCAACCTGTAACCTCACCAACTATTTGTGCTGACAGAAACTAATCTAAATCGTATTTGTTTTGAGAAAAAAATTCAGTCGCTTTGAAGAAGCTTAATAAAAAATGAAAATAAAAAACAGCTGAAAGGGAAGGGTAAGGATTCTGCTTGTATTTGGAGGGGGAATTTAGTCGAAGGTGGGTAGGCATTTAAGTAGAGGTCATTGCGCCTGGCACAAAGGGTAGATAAGATTTTGTGAAGAAAATTGTATTGGTGGTCGGCCCTCCGCTTTCCCCGCTTCCATTAAAGAGCCTCTTTTAATTTGTAAATAGCAGCAAATAATTGAACTGCAACTGTTTCAGACAAATAATGTTACTCACATGAATGCTGGCTTCTACAACAACTGACAATGAAAGAAAAACTATGGTGGTTTGAATGAAGAAAGTGCTGGTGAGATGACATGAGCAGATGATGTGGGTGCATTAATGTGTTGAAAATGTGTTCCAAATCTACTTATAATGTGTTGAAATTACTGCTTAAAACCAATATACAATTTTTTGCCTGAGGTGCTATAATTTTAGTAAAATTAGTAAACAGAATCTTCTAAAAAGATGAACATTCCAGGTACAACAAAATCTGTGCTCTTTGTACAAAGTGTTGGATCAATTGTAATGAACTGAGACACAATTTAAAGATAAGGTATGAGAATTGGTAGATTAAAAATACCCAGTTGATGGAATTTTACTGTAATTTGGTGTAAAGCTGATGAATGTAGCAATTATTCCAAGTAATATTGTTTTTGCCGAGGTGATCAAGGTCATAAGAAAAGTGAAATGACTCTTAAACTCTTTCCTAAAATCTACAATGAATTGAATACAAAACAAACTATTCACTATGCTCTCATTAAATCTACAGAATGTTATAGGCTAAATTTTTCAGGTTGTTTGTTTCTGTCTTGAAAGAGAGTAAGCATTCCCGTGGTCCCTGGAAGCAGTTACGGCAACATTACCAATGTTGTACCATTCCTTTAATAATGCAACTTTGTTAAAACTTTGAGATGAGAAAGAACAAAAATGACAGGTGATGGATGGGCGTGATATGCAAATGATTTACCATGACGAGATGTGATTTGACGGTGTTTACGCATGCGCGGATGATACCATGCATTAATAAACTCTTCGCAAACTGCTTGGTCTAGATCTTGTACCGCTTGTGTGTGACGTCATACTGTTGACCCTTGACACTCTATCTCCTGGCCCTAGTGTCGAGCGGCGCGTGGCGTCTGCCCCCCTCCCGGATGCAATGCTTGCCCGGATGTCAACCATAGAGCGTGCCGAGTGCAAACTTGCCATGCTACCCAATCCCCCAGGCACGGCCAGCATTCCTCCCGCTGCCTGCAGTGGCGCTGCCGAAGGATCATCCAGGGAAAGCGCCCGCTCCCATTTGTGGGAGAGCAACCCCCTGTCTTCCTCATCATCCGGTAGACAAATCTCGGCTATCTCCGGCACGCCAACCTGCACGGGGGTGTCCATCTTGTTAGTGGCGGGGGTTTGGGCGACGCGTGCGGGAACCCTCTCGTCTTCGTTGATGGAGTAAAGTTTGGTGGTGATGTCTTTACCGATAGTTGTCTCGAAGACGGCCCGAATGAAGGCCTCTTTATGGAGGAACCTATCCAGTGCTTTGCTCTGCCATTGTATGTATCGACAGTCTGTATCAGCAGTTACAGTCACCTGGATGAGTGATAATGAGAAAAAGAAACAGAAAACGATTAAAGTCCCTCAGAATTTATTAACATCTCTCTGCAACCAAACGCAGTTTTTGGTAAAAGGTTCATGTATGTGCACTCGTATTTCCTGAGGATCAATACATAATATTTACAGTACAACGCTGCTATAATGAACATCGCTGTACCAAGCATTTTTGTAATATGAACGAACATATCCTCTGTATAGATTTCAATCTTTGCAAGTTTAAGCTCATTAGTTGGCACGTTTCTGTGAAAATTCATTAACTGTTTCTCACACTGGTCTATAGAGGGTGGTATGCTTTTCCCATAGCGGGCTGTGATGTTCAGAGGTCAGCATATTCAGTGAGCAACCTTCGAAAAATAGTGCACTTGGTAACTGTTATCAGATTGTCAGATGTAGTATAGTAGGCCTCCATTCGTCTCGAAAGGTGATGGACTTATTTAATGGGGGACGCTGTTAGGCTTGGGTAGTTGACACTTGCGGCTGTGACTTGCAAGGGCTACCCGGGAGTGACAGTCGTGAATCACGACTCGTGATGGCAGTCCCGACGGATGAACGTCGGTCGAAGCAGCAGTTAGTAACTGCTTCCTCCGACAGCATTTCTCATTGAGTTCATCCTGTCATCTGAGGTCGCTGGACAAGGTCAGATGTACAAGGTCAGATGTACAAGTCATGTGTATACTATGTGACAATTTACAGGATATTTTAGTTGTTTTTTTATTTTCGCTATGCATGAAATTGAATTTCCTGACCATTTTACCTGAAAACTGGTCGGGCTAGATTCAATGCCAGCCCGATTGCCTTGCCACTCCAGAGAGTCCAGGAACTGGGATGGGTACACATTATGAAGTAAACTGCCACCAGCTGTAACTCGCATCCTGAATAAAACATTAAGAAACCACATAAGTCCGACAATGCTACTCCACAATGCAATGCCTCAAAACTCAGATCAAGTCATTCTGCATTTTGGTTTAAATTGTTGATATTTTATATTTGTAATAATAGATAAATTATTTTGTAATTAAGGAAACAAAGTTTTTGTTTTGACAAAGATTAGAATTCAAAGAGGCCTTTTCTCGGTTAACCTAGACATTTCAGCAATTGTTTCCCTTGCAGAAATAAAATTTTTTTTTATAACTTTACTCAAAATGGGACATTTCAAAAAGTGAAATTTTATATTAATGACGGGCCTTGCTATTGTTTCAGAAAAACGGCGTTAGTCGATGTCTACATTATACACGAACTCACTAAGTGCCATATATCGACTATTACTGTACATGGAAACTGAATCATCATCTTTAAGTAAGATTCATTGAAAAGTTGGATTGAAGATGTGAGATTTGAGTTGTCGTTTGAGGATGCTACGTCGGGTTGTGTTTTGAGAGTTCAGTAGTGGTGGGAGACGAGCGAATGGCGGTTTTCGTACGAAGTCAATTTTCTCGTGCATAACGCCCGCTAGCGGCGTATCCTGTGTGAGAAGGTTTTTTTTTAGAGTGGGTCGATCGTCAATCGTGCGTATAATAATTAATATAACTAAACCAGTAAGTCCGTCTTGCTGCAAGCCTGTCGTGTGGCAGTGTTCCCGTTCAATCAATTATTAACGCAAGGTCGAGTTGTACAACTAGGTTGCGTCTTAATTTGATTAAGAGACCTCGAGATATGACTCTTTACAAAATTGCTGTAGCTGGAATCAGGGAGTCCACTTCAGGGGACTCCCTTACCTGTTAAACCTACAAATGCACATTTCACTAGCCGAAGGCTACCTCGTTAGATTCTTTTTTACCGCACCCTAATAGCGCCCTCCAGTGTCCCTTCCCATCATGCCTCTGCGCCATGCGTGTCGTCGTCCTCTTTTTCTCTAGCGCTACGTTGGAGAAAGACGTAGTTTTTTCTGCGGAGCTCCGCTCCCCGGATTAACCGACTTTTTGTCACCTCGAACTTGATTCTGAAGTTTTTGGTCTGTTCCTTAGCGAACAGACCGTGGTAAGTCCTTGTTTTATTCCTTTCTTGTTTTACACTACAGGAATTATGGATTTAGCCCCCGATTTTTCTTTCTTCCGTGCGGCTCTTGTCAGCGCGCGAAACCCCGCTTGCTTCTGTAGATCCGCATGAATTATGCCCCGCTGCAGAACGTGCAATCGTTTGAAGCCGTGCACAGTCTGCCGCGGTTGGGAGGATACGGAGTGGGAGGCGTGACAGCCTGGCTCCGTTCCGCTCCCTCCGGTGTTTTTTCTACCAGCCTTCGGGGCCGTTCTCGGACCCATTCCAGTCCCAACGATCTCTTCTCGGAGCCATACCTGCGCGGTCCCTGGCCTCCGACGTTGTGACTCTCTCAGAACCCACCAGCGGCATACCTTCGCGGTCCCTGTCTGCTGGTAGGGCCTCTACTACAGATTTTTTGTTTTCTTCTGAGGACATACCTTCGCGGTCCCTGTCCTCTGAAAACCACTGCTGTTGACCCTTCCACCAGGGACTTACCTTCGCGGTCCCTGTCCTCCAAAAAAGGTGTCACCACTGGAACCAAGGGAAAGTTTGGAGGCATACCTTCGCGGTCCCTGCCATCCAAAACTACCAGTTCCAAAAGAAAGACTAGAGCCATACCTTCGGGGTCACTGGCCTCTGGGTCTACAGTAAAGGCAAAGGGGCGCAAGTCTACCGGTGACATACCTTCGCGGTCCCTGTCATCCGGGACGGCCGCCACTGCCGGACCCCCAGCTACGGGAGACATACCTTTATGGTCACCGGCCTCTGGTAGCGCGGTAGCCCATATCGATCCGCCTTTACCGGCTAGCCCCCATGGCAGTCATTACAGCCGGGCAGACTCCGGTGGAGAAAGGGAACGTACTGGCCGTCGTAAGAGGCGACACCGCTACAGCTCTAGTGCGTCTTCCTCGGGCAGTTCCCCCCGGTACCGCCGATCACCGGATGGGTCCACAGCACTACTCCTACAGGGATTTCAAGATCTGACAGCCACTGTGGCGTCTCTGGTCAAAAAACCTACAGGGGCCGTTCCGACTCGCCCCTTACCCCCAGAACCGACTGACTACGGGTCAAGCCCTGTGGCTGGGGATGCAATATCTGTACTCGTCTCCGATGAGTTTTCCGACACTGACGAGGTACCTGACGTTGGGTTCGTCCCAGATGTACCGCCTTCTGCAGTTGCCCCAAGTTCATCCGGTTTGCCTGCGGACGTTCTTCAGCCCATGGGTCCCCCAGGGTTTTCCGCTGGATCTCGGGATATGCCCCAACGCCCCGGCGATGACACGTTCATTCCGTCAAGGGGCTCCTCAGGCGACTCTGATACTGCTAGTACCCACTCTACTTCAGATCGCCGGCTTCGTCTGGTTATGAAGGACATGGTCCGGGTGCTACACATTCCTTCCTCAGGCGAACCTACGGCAACCGGCGACGGAACTCGCCAATCCTTTAAGGCGGCGTACTGCTTCGCGGCGCCCAGAGAGGGAAACTTTCCGGTCTTTCCGATTGATCGGCTTTGTGTGGACCGCATCACGACTCTTTCAAAAGTGAGACGGATACGCCCGTGTTCTCGCCGGGATCTACGTCCCTTTAGAGTCCCTCAGGTGGACTTTGATCAATTTTGACAGTTCCTTCCTTACCAACTGCCTCCAGGGATAAAGATTGCAGCCGATACAGGTGCTCGCAATTCAGTAAAGGCCCCCTTTCCCAGTCGGGAGAGAAATGGCTTAGAGGATACTCTGATTAAGGTCGACACGGCCTCACGAGCGGGCCTTCGTGTTTCCTGTTTTCTTCAACTGCTATCGGAATATCTAGTTTGCTCTTGTGAGACAGACTCCACTGTTTCAGCGGAGGCAACTGAGATGGCCTTTCGCTGCTTGGATGATTGCCTCCGTATCTGCATGGACCAGTTCACACGAATCTCCATGCTGGCCACGGCCGCTCGGAGATCCAACGTGACTGAGTCAATTTTTCTTCCGTCCGATGGGGTCATATCTGACTTGGAAGGCGTTCCACGTCTCGGGCCTGATTTATTCGCGGGACAGTTCCAGGTTATCATGGAAAGGGAGGCTAAACGGATCACGGCTACGGACAAAATCAACCTCCGTAAATCATCTACCCAGAGCTCCCCCCATCCTACTAGGGGCTTCTCCCAACTGGGGAAGAGCCAGCGCTTTCCAGGGAAGCTTCTTAAACCCTTCCACCCGGTCAGCGCTACACCCCAAGGGTACCCTACATCCACTTCTTGGTCCGCAACCCCACAGTCACGTCCTGGGAGTGGCCGTGGCCGGGGATCCAGACCAGGGTTTACCCCTCGCCCTAAGACCACCCGTGGTGGCTTCTGGCGCCAGTGACGTTTGTCCCCCTCCGGCTCCCTACCTCGGGCCCGTAGGGGGTCGTCTTTCTAATTTCGCGAAAACTTGGGCTCTTTTGAGAGGACGTGTGGGTTCTAAAAACCGTAACAAGGTTATGCTCTGAGGTTTACAGTGCCCCCCATCGTATTACATGCCAAAATAACGTCGGTCCCAGCAGATCCCGACAAACGGCGTACCGGAATCAGAGATTCAGGCTCTTATCAAACGGGCGATTACCATGATACCGCCCGATCGGGCAAACCAAGGGTTCTTTTCAAGTTCTTTCTAACGCCAAAGCAATAACAGGGCGAATGGCGTCCAGTTTTAAACCTTCGCCCCTTGAGCCACTTCATACGCCCAAAGCGTTTTCGGATGGAAACCTTACACGCAGTTCTGGAGGCTTTGCCCCATCCTGCATGGGGGGCTTCGCTGGACTTGAAGGATGCTTACCTACACGTCCCGATAGGGGAAAACGACTGCTCTTTCCCCACTTTTCTCGGTGCCGAGCTGCATCTTCAAAGAGGACTTGTCTCACCCACTTGAGAAAGGGTCGACAATCTCATAGAATGTGTAGCCATCCTCTTGTCCGCCCAATCTGCTCCCGCAGCGGCTTGGCTACGACTACTGGGTCTGATAGAATGATTGGTGGACCTCATACCTTGGGGCTGTATGTGGCTCCGTCGGTTACAGCTACACCTACTTGCCTTGTACGGGATCTACCGGGACCCTATCACCCTTCCGGTTCCGGTACTTTCCACATACGACCGCACCTCCGTTGGTGGCTCCAACGAGAGGTCCTCACCAAGGAAATATCTTCCATGCCCCCAACCCATCTTGACTCTGACCATAGAGGCTTCCAACCTGGGCTGGGGTGCTCATTTTGGGACAGACTCTTGCAGGGACTTGGTCCCAAGAGGAGAAACTACACATCAACATCCTCGAGCTCCTGGCTGTTCAGAAGGCTTGATATAGCTTCGGACCGACCGTGTCCGGCCAACACACCGAGTCAGTACCGACAACACAACAGTTGTGGCTTCATCATCAATCGGCAGGCACTCGGTCCTCACGCTTATGCATGTACCTTTGGAACCTACTCTGTTGGTGCATAGCGAACAAGACAACCCTATCAGCGGTTCACCTACCCGGGAGGCTGAAGCCGGTGGCAGAGGCTCTCTCCGGAGACAGCCCTGCCGACGGAATGGACATTGCACCCATCCGTGTTTTGAGCCATCTTTCATCGGTTCGATCGCCCCCACATAGATCTCTTTACCTCAGCCCGAACAACCAGTTATCGGTATACTGCTCTCGGGCAGGGATCTCAGGCATGGGCATGGGACGCCCTATTGACCGATTGGTCAAACATGTACGCTTATGCACCCACCGATCTCCCTCCTCCCAAGGGTCTTGGCGAGGATCGAGACCACCTCTGCCTAGTGCTTCTTATAGCTCCTTTTTGGCCCCTGTCAGCCCTGGTTTCAGAAACTGGTCTGCCTTCTGGTGAGTCCTCCTGTCCTGCTTCCCCACAGGAGGATCTTCTCAGCCAACCTCAGTCGCGCATTTACCATCCCCACCGGAGACTCTACACTTAACGTGTTGGATGTTGTCAAACGATCCTGTTGTTCAGCGGGCCTTTCAGAGAACGCTGCAGCCTTGGCATGCCCGGAGCCGACGTCCATCTACAAGGACGACCTACAACAGCCGCCTACGACATTACCATAAATGGGGCGGCGACAACTCTGTTGATCCCTGCTCAGCATCTATACAACAAATAGGCGATTCCTATCTTGCCCTTTTTCAGCAGGGCCTTACCGTGGCCACGATACGAGGGTATCGCTCGGCCCTCGGTGCAGTTCATCCCGGCTTTCCAGATAACTCTACCGTTTCATCCAACGGGGCCTTGACTCAACTCCTCGGGCATGTTCCTCGAACATCCTCCACGGATGGAGTTACTGCCTTCATGGGACCTGGGGCAAGTGCTTCAGTCTCTTAAGATAGCTCCCTTCGAACCACTAGCTCAGGCATCACTTATTGACCTCTCTGTCAAAACGGTCTTCTTGGTAGCCATCGCCACGCAAGGCGCCGTAGCGAACTTCATGCCCTAACTGTTGACCATGGACTTATCACGTGGGAACCTGGCGGGTTCGCCTCATCCCCGTCATTCTTTCCTTACGAAAGATCAGTCCCTTCATGTCTTCCCCGGACATTTTTATCCCTGACATCAAGTCAGCCTCATCCATACCTGCGGATAGCCTCTGGTGCCCTGTCCGAGCACTTAAATGGTATCTGGCTCGTACTAAGCCGCTTCAGGGCTCTGTCCCCAACCACTCATCTCATCCACGATGCCGCATGGGGCGGCCTCCTGAATACTATCTCCCAATGAATAGTGCGGGCCATACACTCATCGCAATCGCAATGGCCCACCTCCACTGGAAGACTGCCCATGCTCACGAGACACAGGCTATGTCAACTTCATGGGCCTACATGCAGGGTGTCCCACTTCAGGACATCCTCTATGCAGCAGCCTGGAAGACATAGCCTTCAACATTCACGTCTTGTTACCTGAGGGATGTACTACAGGCGGCGGGACGGGTTGGCTGTGCCACTCTCAGGACAGCTCGATCCCCGTTCCGGCCTCCACACAATGACTGGATGTCGGCCCCTGCTGGTGCCTTCTGGTCCTTTCATTTGTGAGTGTGTGCCCTTTTTTCTGTTTTAATTGGGAGAACGTGAAGGGACCAATTGTTTGGTTTTTCCTTGATGGATTCTTCCTATGCCTCGCCCCTCGCCTCCTCCTTTTCCCTGTGCTAATCTGTGCATTTGTAGGTTTAACAGGTAAGGGAGTCCCTGAGTGGACTTCCCCAAATCAAGGGTGATTTGAGAGTCCGCGAAGGACGATACTTACCTGTTAAACCTCCCACCCTCCTGCCCCACTTGGGCTCAGCCTGTACTCTTCTTTTTTACTCACACCCGAGAAAAAGAGGACGACGACACGCATGGCGCAGAGGCATGATGGGAAGGGACACTGGAGGGCGCTATTAGGGTGCGGTAAAAAAGAATCTAACGAGGTAGCCTTCGGCTAGTGAAATGTGCATTTGTAGGTTTAACAGGTAAGTATCGTCCCTTCGCGGACTCCCAAATCACCCTTGATTTGGGGGAGTATAATGCATTAATACTTAATTGAAATATTATTCTGACATTTGATTGTACATGAAATAGCAGTATGGTCTAGGCTGGCTTACTATTGCTCTCCTTTAATATTATACTACGCTGGATGTTTAGCAGTACCACATGCGTATTTCAATGACATTATATACTTTTGAACTTTGATATGCTCAAAACCATTTGACGTAGTGCTGAAATATGTTTGCACATGAAATAGCGGCCTGGTAAAATATTCCTTTTGTTTATAGCTGCCCTTGATGTTGTATAGTTGAATATTAAAGGGAAAGTATCATCACGATCAGAGTAGATTTTCGACAGCATGGAATTGGTGTCCTCGTTTAGTAAAATGAACACAGATACAAAAAATTACTGGCTCATTTATACAGCAGCAACGGTAATATGACCTTATTCATGTGGGGTATTAATTTCGGCACTGACTAATCTAAATCTTGGACTTCGATTCCATGCCCTGTTGCTTGTGAAGATATTGCCCATTTAGGGCCATTTTGTACTTTCGGTACGACTAACCATAAGTACATAGTCTGATTTGATATTGCTTTGGTTTATGTAAACATTTTCGTCTTGCTTTTAATATATTACATAGATGTTGTACAGTCATGTGTTTATTTTAAAGGCATTATTTGATATATAGTGCTCAAAATTAACATATTTAATGTACTTGACGCATTGATGACTGAAATAGTAGTCTGTTCTGATATTAGATGCGCTTAGATCAACCTGTTAATTTGCTGATACTCAGTTGTACATGAAATAGCAGCATGGTGTGATATTAGATAGTTTACAAAAACATCTTGTTGACACCTGAGTAGAGAGTTCACGTTTACTACCATGGATACGTCCCTGGATGGAACATATGCAGTCACGTGTTCTTAAAAGCATTGTGATTTTGTATTGCCTAAAGTCGTTTCATCACAATGTTAATTTGGTGGAAAGGTTGTGAGGACACACATGACATACACAATTATTCTTTCTGAGCTCTCCCTTTTCGTTTGAGTAAATTGTTATTGATTATACCTTCGATTGTGGGTGCGATTTTGATGCGATGTTTAGCTCCCTGGCAGTTAAAACTAAGCGTCTAACTAGGCCTAATGCCCATCCTGTAATGATCACAAGTTGTGATGACAAAAAGCTTCCATTTTGTTTCAACCAATTGAAATTAAATACTTTTAATCAAGGCTGATGGTGGTGAAGTGTTCCTGTCACAGTATCACTCAGATGTTGTTCATGCCAGTTAAAAGCTTCTAACGAGGGATAATGCCCGTCCTATAATGGGTGTTTACACGTCTCGCCTCGGGATAATGTTGTCAGCGTCTATGTTGAGGTAATCCGACCGTAAATCTCGGCGGGGAGATTCAACAGCAGTCTCCCCAGACCAGAAGATCTCCGCTCGCTTGCGCCAGACACCAGATAACAACTTGAGCTTGTTACACCGCAAAAGGGATTGATGATTATATGTCGGTGCTATCGGTGTTGAAATCATCACCGTGTGTTTGGCTTTAAGCTGACGGCACTGCAGCACATTTCCAGGGCGAGAAGTTGTTAATTGAATAAGGGAATTGCCATGGTAATGTCATGTTCTGAATTAATTTCTGTAGAGAATGTTTTTTATCTCTCCGGGCCAGTAACATTGTATGGTATGGATTTAATGTATGATAATGCGAGGGCGTTGTTGCGACGACTCATCGAGATACCAAGCTTAATTTGTACGTAAGTGTTAAGAAGCGATGACGTGAAGGCCTAAAATAATAGTTTTCAAAGTAAAAACATCAATAAATAAACACAAATAGAGCGAATATCAGTAGACAAATTGCCTGTCCTAATATTGCGTCACTGGACTTTGATACTACGAATCTTTACATACAAAAACAAGTGGGTGGGGCAAAAACCAAAAGGATCTTTTTCAAAAAGTACATTCACTGCTAAACGTTAATTTACCCATCCCAGATAATCTGTAACTCTTAACGTTTCACTCACCTTCCCGATATGAGTAGGGACAGAACTCGATCCGTTCTTGTACGGCCTTCTACGGCATAATGACCCGTTCGGTCCAATTCGTAAATCTCTCCGCCAGCGTTGTCGAGCAGCACGCGAAATTGCTGCCGGGTGACGTTTAAAGGCTTGAAGAGGGCTTCGTAGACCTTCTGGACATCCTCATCAAAGGTCACTGGATAGGTAAGGTAGGAGAGGTAGATAAGGTGTACGATATTGGCCAACAAGGCGGCGAGTTGCCATGCCAGGCCGTCGGGCCAGCAGAGCGCGGGCCCAGCCCACAGCACATGGCAGAAGAGCCCAATTACCAGACATATACGGAGCCATAGAGCCTGGTAGACCCCTACGTTAGGGGGAACGAGAAGACCGTTGATAATGACGAAACAGCCGAGCTGGTAGATGGCGGGTTGGGCTTGTTTCCAGCCAACACACGAAGTCGGTCCGTTGACCCATCCGGTGGAATTGTCGGTCATCATTCGTGCATCCATGACGGACAGCCTACCAAACTCTTTCCCTCCCCGCAAATCCCTCTTATGTTGTTGCAATTTCCTTATACAAATTTACCTAGCGGCAATTCGTTGTTGTCATAGGAATCTAATTATTCAACTTATCAGAAAAAGTCACGTAGATGTTATCGCCACTGATGAAAATGTTCATTGCTTTCGTTTTCCAAAAATATTGTTTTCATTCCTTTGCGAGTTTTCGTTCCTTTAAATTATAGGTCCACACAAAAAGTTTATTCAAAACAGATCGTCCGGTAATAATATTGCAGTAAGGGTGATCTATTAATGGTAAATACGTCATATAGTCACCCTATATAATCGATACGTATAGTCCCGGATTGCTTGTGCTATCGGGGTACGATAGCAAACACTATACAAATGCAGTATATGACTGTAGATTTTATCCGTGTTATGGGACTGCATACGGGCGCCAACCACATCATCCATGCACAGATGCATTTGATTTCTCATTACATATACATGTAGACACATCGATGGAGAAATATTGAAGACGGGTACCTAACCTTCTTAAGTAGTCTTCCTTATAAAACGTCATAGGTCTCATCAAGATCTTGAGATGGGGAAACCAGTCTGCACTGAGTGCAGAGCATTGCATGACTTGACGATGAATGGAATGGCAATGATGCGACTGGAACGCAGCAGGATTGTCTGTAGGGGAGGTTTAAAGGTCATGGTATCCCGGCGCCCGACAGACACAGAGATCACGAAATGAATCAGGGGTCTGTGGTGAATTCATACGGTAATACTTAGATATGTATTGTGCACGAAAGCGCACCGCAGGATATTTTCTCAGATCACATGTCAGTCAACTTAAAAAAGTATTTAGCAGCTAGTGCGTCGTGTGAACAAAAGGCGAAGGGAAAGATGGCATTTGCAAGTTATGAAACAGTTTGTTCTCACTCACCCTCATAGAAGCTTATGTTTGCCCAAATCACACTTTAGGTAAAATGTCACAAGAATGAAAATGCATCTCAGCTTAGAAACCAATCGACCGAGATTACTTTTAGCTCAATGGGAGCTCGCATCTCTGCAAAATGGGAGCTCGCATCTCTGCAAATATTGTGAACATGATTGTATTCACCTTTTCAGACCAAAACACACCAGAGGCATAAGTGCTATTTGAGACCTATATATAATTTCTGCCTTGGTCTGGACATGGAGGTAGAATTAGATTAGTCTACCTCCATCGTCTGGACTATACTTTATATTCCATTTCAACAATGAGAACAACACATTTTGTGGAATATTGATTTTTTTTTAACCATCACCGGCCTTTAGTAGAACTAATTTTCAGGGATCATTTTGATCATTGGGGTTTGTGGAAATGTACAATGTAAATAAATCAGTAATATGATGTAGGTTTCTCTTGTTCTGATGTTTGTCCAATGTATTAGTATTACCACAATGTTTGAACAATGGATTGTTTTTAGGCGAGCGTGATTAGAAGACTTCCATGCAAGGATTTACACCGCTGTCTTCCTTGTGGCTAATTATCAGGCTTTATTTGCGTTTTCATAACTCATGCTTGCTTTTACAATCCAGCTGGTAAGTGTGACGTAATTTCAATTGAAGCCACGCCCTCTACACACGGAGTGGTTCCAAAAATAATCTGCAAATGCATTACCATGGTCGAGCGGTTTAGTGCATCGGATTTGTGTTCTGATAGCTGAGTGCCTGAGTCGTCAGAATGTGGGTTCGAATCCCAGCCGCAACCGAGGTACTTGTGTCCTTGAGCAAGACACTTTACCATAATTGCTTCTCTCCACCCAGGAGTAAATGGTACCTGTGAGGGCAGAGTTGGTTATTGTGTTTGATTAGCCCACATGCGCCGAAATGGCAGCAATTGAGCTGTATACTCCCCAGGGAGCTGAGATGGTTTCAGGAATGATTTATGCGCCTGATGAGCAGGGGTAATAATGTACAGCGCTGTGATACCCGTGTAGCCCTTTAAAAATGCATTCATTATTATTATAATTATTATTACCACCACTTTTTTTAAAGAATTACAAAACGAAATCGTAAATAGTTCATCACGATTTAGGTTAATATTTAAAATATTGGAGTCTCTTACTAACGGCTACCATTAATTTTATCAGATAGAATCGTATTGAAAAAGTCAAATATAAGTTCTCAGTCTATGTAAATACACAGTTATGTATTCTTGCATTGACTCCTTGCAGCCAAAAAGTTAAAAAACGATTATGCGTGCTGTCGATACGCGCACGTATTATGGCGCATTTAATTTCATGAGAGGATTATGAGTATCATTAAGAGGTTTGTTTCTTGCGCATGCCTCCTGGGAAACTTTGATAAAGGCATCCTCTCCGAGTCAAATCAACACAAAGCATTTCCTTAGAATCATAATTGAAGGCACGATCCATGGCTACATGCCATGGGTGTCATGGCTTCTGACCATTTCCCCCCAGCACAAAGATACTGACAATTTGGAAGACCGCCAATTGTAGTACTGGATTGGTTTGTTTCTTGTGCATGCCTCCTGGAAAACTTTGAAAGGGCATCCTCTTTGAGTCAATTCAACACAAAGCATTTCCTTATAATCGTAATTGAAGGCACGATCCCTGGCTACATGTCATGGGTGTTATGGCTTCTGACCAGTGCCCCCAGCATAAATATATTGACAATTTGGAAGACCGCCAATATTACCAATACTACCTCATTCCATGGTGTTTATTTTGGGCAAGACAATCAGAGTCCATCAGAGTCAATCACCACCAGTTCTTCTCAGAACAAACAATTATTACAACTCATATTAGTTTTGAGGCTTTGCATGGTGGAATATCGATATCGTTTCGGTTTGCGGTAACACCATGTGTTTATCTCAACTAACGTGAAGCTGAGGTACAGGTTCTGAAAAGAACCGTATCGTACAACTCGTATCTCAACCTTCGTTAAGTGAGAAAGGTTCAAGGGAGAACCAATTTCGGGCAACTCGTTTTTCTCTACTGTCGCTAAGTGAGAAATATGGTTCAGGGAAAACCATGGGGACTTCACGGGTTAATATGGTTCAGGGAGAACCATGGGGACTTCACGGGTTATTCTCAACGTTTCGATTAGCCTGCTCTAATCTTCTTCAGGAGAATGAAGAGGTTTGCCGATGCAACTCCTTAAGTAGTATTTGCTGGGATTATGTGTAGAATGGGAAGTGTTCCGATTGGTGCTACTGTTGTGTGATGTGTTGTGATTGGTTGCCACCGTGGCATTGTTCTTGTTGCGTGTGTTTCCTGCTGTGTGTGAGTTGCCTGCTCGCTGAGGCGTATCAGTTGACAGTGGGGTGTGGGTGTTGGTGGATGGTAGGATTGAATGCCAAATGTTGCTGATGTCCTGGGGGACAGTGTCATGTCCTGGGGGATGTCCTGGGGGACAGTGTCATGTTTATGAATCTCAATAGCCTCTCTGATACGACGGGTGTACCAGTGCTTTTCCGGGGCTATGATCTTTGCATTCTGCCAGTCAATGATATGGTCCAAATCGGTGGAGTGTTTGATGATCGCAGATTTGTCACATTCCCCTCTGCGGCCGTACCGTACATCGGCCACACTTCACACAAGATTCAGCGTATCCTGAGGGAAGCTGACATTAAGGTCTACTACCGGACTCGAAACAAGTTGGAAACGAAGTTACACACCCACAAGGACAGACATGATCCCAGCCGTCAAGCTGGGGTTTACCGAATTCCTTGCACTTGTGGGAAAGTGTACATTGGCGAGACCGGCAGAGACCTTACGACCAGGCTCAAGGAACACAAGGCCCACGGCCGCAGAGGGGAATGTGACAAATCTGCGATCATCAAACACTCCACCGATTTGGACCATATCATTGACTGGCAGAATGCAAAGATCATAGCCCCGGAAAAGCACTGGTACACCCGTCGTATCAGAGAGGCTATTGAGATTCATAAACATGACACTGTCCCCAGGACATCGGCTATTTCATCAGCAACATTTGGCATTCAATCCTACCATCCACCAACACCCACACCCCACTGTCAACTGATACGCCTCAGCGAGCAGGAAACACACACAACAAGAACAATGCCACGGTGGCAACCAATCACAACACATCACACAACAGTAGCACCAATCGGAACACTTCCCATTCTACACATAATCCCAGCAAATACTACTTAAGGAGTTGCATCGGCAAACCTCTTCATTCTCCTGAAGAAGATTAGAGCAGGCTAATCGAAACGTTGAGAATAACCCGTGAACTCCCCATGGTTCTCCCTGAACCATATTAACCCGTGAAATCCCCATGGTTTTCCCTGAACCATATTTCTCACTTAGCGACAGTAGAGAAAAACGAGTTGCCCGAAATTGGTTCTCCCTTGAACCTTTCTCACTTAACGAAGGTTGAGATACGAGTTGTACGATACGGTTCTTTTCAGAACCTGTACCTCAGCTTCACGTTAGTTGAGATAAACACATGGTGTTACCGCAAACCGAAACGATATCCTAAGATATTGTGTACATGGTGTTACCGCAAATATTTCTAAATATGAACATTGTATTTAGCACTCCAGGTTTTGCATTGTAGTAACTTGTTTTAATTTGTTAATAATTCCCTTCGGTCATTTGGGATTTGAGTATAATTAGCCTCTTGATTACCTAGCATTATAACGGCCCCACACTCATTCATAATTATAATCCAAAACATATTGATCCAGCTAAATTGTGTCTTCATTACCTAAAGGGACAATATCGTCACGATAAACAGGGCATGGAATCGGAGTGCTAGTTTTAGATTAAGTCGGTGACTAAATAATACCCCACATGGTAAGATCATATTACCGTTGCTGCTGCATACATGAGCCAGTAACATCAGTCACTGTGTTCATCCATGGAGGAAGGAACCTCCATGGTTCATCTTAGACTAGGACACCGATTCCATGCCCTGTTGGGAGTCTGTTTTGATTGTGACGACAGTGTTCCCTTTAAAGTTCAATCACCGTAATTGGCATGGAGATCTCTATTAAAATGTAAAGGACCGTCAATTGATGCCGCTCGATCGTAATGAAATGCCCATGCGGTGATTAACTACCCTGTACCCAAGAGCACATACATAGAACCCCCTCAAATTTCCTGGGTTAGATGGGCATGTTAATCGATGGGCAAACAACGAACAGGGTATACTGTTAATCAGTTTAGACCGTCTTCTCTGGCGTCAACCAGGTTAACTTAAAACCACTGTTTGGTAAATATTTACGTCAGTTCAATTGCTTCTGAAAAAAACAAATTACATAACCAAAAAATATAGCATCCCGCGTATTCAGTTTGATTAAATATCTTCAGAAGATAAATTTGAAAAAAAAATTCCCCAGACCCTGTTATATATGCATGTTATTCACCTGTTTGGTTAATCGTAACCGCAGAAGGAGTTATCATATACACTACCATTTTGCATTTTTAGATTACATGTTAGAGGTACACTTGACATGCATTATTGAATATACTTGCTGTTTTTAAACCCTTGAAGTATGTTCGTGTTTTCTGCAATGACATGAAAGATCATTTTGTTCAAATAACTGTCATCAAGACGTTCAACAACGTAAACATTTTGATCGGTCGTGTTCCCCATCTCTTGTATGGCATACATGCATGTCTAGGCGTCCATCAGGCTATTCATACATCACTTGGCAATTTTGAATTGTGCTTATCATGTCCCGAATGATCATAGCCTGAAAAAAATTATCTCAAATGTTTTCTATAAAAAAGTACCTTTTATCTTTAGGTAGAAAAAGTAACCTTTTAACGGAATGGAAATTATATGTATTAAAGGTTGCGGTTTACCTTTAAATAGTGGATTGAAGAAAAATGTATATTTTATTTTTTTAAATCTACTGATATAAACCTGTCAACGGTTTACGTTATCAGATAGCTCGTCATTTTGCACTTTCAGATAATATTTCTGAGGCAAATTGACATGCGACACCAAGCTTTTGCTACAAATCAAACCGTTCATGCTCTGTTATCAAACCAAGGGAAAGAAATTATGAAGTGAAGTGAGTGACGTTGTAGCGTACTTGCACTGATTTCCCAAACGTGAATATGTTCTTACAGTGTGGTTCGTTTCTTTTCCTTCCTCCATGGTTATCCATAGGCCTATAGCCTATGTCTGTTTGTCCATAGGTTTCATGTCTACATTTCTATCGGGCTGTCTGTCTGGCTACAGAAGCCAGCATTTGTGTATTGATTAACATAATGTCTATTGGACGGATTATTGAAAGAACATGTTGTGTAGTTTTTAATAATTAGTTTACGAGTCTCGTCGATATGCGCACATATGACGCATTTTACTTAAGAAGTGTGAGTTTTAAATTTGTAATTTTAGACAAATTTATACGTTTCCAAAGATATTTTTTGTATCATAAATAAGACTATTTTTAATTTTCTAGTGCATTTTTAATTTAATTTCGGTGGATTGCCTCGGGTGTGAATTTGTGACGGATATTGGCGCTATACTATAGACTTTGTTGTTGTTATTAACACTTATTGCCAACCATATTTCAGTTGCATGCTCTCGGCCAAATTTAAATATTCGCTTACATAACTCATTTAAATTAAAAGATCTTCCTATGAGATTTTGCTGTTAGATTCGTTCCCATTGTCGTGTACTGTTACAATAGGGCTTTGACGTGGGTATCAGCCTAATGGGATTTTTATAATACGTTCTCTATCTTATTAAAATGCACGTTAATGGAAAGGAATTGAATTGGTATCTCCAAAATAACAAATTGTCGAATTTTAATTGATGATGGTTTAAAGGCCAAAAAATAAGTCTCGGGTTTCTGGTTTTAGGTCGGCTTCAAAATCGGTGCGGTGATGCGCTTTTTTTTATTATTATTTTTATTTATTTATTTATTATTTTTGTAATACGTCATATATGTATGTACGCGGTTATTGGAACCAGATCAATTTCCCATCCAGAAAGTGTGATAGCTAAGAGAGGCCTCACAAATCGGGCAAAGAGAGTAAGCATACTCATAGAAGCAGTTTTGCCAACATTACCAATGCTGTACCTTCCCTTTAATGTATATCTTGATTCAGAGAGAGTAAGCATACTCATAGCAGTTTTGCCAACATTACCAATGATGTACTTTCCCTTTAATATAAATTGAAAGAAAGTAAGCATACTCATAGAAGCAGTTTTACCAACATTATCAATGTTGTACCTTCCCTTTAATGTATATCTTGATTCAAAGAGAGTAAGCATACTCATAGAAGCAGTTTTGCCAACATTACCAATGTTGTACCTTCCCGTTAATGTACTGTATATCTTGATTCAAAGAAAGTAAGCATACTCATAGAAGCAGTTTGCCAACATTACCAATGTTGTACCTTCCCTTTAATGCATATGAGAAAGTAAGCATACTCATAGAAGCAGTTTTGCCAACATTACCAATGTTGTACCTTCCCTTCAATGTATATCTTGATTCAAAGAGAGTAAGCATACTCATAGAAGCAATTTGGCCAACATTACCAATGTTGTACCTTCTCTTCAATGTATATCTTGATTCAAAGAGAGTAAGCATACTCAGAAGCAGTTTTACCAACATTACCAATGTTGTACCTTCCCTTCAATGTATATCTTGATTCAAAGAGAGTAAGCATACTCATAGAAGCAATTTTGCCAATATTACCAATGATGTACCTTCCCTATAAGAGCTGAAGAACCATTCTCATTCTACCAATCCCCAACGAGCTCGATTATTAATAACCGAGACCTTTCCCCCAGCATGTTTGTCATTTTATTGAGTAGTGCAAGACACGTGGATAATAGTTCCTCATTAAAGATGCATCGCCGATACTTTTGACTATATCACCGGGGATTCTCAGCTAATGTTTTTTATTTGTTTTAGTTTTTATCTTAGCACGTTATGGTTGCTGAAAGAAAGGAAAACAAGAAGTTTAAAATGAAGTATTAAACAAAATAACTGTCAACAAACATGTATTAACAGTAAATATGTGAAAAAAAATCTGATTTAGGATGGGGCCCGTTATAAATTTAATATCGAAACTTTATATTAAACGCTCAGATAAATCGACGTTTTGCTGACTTCTCACCGACGTAGACCCAACTTCCCGCTGACACACGGCTCGACCTAGGGCCAGCATTAAACCAACGTATTGCCCTCTTCCCGCCGACGTCGACCCGACCCCTATACAAGTCATAGAACCCATGTCTTAGGTCTGCAAATAACGTCTGTAATTTCTATGACAACCATAATTATCTAGGGCCCGTAATTGCCTTTTTAAGTGAAGTCACTCTACTAATTATCCACTTCATGTCTTCTTTTTTAAATTATTTATAGTACAAGCATATTCGACAGGGGGTGTACTAGACTGGTCCCCTGTCTATATCCTATATCAAGGATATAGACAAGCTCCAGGCGTACCACTCAAAGTACTTCATTGGATACGTTAACGCGTTGTGCTAAAGATCTGATGTCACGCTTCGAGGTTTGCGCGCGCTTGCTACCAACCAAGGTCAAAGTTCAACATCGGGAAAAATGTGGCGGCTGCATGCACGGCCGGCCAGTATCTGGCGTAAATCACGCGCCTCTTGCTCAAAGCGTGACGTCAGATCTTCAGGCTTGGGGTGTATGCACTGGCTTTAAGCATCGACGTTGAGGGCGTGCTTGCTTCATAGGAATGATTGAGTGAAACGAAGTCGTATTAATATCGATCAGTTGAACAAATTTAACCTGAAATGGAAGGAGATTTCATTGCAACTGAGCAGAGAGAACGTGACAATTATTCATCCAATCAAATACCCAAACACGACATTTTGGCGGGAAGGACCATTAAAGAACAATGAAACCGTAATTTGATGTTTCATTTGCCGTCACTTCAAGAGTTGAAAAAAAATGTCAGTTGCCAGATTTTCACCTTAAGTATATGTAAATATCTTAAAATATATAGCCTTTTCTCGGGAATGACATTTTTGGGGGCAAAATCTTTGAATTTGTATCCGAGGCAATGGAAATCTCTCAAAGGCCTTCGAGGATTTTAGGGCAAAATTTGTATGATTTCTTCCCCGCTTATTACAACAACAACAACAACAACAACCTACGCACATGAGCATACCGTCGACTTGGGAATTCTGGTTCCTTTTCCCAAATGTCATTTGCTCGCGTGAAATTTGCATAGTAATGTGGCTGCTGCTTCCTTGGTGCAATGCCCCGCGCATTCTATGGCACAGCAGTCCATTGGGATTGTGCAAATTGCTTGTTTGTATGCATGTTGCTTAGACTTAAAGGAAACGTACAACATTTGTACCTACCGAATCATCAAGCTAACATTATTATCTTAAAAGTAACACCTGCTTGGTGTAAAGTTGGTAAAAGTATTAACATCCTACAAGAAATAGAGAAAAGGGTATTGTTTTGACGGCCACAAGACAGGATACCAATATTGAGGGCTCATCGACTGCAAACATGTTTCAAATGTAGTTCAACCGCATTTGTTTCCCGCAAGATACACTAACCCATGTGTTATGCGTGTGATGGTTTTGGTATCTGCTGAACTTTTGGAAAGGCTCTGACACTAAGAAGATCATTACAGTCACACGCTCTGTCTTAAAACAGTTTTGACGGCAATGAATGTCAGCCGTGTAACTATTAAACCAGCCGTGCCATACATCGATATCCCTCCGAGTAATTACGTTTGTATAGCTTTGTGCGAAGCTTCTGTTTAGTTAGTTGAGAGAACATGCGGAGTTTTACCGTCATTATAGCATAGCTTAGGCATATCCCTAGAGACGCGACTTGTTTTGCTGTTCTTTGTGAAGTATTTGTATTTGTATCCGAAAATATTCATAATCGAATATATTACAGAGCTGTGACATACCGGTACATTTTAATGTAGTCAAATCCATGCATGCAGACTAACTGGAATGAATTGTACTTTGTTGAAAACTCAAAAGCCTTTAAGATTGCCAGTGAATAAGATTATCGTTCAAAAAATCTTATTATCCAAGATGCGGAGTCTGATTGCAATTGCCAATTTGATATCAAATGATATTAAAGGGATATTACAACATTTGTAATGTTGTTGTAGAAACTGCGCACGTTCTTTGAATCACGATATCCTTTGAATCACAATGGAACAACTAACCTGTGAAATGATTAGGAAAGTGTGGGAAAATATTGACAAGTTTTACAGAAAACAATTGGTGCAGAGTGTCGCCGTGTGCACATTTTGTTGTGTTTTCTATGAAATAAAAGCACTTTATTAGACGCAATTACTGGTTCCTTTAACAAGTTTTCTTCACATCAAGTTAGCTTTCTGATAATAATTCTGTCGTTTATTAGTCATGAATATACTAGTGTTGGTCGATCTCTTCAAGCAGTAGAATACAAAATGTCCTTGAAAATAAAACCATTGGAAAACACTCAGACTCATGGGAATCAATATATTAGTCTCCCTTCAGTACACAGAGTGCTAAAAAGCGTGTATTCCAGTCAAATGCATTTTAAACAATCGGCAAAAACACTGTAAGCTCGGGATTAAAAAAAAACGGTATCTCTCAGTCGGCAATATGACACGAATCCAGGTTTTGTCAGGGTTATGCTCTCTGGTCGCGTCTAATAAACGTAATGCAATGATGTATGGCAAATAGTTCCGCCAATCTGACCAAACACCGCAACCTTCCAAAAGTGCCTCTGAAGATTCAACAGACGGGCCGTAAACAGCTTCTAAGAACCACTCCAGGCTTAGATATATTTTGACAGCTGCAACCGAACAGGCGTACATCGGCCACTACTCAGAGAAGGTATATCTACAGTGGTGATAATTACTTTCTTTTTTTACCTTGAGTGATATTAGGCGGTGTTGTGTTGCTATCTACAGTAGATATTGCCATCTTCAGTAGATAGCATCTGTGGTTATTTTTAGTAATTGCATGTAGTGAATCATAACACTAACAAATTCCTAGCTTGCACTAAATAAAATTATCCTGCCAACCCGTTGGGCTAAAATTAAAGGGAAGATACACCATTGTTAAACGTGCATGCTACTCTGTCCTTCATCATATGAATAAAGATATATATTAAATAATTAACCTATGAAAGTTTCAGCTCATTATATTGTTACATTAACGAGAAAATATACTACTCAAAACAATTTAGGGAACACCGGAATAATCTCAGTTAAAGCAAGATCATTTATTTCAGATAAACATAATGTTTCACAGAATTGATGAGAAACAACTGCACAATGAAACAGATGATAAAGGATGCATGTAGTGATTACACATTTCATGACATGACTACTGAAAGAGAGAGGGGGTTGCAAATGTAAATCCAGGTTCATGGAACATTTCAAACCTATTTGATGTTAAAAATCCGGTGTTCCCTAAATTGTTTTGAGTAGTATAATAACAAATGCATTCCTAAATTTCGATCAGCGAACACGACTTTCTTGGGATCCTATTACAGTGCGACATCAACATTCAGATGTGCATAGTAAGTGAATAGCATGTGAATTTTCTTTAATCGATAAGGCTGTAGACAAGAAGATGTCAAGGTGCGTTTGATAGCGTCATTAACTTTGGAGTGCTTAATATGTAAAACTGCGAAATGCCAAATACCGCCGTCTTAGATATTCATGATCTGGGCCCCAATGGCCGATTTGGGTCCAATTCTGTCTGTGCAGTCTCTGAAAAATACTCCCAGGCATTTAGTCTATAATGGTGATTACGATGGTTGAATTTAAAGGGGTGATATCATCACGACCAACAGGGCATGGAATCAGAGTGCCAGTTTTAGATTAACTCAGCGACTGAAGATAATATTCCACATGCTCTGTTTAAAGTCTGCTCTGATCGTGATGACTTTTTCCCCGATTCCCACTCACTGTGTTTTTCGCATTCTGACATATTACTTAATTATCACCGGGGCTTTTATAATAGGGGTGCACACCATCGGTTATTACCTGAATGTAAAATTATCCTAAAAGCTTACGGTTGTAATGGTACCAACATCATGAGTTATTCCGTCTGGCATGTTGTTATTTTCGCGACAACATAATTACAAACTGTAATCTTAAATGGATCACCAGCTGCACGGTGAACCATTTTCGTGCATAAAAATGAAAACCAAAAAACTGAATGCATTTTCGCTGTTTTTATCGACTTAACGAAATAAGCGGAAACTTAGGATGGTTTCTGTACATTTCTTTTGGTTCCCATTAAGTAGGGATGCGTTTATAAACATTTTACCTAGAGGCTGATTAAATAAGCCCCCATCCCCCTCCTTAAAGTATCCCACCCCTTCCCCTGTCCGGTTGAACTTATGGATAACTTTTGGTTTGGTCAGAACACAATTATTTCACTACCCTCCCCATCCCCCATCCTCGTAAAAACCATAACAATTCTATATAACAGTATATCTTAAATAATGGCAATCAGTCTCCTATTTCAGCATCTACTGTTTCATTCAGTTCTGGCTGATTTCTTCACATCACCGCGACAATTTCATTTTCATCCATAATGCCTCCTCAGGCCGTCCCTGGTGTGTCCACCCTTTCCAGTCTTCATCTTCCTGTGTTGTTTCTATTGGCCTATAGGAATATTAACATCTTTACGAGTGTCCACCACCAGAGGCGCAATGCACGTCAAGTAGCGCTGGGTTGGCTGTGCAGCAGCGACACTCCCAGCGTCCACATAACCAAAGCACTCACGTCACTAACCAAACAAGACAAAACATTATTATGTCTGCCCAATTTATTAAAGGGAGGTTACACCATTGGTAATGCTGACAAAAGTCACAAAACTGCTTCTTATAGATTTTATACTCTAAGAAAGTTTCAGTTTATTACATTGTGTTAACATTGTGAAAATTGTATTAATTCTAACATTGAATTTAGGAAAGAGTGTTCTTTCCGAAAGTCTTATAGGCAATAAAACAACCCTCACTATCTTCGACTCCCCAAAATCAAGAGTAAGTTCCATTTGGATAGCTTCTTCCCTAGAACAGCATTACAATGGAACGCCCTTCCAGCTGATTGCTTTCCACCAACTTACGATCTATTTAAGTTTAAGAAAAACATCAACAAATCTTGCTTAAATGGTGGATGACATCGCATATGTAACCCCTTACTCTAGTGGATATTGGCCTTGTTTTGGGTAACTGACAGTAAATAAAAAATAATAAATAAATAAAAAATTTCTTTAAAATGACAGCATCTTAGACAAACAGAATGTATAGGGAAGATTAATACCATCATCAACTTTACAGTAAAACTTGGAGTAGTACATTTAGAATTCGACAATTGGTTATTTTTAAATTACCATATTTGTATCTTTAATACCTTTAAACATTTACAGTAAATAACAATTAATAATAAAAACAAAAATAAAAAACCTTTCTTCAAAATGACAGCATCTTAGACAAACAAAAAGCAGTTGTCAATTTAATTTTCTCTCAATTTTTCGATGACATGTTTGTGTCTTGGAACCTTGTATCCCACCAAAGCCACCAATGAGATATCAACCCAGGGCACCCTTTGATGTTATTAGCGCATATTTAAACGCATCTGCTTGGAGGAAATAGACAGGGAAACATGTATTTATAGTCCGAGAAACTTGAGTGTAATGTCCTGATCGACATTTTGGTGGAATGTGTTTTGCTCGCTGTACTGACAGCTTAGTAGGTTCTATTTTAAACACAGACACTGGATAGAAATTATATCTGATTTTCATTCTAAGAAGTAGACAAAAATAGGTCGGGAGGTCTTTTTGTCAAAGCAAAGGGTCACGTAGTTATGCGTTCTTTGATTCGTTTCCGGTAAGAGATTGAAAATTAGATTTCACATTATTCTTTCAGAAAGGTCAAACTCACAGGTCGGATTTCTATTCATATTAATTCTAAAGTCTCAGTTGCCAATCTCATTAATTTTGTTTGAATTGCTGACGTTTAAAGTGAAATTATTGCCAATGTATTTACTGGAAAGCGTACTCTTTCTTTAATTCCACGTAAAAATTGAATACGAGCACTTTGATAGACCTACATTTTCACTATTTTTCTTTTTAAGAAAAGTGCAAATAATGTTCAGTTCGAATTTAGGAAAAAGTATATTTTTCCTTAATTCCAAGTTGGGATGCATGCACAAAATCTAAACGCATTTTCAGTATTTTAACGACATTATGTAATAAGCTGAAACTTTCATAGTTTGGTTGAATCTTGATACCAAATAAGTAAGCATAATCGTATAAAAGCCAACATTGCCTTACCTTTAAATGCCATCACGCGGTTAAGCCACTTCGTGACTTTCAGTGACATTTGGTATTTGATCAAGATGCATGACGACGTGAATCCCCTGTTTGAAGATACCATACAGATAGTCTACGAGTTGTAAACATCTTCCCCGGATGGACATTTACGGGTAATTACGTTGACTTACACATGATGCAGAATATTTACTTCTTTCTCGTTGTTAAAGGGGCATTTCCGTGCTTTCCCTTATAGAAGCCCGACTGTATTATTGTAGTAGTATTTCCGCTGGACTTGGCGGATTTAAGCCTTAGGGCCAATTCCAGCTAGTTGTAGCTTTCGTGCAAGAAAGCCTTTGTTATGGAAGACTCATTTCCGCTGGACAACGACTAGGGCGGATTTAAAGCCTATGGCCAAGTCCAGTATTTTAATTTCCGTACTTCTCTCATGGATGCCTTGCTACTGAAGACTCATTTCCGCTGGACGACTGGGACTGATTTAAAGCCAAGGGCCAAGTCCAGAACATTCATTTCCAGGATTCCCCCGTAGAATCAAATTGCTACAGAGGACCCATTTCCGTTGAAAGAAGCGGAATTTAAGCGAAAAGGGCCGATTCCAGAACATAGATCATATATCAATATAAGTCTGTTGTGGCTCAAAATTGGTAATGTTGGCAAAACTACTTCTATGAGTATGCTTACTCTCTTTGAATCAAGATATACATTGAAGGGAAGGCACAACATTGGCAATGTTGGCAAAACTGCTTCTATGAGTATGCTTACTCTCTTTGAATCAAGATATACATTAAAGGGAAGGTACAATATTGGTCATGTTGGCAAAACTGCTTCTGTGAGTATGCATACTCTCTTTGAATCAAGATATACATTAAAAGGAAGGTACAACATTACGTTGGCAAAACTGCTTCTGTGAGTATGCTTACTCTCTTTGAATCAAGATATACATTCAAGGGAATGTACAATATTGGTAATGTTGGTAAAACTGCTTCTATGAGTATGCTTACTCTCTTTGAATCAAGATATACATTGAAGGGAAGGTACAACATTGGTAATGTTGGTAAAACTGCTTCTATGAGTATGCTTACTCTCTTTTTTAAAAATCAAGATATACATTGAAGGGAAGGTACAACATTGGTAATGTTGGCAAAACTGCTTCTATGAGTATGCATACTCTCTTTGAATCAAGATATACATTACGTGGAATTGAAGAAGGTGTACTCTTTCCCAAATTTGACATGGAAATTAATTTCACTTTCTAAAACGGCAGCACCTCATATAAAAAGTTTCCAATTATATTACAAAAATATTGTTATTATTAAATAACCAGTTCTGTACCTTTAAGGCAAAATTTAATATTATAACTAGTTTTTGACTTAACTCTGGTTATCTGTGAGCGTATTGATAAAAAAGAATTTTGAATTATTTACTTTTATTTCAAACGACGAGCACTCTTTTAAAATTTCAAAAATCTCAACATAATTTCAGAGCCAAACATCTCAGTTCAAAGATATTTTACACAATACTATGCACCACTTAATATTTCCATGCATAAGCCAACCGTCAAATCGTAATGGAAAAATTGTTAATGTCCGTTTCAACCTTGACATACAATTTTTACAAATATCCGACATTACAATTGTCGATTGTTTAGCTTCAAACCCTCTATTCTTGGATTACAAAGAAACCGGCCCATGTAATCTAGAAAAACCTATTTTGATACCGCCACCGCGACGTTACTCTAGTTTAAATTCGTGGCACAGATGTTTTAGAACCCATCCTTCGTTTTACTGTGTAATATAATAATCTTCGAGTCGTGGCCTTCATTGAAGACACAAACCATCGTCCACTCCCTGTACAAGAAAACAGCAAACATTAAAGGGACATTATCGTCATGATCAAAGCAGACTTTCATGATCAGGGCCCAATGTCATAGCGCTGCTTACTAGTAAGCAATTTTTTGTGCTAACTGTAGCAGAAAATTTTGCTTAAGCATAAGCGTATTTCACAGGTTATGCTATGGTCCCACAGAGATTTCGACTCTCTAGATCGTGTTTCGTCAAGATTTTAGATTTTTTACAAAACTTTTTCGAGAAAAGTCGAAATAGTCTAAAGAGTCTTTAAAAAATCTAAACTGTCGATATTTGTCGAGATTTGTCGAAAAAAAAATCATTAATCGAAAATTATTAAACCTGACCAATATTTTTCGATAAAGTTTCGATCAAATTTATCGAAATTTTGTCGACATTTTATCGAAACTGTCGAAAATGAAATCGAAATAGTCTTAACAGTCTAAAAGTTCGAAAACCATTCGAAATAAATCTAAACTCTCTAAATAGTTTAAACAATCGTTACAGTCGAAATAAGTCTAAACAGTCGAATTTTGTCGAAATGCCAGTCGAAATGATCTAAACAGTCGAAAGTCGTCGAAATAAAATCGAAAATGAATCGAAATTGTCGAGAAAATACACAAATAAAAATTTTCTCACAGAAAACAGATATTTTGTCGATATTTATACGAGATTTTGACGAAATTATTAAAAATAACAAAAAAAACAAGAATCGAAATATATTTCGACAGAAATATCGAATTATTCCTGTGGGACCATAGCATTAGCAAGCAAATTCAGAGCAGCACTGCACGTTCACCATGGATTTATATTGTTGTGTCACTCATTTGCTAGCAATAATGGCCGGTTAACAGTTAGCAGCGCTGAAAGAAAAATGCACAGTAAGCAAAACATTGGCTGCTTGGCGGATGTGTGAAATTGGGCCCAGGGCATGGAATCGTTGTCCTAGTTTAAGATGAACACAGTGACTAAAATGTCTGGCTCCTTTATGCAGCATCAATGGTAATGGCATTATCATGTGGGGTATTATTTTCAGTCACTGAGTTAATGTAAAACTAGCACTCCGATTCCATGCCCTGTTGATCGTGACTAGGGGTGGACGATATCACGATAATATCGTACCGATACGATATTCAACAAATTATCGGCTAAATCGGTTATGGTTTTGAAAATATCGAAATATCGCCATACTGACGATATTCCAAAAAACCGCCGATATTCCAAAAATATAGCCGATATTAATTTGATATCACTCTTTTTAGTTAATTAAAATATCGCCGCAGTAATAAATTGTCTCTAAGGACGCGGCTCGTTTTGGAGCGACTGTCCCTGTAGAATTTGCATGTAAAAGTAGGTTTTTCGATGTCCAATCTCGTTAACGTACAATACATACATATTGTATATCGCTGATATCATGGCTGTCGATAATCGACTATCAAAAAATTCAATATCGTCACCCCTAATCGTGACGATAAGGCCACCATACATTAATAATTATCACAGTATTACATGAAATATATACACTTGGTGTTAAGTTAATGATGATATCAAACATCCATTGAAATCTTTTCGTCTGATGAGATACTGTTATTTTAGTAAAATTAGTAAAACAATTTCTCGACTAATGTATATCCTCTGGTGAAAAAAATTCTACGTTAGAATGAATGTGAAAAATCAGATTTTTCTCGATAACGGCACTATGTAATAAGATCAGACGTTTACTGGATGGTTATGTCTTGATTCAAAGAAATTAAGTACACTTATAGAAGCAGTTTCGCCAAAATTATGAATCGTGTATAAATCGTGCATACATTTCATGCAATTGAGAATTGAGAATAAATTTTTTATACAGTAAGTGACCTTAAGGAATGCTTATCCTTGACTTAAACTAAATCATTGAGATATATAGAGAGAGAGGGAGAGAGAAAAGACGAGCAAGGCTGTCAGTGTACACAAATTGTCAATTAACAATGGTCGTTCTTTGTGTTACGTATTTTCAATTTCGTGACTTGGCTTTGAATATACTTGCCAGCAGTATTTTTAATTCATGGCATGAATTGATGTTTTGGAGGGATACAATTAGTTCAGAGGCTGTTTTCCAGACTTTTGTTCATGCACAGCGACGGTTACTTTGCGCTTTTTGGGGCAGTATTGGGCGCTCTTCGTGGACATAACTACCCCAGTAAGATGTAGGCCTATACAAAAAATCCCTTGAAAGTTATTGTTTGGTTTTCTGCATTCAGTACAGAGACTGCTGTGACAGTTCAGATCACAGTTTAAGTTGACTTATGGAATAGATTACCAACCCATTCGTCACCACTCAATCGCTTAGACATTCCAAACTTGGGCACTTCCTAAAAGAAATGCAGCTAACCCAAATCCAACAGTTTTAGAGTGAACATGCGTTATAATACATTATTAACGTGACCAAACCGAGGCTGGCTCCTTTATTGTAATGAGAATAAGTGCGATACATTGCACAAGAGCGTCACGGTTCATGCTTAGCACTATGAATGCGTACAGGCGAGTGTGGAAAAAAATTACAACTCGCCAGCCGGAAGCTGAGTTCTCAGCGTCGGTACCCGAGTGGACGTATATCGCATTCGTAACCAGGTGTTTCCCGCATCCAATCAATATCAGAATCTACTATCTATGACCACGTTTGGGATCGATCCGAAGGAAAGTCTGGTTGAATCAAGTTCTGTGGCATCGAAGGTGCACGCATCGTCTGTGATTTTGAATAATAAATCGCGAAGCGAAAGTTTAGTTTGGATAGCCTAAATAAAACTGAAATCCCCAGTCTCGATAAGGGACAAAAGATAACTTTGGTAACTACCCTATTACAACATAAATTAATTATAATTAAAAAAGTTATTTGATGTGAAGTTGTTGATGGTACCAAACATCCTGAGAAATTATTTAGTCTTTCATTCGGCCATTTTTGAGAAAACGTGAAATCTTTTACAAATTTGAAATAGGATGACGGACATGAACATTATAATGCACACAGACTGTATAGATGCATTTACAGACATTTTACCAATGGTGTTGAACGTTGGGTGCCATTTTGTCTTTGAAATCCGTTGTTGGCCAAAATGTACATTTTGTTTAAAGGTGGCAAATATGACCTTCACTGAATACAATGTCACTGTTTAAAGCAAGATATAGCAAAGGAAGCCAATCTGTGAGTGTTGTATAAGGCTTCTCATGTTTGTCTGTCCTTGCATGTCTCTTATTTGTCCATTGTCTGTGTATGTCTGTCAATAGGATGGGATACACATGATTTCGCTTCACCCGAGCCGAAATGTCTGTCTACAATTTTGTTATCAATCTAAATCATTGCGTTCAATTCAATGTTTCTGTTTATTTATTGGTCTAGCTTGTTTAAGAAAAGACAAATTTCGGTGACACCATGCATGGAGCTATAAAACGGAGTCGTAACCTTCAGTTCTACTCAGAACTAATTACTACTCAATTGAGAATTTCACATGGTGTTACCGCAGTGAGTATTTACTTATTCTCTTCACCATGCAAAGCTATACAAGTTTTACCTAACTTGTTTAAATTGTAAAACTACAATTTGATATAAATACAGAATAGCAGAGTAGCATTGAAATAATTGGAAATGAAATGAGAGATTATGCCATGTTCATTTTGTAGATATGATGAACATTTTGACTATCGCCAACCAAAAATCTATGTTAAATAAACGAAATTTCTGAAATAATGAGTACTAGGCCCTATATGATTTTGTAGTCTTTCTCAATTTATTAAAGCACCGTACTTCAGATATTTATTATATCGATGTTAAAATCACAATTTTTAAAGCAATATTTCAGGATACATTTTTAGATGTTTGTTATGAATATTACAATAAAACTAAAATTCAATTATTTTTGCGAGTCCCTGAATATTTCTCGTTCCATCTTGAATAATAATACGTTACAAAGTTACCCTATATATGCGTAGTCGGAAAATACAATTTTACACAGGACACAATCTCTGCTCAGTACACATAATTTAATCAAATCTCAATGTGAAACACTTATAATAGTTCTCTCTACATAACAGTCTTCAATGAATACGGAATAATCAAATTTTAAAGAAATGTTCATGAACTGGACACGACGCCTTTTGAACAAATGTCACAGAACTGCTGTTTTATAATATCATACGTTTCAAAAGGCGCTGCAGTGGTAATGATATCCTTACATTGGCGAGAGTCATGTAAGTGTTCGTTTAAATGCCTCGTTAGTCAGAGCCACGTGTCTGGATGGATGGCGACTCTCGATGACGAAATATATGATAAGACAGATTTTCTGTTCAATTTATTTTCCCCGCTCAACAATTTCCTTCTGCATGTCACCTCAATGACAAAATGTGAAAAGAAGTACTTTCTGTTCAGTGTATTTTTCCCGCGCAATTTAATCCCTGTTCAGTGTTTAAGCTTCAATTTCCATTCACATGGATGTCGACTAAATGACAAAATTTGACAAGAAAGATTTTATGTTAATTTTCCCCGTGCAATTTAATCACTATTCAGTATTTCAGCAAAATTTCCTTTCACAAGATGGCGACTCAGTAATGAAATGTGAAAAGAAAAATTTTCTGTTTGGTTTATTTTCCCCAACGCAAACAAACTCTAATTATTCAATTATTCTTCCCGCTTATTTTCTCGCATTGTTGTAATTGTTTTCATCTCATCCAGAAGCTGCTCTTGGTAACTCTTTTTCAGTGTCTAAATGTGTTTCCTTCTGTGAATAGTTTGACAGTAAGAATTGTGTGTTGATATAATCATTGTTGTATGTAGCCTATGTTTATGTCTTGTTCTTCACCGAGTCGACGACTGATATATTACGTTGTTTATCGATATTTTACCACCTTGCAGCTCTATATGAAAGTTGAGTTTGGGCATCGAGGAACCGGTTTCATATTTTCGGTCGAATTCAATTACACTTTTTAGGGAACGTTGCCTGTGGAAGGTTCGTGTGGTAGTTCCTCAGGCTAGTGTACTGACAATAATTATCAGTAGGATCCCAAACCTTGTCAATATATATTATGTGTAACCTATAGCCTTGGATAACCATACGCACGATTCCCTAAAACGTGTATTTAGGTTTAAACCCTTCTTGGCCAAAGTTTTAGTGAAGTTTTTTTTTTTTTTTTTTGGTACTGAGATCAGATGACATTTGCCCCGAAGCACTTGAAACATTTGCTTTAGGTAAATTACATAATGCTTAAACACACTTAACCCTCCTATGGTTTGACCTTTCAAAACCTTTCAAAATCTGCTTACTGGCAAAATGGCTATCAATAATTATGAACCCTTTAAAACCCTCCAGAATTTGTTGCTCCTGAACAACCACACCTTTCAATACCCTTTGAAAGGTATTGAAACATTTCAACACCAGTTTGTTCAGAGAGTTGTTACACCTTTCGAAACCTTTCATAGGTCCCTTTTGCCAGACAGTTTTCTCACCTTTCAAAACCCTTCAGTACAGCAAACTTGAAAGGTTTTGAAAGGTCTGACAATTCTATGGCAAACTGCACTGTACATAGGAGGGTTAAAGGGAAGTTACAACTTTGATATAGTAAACTGCCTTTACGGAGTATATGGTTACTCTCTTTGAATCAAGATATACACTAAAACAACCCGTGAAAGATTCAGCTCATTGTGTCGTTAACGAGAATTTAGTGAAAATGCATGACGATTTTTCGTTTTCATTCTAACGTGAAATTATGGAAAGAGTACTCTTTCCTCTATTATTCGAAATGGAAATTATTTCACTTTTCTCAAAATGAATTTCACCTCCGATTACATGATTGATACCATCATCAGTTTTGCCATTACCAATTCTAAACCTGACCAATTATTTACAAGAAACTTTGCGAAAGAATAATAACTGACGAACTGTTACGAACTGTTTATTTGTGAAGTACGGTAAGTTAAACGACGTGGCACAGTGATATATATTGAAAGTATTATAATAGCCTTAAATAGCAAATACGCATACAATACAAAATATAGATTTCATTTACATAAAAACAATGGTTATTGGTGTTAATTTAATTTGAATTCAAGAATACAATAGAATGATAATATTCAAGTGGTTAAAAGGAGCTCTGCAAATAACAAACACAAATCAAAATGACCACAGTGGTGCGGCCCGCTGTATTTGGGCTTTATCCATACAAAATAATACAAACTTCTGTATCACACCAGTCTAATAGCAATGAACTGTGTTCATCATATAAAACATACCAAAAATCCTTGTTATCCTTACTTAATTTACATTGAAAGATCTATTCAAATTAACCGTATATTATTATATATCTCCTGTCAGTATATTATTTATATAAGCTTCCAATTCCGACATCGAACGAACACAATGACAGACGTATCAATCAAATATAATGAATATTCAACACAAGACGCCGCAGAATACACGCACTCAATTACATAATTCTCCAAATATGGTAAGACCAACTTGTGAATGAATAAAACAAGTGAACCAAATATGGCTGTAACTTAGGGTACGTTTGGGCGGGTAACTCTCGATGACACGGTAATGCGGCTGAGTATATTCTTTAGTAAGGAGTAAAGCCAAGACTGTGAGAGTAAAAAAACATGGTGGCGCCCATAAGCAACATTTTAGATTTTGTAAACAATTTCATGGCAGGTAACAAAATGAAACAAGATAAATCAAACAAGCCAGATAAATAGTTACAAATAATTAAAAAAATCTTCATTAATCTACTGCTTTGTAAAATGTTTTTTTACTCACAAGAAAAAAGAAAAAATAGTGCTCAAATAACCTCACGTTACTCTACTGAATCGTGCCCTCGGGGTGCACCCCACGAAATAGTGAGAATTTCATGCTCCAAGCTGTTTATCATAAAGTGTATGTCCTCAAATTTTTCTTAAAAACAAAGATTTGAGGCCCATACATTTGATGGATTGTGTAAAAAATGGCCCAATGTCATAACCTGGGGTCCTTGACTTCCAACTGTGAGTATTTTGGATACACTAGGCCCTGAAAAAGTAGTCCTAATTTGATTTCAAGCGTAAGGCCTTTTTCCAAAATGGCTGTTTTTTAGTGTGGGCGTTTTCACCACTGTAGAGGGTGGTTTCCATTGGGACGAGAATGACTCGATGGAAACCTGGACCTTCCACAATAAATTGAGAAGAAAATAAAAGGTTATATATCGATCAATATTTTTTCTTTTGTTTTTAAAAACTTTTTTTTAATGATTTTTGAATATTTTATATTTAGCACTGTTTACTATGGGAGTTTATTTAGTGGGGTACACCCTTCGCTGTTCGTGTGATTCAACACGAGTCTGCTGCGTGCGCAACATTATTCTTAACCTCGAGAGTAGTAAGAGAAACCCGCTGGAACGCACCCCAATATATTGTGTGTTAGGACACAGATCCACTCACTGACCATCATAATTATGATATCTCTTGTGCTAACATTAAGGGCATCGGTAAGTCCGAAACATGTTATTTAAACTGTGTGAACTTTGGGCAGCCAAAATGACTTTAATCATTTCTGTATAAAGAGGTTTTTTGCTTCCTTGATTTAACGATGCACATAATTTACATGAGAACTAATGCTTAAAGGGACAACATCACGATTAACAGGGCATGGAATCGGAGTGCTAGTTTTGGATTAACTCAGTGACTGAAAATAATACCCCACATGATAAGTTCATATTACCGTTGCTGCTACATAAATGAGCTAGTAATTTGCAGTCACTGTGTTCATCTGAAAAACGGACACCGATTCCATGCCCTGTTGAAAGTCTGCTGTCATCGTAACGATACTGTCCCTTTAAATAATTATTCAGGGCAATGATATTCGTGTCCCGTTTCAGTCAACGTGTCTTTGTTCACGACAGTTAACGTTTAGGCATATGTTACAATAAGGCATAGGTTGAAATGTGTTAAAAGAAGCAAAGACGTGTACAAAATGGCATCTGCTTGTTCAAGTTTGGCGCGAGGCATTATTTTGACTTGTGCTTTGTTGAATATAAAAGTTATCATAAGTGTTCTCGTGTGCTAAAAAGCTAAGCAAATGCCAGTGGATTACAGTGACATACTGCCATTTGTACAGTGTTTGTATTGATAAAAAAACACATGTAGACAAGGGAGTGGTTCAATTTTGTTTCAAAAAAGGTTAGGCATTAGACTTCAGCTGAGAGAACATGTCTGTTGTTAGACCAATGTTTGTCCAACGGAGCCCCCCCCCCCCCCCCGTCAACAAATTACCGCTCGCCCCACAGGCTCTGAGTGGGTATCGTGTTCAGTTCCGGAATTCCTTGTAGCAACTGCTTTGAACTGTTTCTTGATGTGTCTTTCTGTGATCTCTCTCGTCTTGGATTTACTACAAACAAACCACAAGAAGTGTAAATTATTATTTTTGATTCATTTTCTAATTATATCAATTATAAGATGGAGAAATAGTGATTACAACATTTCCAACTGGTCGAATTGTAATGTAAAACTAACCCGGTGTCATGTTTAAAATGTTATCATTCTTCCATGAAATAAATTTGTGTGAGGTGTTGTCACTTTAAAGAAAAGAGGAATAATTTCCAGGTCGAATTTAGGAAAGTTTTTTCTAATATTTCCACGTTAGAATGAATACAAAAAATCTGAATGCATTTTCGTTTTTTTTCTTTCTCGATAACGACAAATCGTGATCCGTTAAAACTCTGTTTAAAAGAACAATACCGCCATGGTCAATAGGGCATGGAATCGGTACTTGATTTAGATCGGAGACTGAAAATAATACCACACAGGATAACATCATATTACCGATGCTGTTGCATAAATGAGCCAGTAGTTTTCAGTTGTGTTCATGTGTTCATCTTAAACTAACATGGACACTGATTCTATGCCCTGTTGAAGGTCTGCTCTGATTGTGACAATATTGTCCCTTTAACTCTCCTACTGTTTGACCATTTGAAACCATTCGAAATTTCCACTTACCAAAATGGCCATTGGTTTTGTACACACATGGTGATACCATTTGAAAAGTGTTGGTAGCAAGCTTTACTACCATTTAAATCCATTCAAATGGTTTTTGAATGGTGGATACGCTACACCTTGGTGTGTTTCACAAAACGAATGGTTTCAAATGGTGCATCAACTTGTCTGAAAAAGGCACCAGAAGTAGGATGGTTAATGTATATCTGGATTTAAAGAAAGTATAAGCATACTCGTACAAGCAGTTTTACCAACATGACTAGTGTTGTACTTTCCCGCTAATAGCTTTGTAATGACAGTGCTTTGGTATTTTTATTCACAATTAAGACATATTAGTGCCTGTAATATTGTTGTAATATTAGATTTACGCGATTGTGTGATAGTGAATTCCGCACCAATAAATATCTTGCCGGATATGAGTCGTGCTTGATGAGTAAAAATTGCAGTACTAACTGAATTTTCTCTGTTGTAATTCTTTTGTGAAAAGTATTTAAAGGAAACTGATGTAGCTCTGAAGAATGACGATGAATTATTTAAATGTTCCTGCGTGCGTGTCAGGGACGGACTTAAACAAAATGTCTTGGCAAAACAAAGTCGAACCCTAATTGACCTTTAAATGGCACTGCTACCATTGTCTGATTCCCCGCGCGCAAGTACAATTACAGCGCTAAGTCTCAAGACATAAAAAGGGGCCAGCCTATTTTCCTTCCAGCCTTGGTTTGGTTACGTGGATTTGTATTGCAGAAAACAAGATGGCAACACCTTGAAGGTCTACTATTGGCTCATGTTAAAATATACTGGTGCCTTAACTAGCCTATATGTATATGATTTGGCACGGTGATGTTTGACATTATAGTGGTTGGGGTGCCAGATATATTATATCAACGCAGTGTTATATTCAGTGTTTAAAATAATAAATCCCTAAGCATTGCGAGATGTAATTGTGTGCATCACTTCGTGGGGTATTTAAATGCAGGTTTGGTTCTAACAGATCCGATTGCTGTTTGTCAATCAATCCTTACCGTTGTCATTCTCATACCGAGTCACTGGTGTCCGGCCTTTGGCGTGTTCTAACGTTCCCCTGACCATACGGCACCTGAAGCGTACTCTCCATATTCTCACTAGTTCCCATGACTGGTATCCCGACGCCGCACGCTCCCATCCCGCCGGCTGCCAGGTGACCCCTCAGGTCATGATTCGGCGATGCTTCCTTGGCAACGCTTGGTAACCGGATGTCAGCCCTTGAGCCTCTGTCGTTCAGATTTCTCTCCGTCAGAAGATAGAGTTTTTTGGTGATGTCGGTGCCGATGACGTTGCTGAAGACTTGTTTTAGGTAGGGTTGGGTTTCTAGAAACTGTTTCAGGTTATCACGTTGCCAGCACATGTAACGGCAGTAGGTCGTGGCAGTTAGGGTCACCTAAGTGTGTTAAGTGAAAAGAAACAAGTAATTGACAATTAGTTAGTATATGCTCTGATACGTCTGGTTGATTCTCATGGTCGAAACGTCGACTATAACAAAATTGTCATTGGCTCCAGGGGTTCAAAATATTATGTAAACGTTCTCGTGTTTGCCCATTTATGCTTGTGTGCCCCAGTGTTATTAATTAATCTTAATCCCAAATCTCAAATCGTTATTCCAAATCGGAAATTTACAAGTCTTTTGCCAGACTACAAAGTATACTGGAAGTTTGTACCAGAACAAATTTTTACTATGGCCCATTTCCATCCACTTGATTAGGCCGTTATTATTAAATCTGGGATCAACTTCCTTTGGCAGCAAGATCTGCCATTTCACTTTCGTCGTTTAAATCTCAAGTGTCTCAGTTTTATAGAACAAAATTTGCTTCCAGTTTTTCGGTAGATAATATTTGTACATGGATGTCTTTTTGCCATTGCTCTAACTGTCGGCGTAGTTAATCTGTTGCTTAATGTTGTCTTTTCCGTCCAAACTTGCTTCAGCGGCCCTCCAGTGGTGTAACGGGGTCGGGGGATGGGGGTGTAACGAGGTATATAATGTTTAGTGGGTTTCTTGTGGTAGGATGGCCTTGTAGAGGTGCTGGTCACCTGTTCTATCTTACCACTCACTAGCTTTGTTTAACATGACCTTTTGTGTACTTTTCGTTTTTTTACGGTTTGGTTTTATATTTAATTGATGTAATCTGATTGCCAGTGTAAAATGTAATAAAATAAAGCCTGGGGTATTTTTAAAGTAAAATATCAGAATTAGTTCTAAAAAACATTAATTCACCCAAAAATTGCGAAGTTGAACCATAAATAGATTTATTAGAACTTTTTATTTATGATCCGATTAAGAAAGATCTTTGTTCTGTTCTATCCACACGGAATCAACGCCATTTATATTTCTAATATCAAGAGGTATTGACGTAGTGCGACTGGCGTGGCTGTCGTGTTAGCCACAGGCACACAAACATCTGTTGTTATCATCAACAGAAATTAATTAGCGATGAGTCCAGCCTTCACTTTTTGGTAAATGATTAACAACGTGTGGCTCTGGCATTAGAATCTGAAGAATTTCGTGTGGGAGCAGGAAGTCGATGTCGAGCATCAAGTTGACAGACCTTCCTCACGCTGTGGACATCTTTGTTCCATGTTCGCAATAACGATTACAGTGCTGATTATCATTCAATAAACGGGACCAGACTATTTTCCCTTCCAGCCTCTGTATGGTCATGTAGATTTGCATAGAAGAAAAACAAGATGGCACCCTGCTTAACTGTACAGGTTCCATAAATTATAAATGTTCACACTCAAACAATTTTAAACGGTGACATTTAAAATAAATACATGAATATTTATCATTTGAATTTGTTTTAAAGGCAATAAGGTGATCCCAGGTTTTATTCCTTGACGTGTTTATAACTTTACGTGTTTATAGCATAGCTGACACTATTACTGAGCTCTCAGGTTGAGCTATAGTAGTAGTAATAATAACAGAAGCGCAAATATCCTAAATGACTACAAATAAATGAGCTCTAAATAGTTCTGTCTTCATAAGTTTTTGGCCGGTGACTCAGACTGACAGATTTCTCGGGTACCGTACACTGCGACATGTAACTTCAAAATCCTACACTGCAGATTCACGTGTCTAAACGTGTCTCCCCAACGTTTATACGACATGTGACTTTCCAGCTTCAAACTTTGATTTGAAGACATTCAAACTCGTTCCAACCTTTGCTTCTCGATCGCGTCTTCTACTAAAAATGTTCGCTTCATTTCCTGTTTTGAACCGTAATGAGCAAAACGGCCTTGCCATTTAAGAACCGTCCTAATAAGATGTTGGTTTTAATTAATCATCATGACAATGTTATACATTTGTGTCTTCAGCGGCTTCAATTTGAAACCTAAGATCGAGAGAAACCAATGCTAGGAGAGCCAAATTTGAAACCAAATACGAAAGCTGATTAAACCTCCGGTTGTGTGGAACCTCCGTCAATGTTGCTCAAAAACAAACCGGCTCAGGGAATCACTGCATCTCCGCTGGACCCGTATCGCGTTTAAACAAACACGAATTGAAGAAGAAATCACAGAGAAACATCCCATATCGCGTTTCCCTCTCCCCGGCTGGCGTTGATGATTGTTTTTTCTACGGCTCCAGGATCTTTCAAAACTTCCTCCATGCCTTGATATGATCGGGAAATGGAGGCAGATTTGATTGTCCAAAATGCACTATACAAAAATACTGAATGTGTGTGATGAGGCAGAAGGCGCCACGTATTGAAGCTCAAGATTGGAAAATATGATAATTGCTCAATCTATGATTTTTTTTTCTCAAAAGTCTTTCCTTGACTCAAAGATATCTAATTTTCTTACGTGTGTAAAGGGAGTGTACACCATTTTGGAAATACCCAAAAAGAAACCGAGAATTATTATGTAAAAGGTTCTTATTTTGGACGTAGTTTCTACACGCATAATGTGTCAAACTTGCAGCGCATTTTCTAGGTCGGGTCAAATTTTGTTGACCCAAATCCGAGTCCAAAATGGTCTTGTCCTTTCTGGTTCTATTGCAAGGTCTTAATAATACGGACTGATATCCCAGATGAGATAACTGGCATTTTTTCTTACTTTACCGACTAGTATTCTTTATTGTCTATTTTTCCCATGTGATTAGTTATTAAACGAATTCATGTCATAGTGATCCAATGATATTTATAAAACTTGGACGGATAAAGAAATCCGTACTTCGAGAATGTTAAGTGTGTGTGGTATTCATGACTAGAATAGCCATAGTTGCAAACACGTCCCCACCGTCTACCTTGTTCCCACACTAGACCCTGGAAGGCAAAGTGTTTTATGTTATGGTGATTGGTTATTGCAGTTGGTCTAGTCCCCTGATCACCACACAGTGCATGGTACCCTTTCCTGGGTGATATACCCATGTGATAGATCACAATGGGAACGAGGTTTCATTAGTTGTATCATGATAAAGACAGTTGCTTATAAGACGGCATCCGGTAATCTTATGGCGGCCGATGCGACATACATGACACGCGAGCTGATAGCATGCATGGCCTTTATTTATTGCACTAATAATGTTCTTAACGGCTGCAACCAGATGCTGTAAGATACCAAGTCTAACGCCCTTTGAGTGATTTACCCTTGTTCTGTGCTTATTTATTTAGCAAAACTAAATTTACACAATGTGTTTTGTCGTAGAGCAGCCATCTTGGGTTTAAAAGATGAAGAGAAATCAATATGGCGGCTCAATTTCAAATTAGACTATGGCAGAACAGTGAATTTTACATTGTGGTTTTAATCGGAGAACCAGACAAAAATAAATCAATGTAATAAATTTAGTTTTTCTTCCACGGCATACTTTTTCACAAAGCGTTAATAATAATATGCAAAAATTTATAGTATTCATGATTCCGTCTGCTCTTTTATACTTTTATACTTTTGTAATTTAAATTGCAGCCCAATTTCTTTGATTTTCCTTTCATGTATCAGCAATAGTCTAGACTGCAACTTGACTTGTTCTTACACACGTACATATCTAAAGAAAAATGGCAAATGTGTATACTGGATTTTGTGCTGAAAGTTCTCGGCGACATTTCTTTGAAGAAGGGCGGATCAGATAATGTCATCTGACTTGTTCCACTTCGTAACACACAAAATCAATGATTCTCTTAATGTAACGGAGCGGCATCCAAAACACATTCGAAACTTATTCACTGTCCTCGATCAACATAAGTCAATAATTTTCCTTGCCTGAGTGGACTCTTCATTTCAAGAAATCGATTGAGCAGTGCATTCATTACTTATCGTTGTGTATAATACGTCTGACTTTTAATGTTGAACGTTGTTATTCCCACAACATAAACATTAGTGAAACGTTTTTATACCGATCGATTTTAAAATAAAATTTGTGTATAGGTAAATGAAGGTTCCTCGTAGAGGTAACATTTTTTCCATTGTACCAACATAAATGTAGCCACTAACAATTCAAGGTTCATTTGGCTTGAGCATGGAAAACATATCTTTATTTGTGTTCTGTATACGTCATTGGTGTAATTAGATTAAAGGGAAGGTAAACATTGTTTTTCATTTCAACTCTCTTGTTTAACAAGTTTTTGAGAAAACGACGAAAAAACTGCGTTTGGTAACACTTTAAATTTGACATAACTATTCTAGTGCTGGGAGTTACCGGTTAGTTTGCTAACCGTTTAACCGAATCTTTCACAGTCGAATAACCGGTTAACCGAATCTTTCACAGTCGAATAACCAGTTAACCGAAAGTTGGCACCTGACGGCCACACAAACTAGATCGTCGGCAAATGGCACAATGTGTATACATTTTAAATCAAAAAGCATTATTAATAAACTTCCCACAATGATTGTTTAATAATCAATGCGGCAAAAAAGAAAGTCTAGAGCAACAAAATGGACGGCAATTTCGGTTAGCCGGTTAGCTATATATAAACGGTTAGTGCAGTTTCGGTCGGTTCCGGTTAACCCTCTCAGCACGAAACTATTTTTTTTCTCTTAGATGAAAGCACTTCAGATGGAATAATTTCTCAGGGTGGTTAATACTTGTACCAAATTTACACCTAGTAAGCTTTTAGATAATAATTCAGTAAAGCGTACAAGGTTTGCATGGTGGAAAGTGATAATTATTAACACCATAATCTCTCTTGAGTTGTGTGTTTCTGAGAAGAACCTGTACGTTAATTCGACGTTTCGGTTAGTACGCTCTGACCGTCTCCAGGAGAAACTTAATACGTTTATTTGATAATCTGGTCATTACCGATGTTGTATCTTCCTTTTAACAGCAAAGAGCTGCTTATTAGTTTGTAGAGCGCTTGTACTGGGTTTGAGAGGTCCCAGGTTTGAATCACGCACCAGCCAAAATAATTACAATTTATTTGTCTCACCTGGAAAGTGACAGTCGTGTCATTCTGGCTGAAAGATTCCCACTCCGGTGAGTCTAAAAACTGTTTCTCCTGGATATTGTGAAGAAAATCCCCATCAGAAAATACTTTTACTCTACAATAAAGAGATAGGAATGAAAATGATAGTATATTTCTGAAATACATTACCTCTGGATATATAAATTGTTGTAAAACCAACGATTTGGTATGTGATTATCGGATATGTCTATATCCTTTCAGATAGCCATGGATATGTCTACCTTATCGGATAGCCATTTATGCCTATGTCCAGCTGATCGTAGATCTATGTACTTGGATTATGACACAAAAAACTATTAACAACTGCTTTTTTAATTCTTAAAAAAAAATCATCAAATTGGATGCGAACCTCTTTCAAAAATTTTTTTTTAACGGCGAGCTTGAGATGTTTCAGGTATAAATACATTCTTATAGAAGGTAATTTGTTTGGTTTTTACCAAAATTTTAAAGTTAACAAGACAATTTTACAATTTTTGTTGCATGGGGGAATTCCTTAGTATATTGGCTACGTGCATTTCTAGTAACCCTTCTGGCAATTCTTAGATCGGCTACATGCAGAGCCTCATGAAGAATGGTTATCAGATAGATAATTGGGTCATGCTGTATCGTTAAACAACACAGAAACAATCAATAAATCAATTCAATTACGTTATATGAGGAATCGTGTTTGCAAATACAGTAGAACGCCATGTTCAATAGCCTCCGACCTATCGCACGAAAAAGCAAACAAGACATCCAAAAACTGCTACACAAACTTCCATATTATGGGTTGTCTTATAGGGGTGTGGCTAAGTCACAAACGGCGATTGGTCAGTTAAACAAAAAGTGCACGCGACCTTCTCGCGCCATTTTCAAGAACCCATGCTTATATTCTCAAATGCTCGCACTGCACGACACACAGGCATTGAAACCTCATCACGGCCGTAAGATTTTGACCTTAAAAGGAGTTGTCGTGATTTGCCTACATACACGGGCGAAATGGTTTTCAAACATGAGCTCCCCCAGAAGTTGTTAAAGCTTCGCCACGTAATAATGTTAGTAGGAATTTCAACAGTGAGGCAGAAGTTATTTAAAAAGGGCGGGAATTCCTGCTTGCGGTCTGTTGTTGGCATGTTGATGGGCCCGCTCATCGCATCGCCTGTGTTTTATATTACATTCCTGAATTCGTAGACTTAGCGTAATTAACAAGGATGGAAAACAGCTTTCCGTCAATGATATTTGGATGTATTCAGAGACCACAGTTAAAAGCTAAAAAGTCAGTTGGTAATTGGTATCAAACATCCCTTGAAATATTTGTCTGTGATGCTATCATTTTAGTACAGTTAATAAAATTATTTCGCAAATTAATTTCTGTCCTTGGCGGAGACATAAATTCCTCGTTAGAATAAATACGAAAAATCTTAATCAATTTTAAACTATTTTCTTATTAACACAATGAAATAAGCCAAAACATTTACAGATCGATTACCGCACATATCTTGTTTCTTATAAAGTATGCATGCATTTACAGGTATCTTATCAATGGTGTATGCTGAAAATAAGGCTAGGTTCAGTAATCACTGTATTTTGCTCCTCTCATCCAGTTGAGCTGTCTCCTCAGGTTTTATTGGACGATGTTGGCAAAATCTTAGTCAGAATTGAAGTTGTATAATCCGAGGTCAATAGTTTAAGTATGGATAACACCTCACAGTGATCTGAAAATATCTGATGCAGTACCGTATATTTTACGTGGATAAGTTCAAGCCAGCATTTTATTCCGAAGCCTGGGGACATTGTCAAAGTTTATTGCATCTTACATCGATCTCCAAAGTAAGAATCTCAGTTAAAATCCTGAGTAAGGTATAACTTGCTTTTGACTATTGATTTGAGTTAATTCTCAGTAAGAACAAACAACAAACAATGCAAACCAAATTAGAAATGATTTAAAACTTTGGTAACCCTAATTCCCCAAATTGAATACACTGTTGCAACCTCTGATGTATAGGAAATACTCAAATAGGCCAATACAAATATTTCCTACATATCTTTGCCCCAAATAAAACCATTGTTGTCTGTCTCTTTGCTAAAAATAGATGGATCTACAGTTTCTGGTCAGAGATGAACTTCAAAAACGATATTCGGTGTCGCATTTTTGTTTATACCGTAAATGTATATGACTCGAATCTTCTCTTCACGATACAATAGCGCAGGATTATTTTACACAAAAAGGTAAAGCGGCTGTAGTATGCGATATGCCTTCAATACTACTATTCAAAAACAAAGCCCAACCTTCATTCAGAACAGAATTGCAACTTCGAAAGCAACTTGAAATGTAAGCTCGGTATTTTCCCCCAAAGCACCGACGCGGCCAGGTATGGGGTCTCGGGGTGATACCCGCGGAGACCAGAACGGATACAGGGGACTTTTGGGATCGTATAAAAAAGTCTTTCTGGGAACAAAGTGGTTCTCTGTTTTTAAGTCAAAAACGTTGTCTCAAAACCTTTTAGTATTTTTCATGGGCTCCGTAACCGGAGGTCGGAACAGGAAATTAGACAATGAATAGGCCTGCACAGAACGAGAGAGAGCATATAAACAAAGCGTCTGGGAATTGGAACCTGGTAAATGATATCTAAATGGTCAAGAAGAATAAGTAAGATCAATCGACCATATCCTAAATTACTGCCTTTATTTTTGTGTGCCTATTGTCGTAGATAAGACCGTATTCACTGTGCGTGTTTACCACAGACGAAACGTAAGACGTGTTTGTAATTGAAGCAAAAACGTCTGGAAATTTAAAGCCGTCTTTTGTTGACGATGAACTAAAGGTAACGAATAGAAGCAATAACTAATAGAAATGATATTAGCCATGCAAGGCACGCTAATCTTTCCCTCAGAAGAATTCGATTTGTCTAATTTGTTTGGAGTGCTACCTAAACAAATAAATGAGGTTTTCTCTTCCTGCACTTAGCTTTTGCTGTTATTTTTGGGAGAAAATTTGAGCAGCTAATGGGAGGGGGGGGGGGGGTCAAAACTGGAAATTCCCCACAGTAAATTCTTGATCTGGAACAGCACGTGTATGTTTAGCTGCTTTAGAAACGTTTTCTAATTCTGCAGACATGGTGAGTGACTTTGTTTATTTTAATCCTAAAAAGGATTGCTGCATGTCAGCCGTTGTGATGTGGTGTCGAGTTGGCATTGTCGTACTTTCCTTGAGTGGCCTGGCAATTGTAGTGGCCTGCGAGGCCACTGCAATCCATGTAATGGTATACGGCTGTTTAATGTACAATCCATGTAATGTATACGGCTGTTTAATGTACTAAACAATTGTTATAAACATAAACATTGGCTCCCACTTTTAACTAACATGTACATTGAAGCCGTAAATCACTGTAACAAAATAATGACTGCTGTACAGTGAACAGTTTTGTGGACGCGTGAGATTCATTACAGTGCTGTTGCCCTATATAAAGCTTTATCGTTTATAATATTAATAATGTCATCAATTAGGCAGGTCAAATAAGCATCTGGGGTCGATCACCCTGAGAACGAGGTCGAGTGGCTGTGGGTGAAGGTCACGCAGTTTTTTTTCCGGTATGTTAAACTTACTTTCCAAAGATGATGATGGAAAGTCTGTTGCATGGTGTCCTCCCCTGCTCAGCATAATGTTCCCCAATCTTCAAGGAAACGGTCTTCCCAATATGACACAAGTCCCTGTAGACGCTTCGCGGCACCTGGAACGGCTTAAAGACGGCATTGTACAAGTCCCTCTCTTCTCTGGTGAACTGGACGGGTCTGACCTGGTACCCAAGGTACCCAGCGTGGCAGACGTTTAAAAGGCAAAAGACTAGGTTCCAGGCGAAGATGTCCATGGCACATATATAGAGCAACCCCCACAGGGACAGCGTCATGAAGCCAAAACTGAGGAAGGCGTGCATGACAAACATGGCGGCGAAGCCGTTCGATGGGGCGAGGTAGCCAAGAACGAACAGGAGACAGGCTGCCTGGAAGACAACGCTCTGTATGGGCTCCCACACGGCGCAGCCAGGCCCAGGCGGGACGGCATCCGTAGTAGCCGGTGAAGCACCTGTCCACGGAGCTGTTGTTGGGTTGAAAGCGCCATCGAGGGTCGGAATTGTTGACCCAGCGAGTAGCAACATCTTGTTTTTTATTGTTCAAGAGTTAACAGCTGCCTTGGTGATCACAATCTCAACCAATGTTTAAAAAGTCCAGAAGTACAATCTGTGATCAATTAAAGAGGAAAAAAGAAGGTATAAGTACAGCGTCGCTATAACAACAATAAACCCACTAAGACAATCATTGTTATGCTGAGAATGACTTTGGTTCACATATTGTTAAGTTTATTAAAGTATTATTTTTAGTATTAGTTTAAGTATGCTGAGTTCATATCACAATAACAATATATTCATATTAAAAAAGTTCAGTGAGTCTTGGAAATAATATCTGTTTTGTATTCAAATTCAGTACAACGCCCCTTTGTCTCTACAACGAACATCGAATATCCACAACTTTTCAGGTAATTATTCAGCCATTTAAAGATTGGATTGGTGTAAATGATTAATGTATGCAAGCGTGCGCACATGCCTGATATGAGGCAGAAGTGAGTACTGTACCCATGCACGGATTACCGCACGGGCAAACTGGGCACGTGCCCCGGGCCCAGGAGCCAATAGGGGCCCTTGGTTTTCCACAAAAAAAAAAAAAAAGCATAGTACTAGTAGTATTATGCGCGTGTATGGGCCCGTGGTGAATTTGTGCCCAGGGCCTGTGCTCATGATGATCCGTCCATGACTGTACCAGCTGTTCTTACGCCAAAAAAGTCTCCGGTTTCTGGTCATCGGTCAGCTTCAAAATCGGTGCGGTGACGCGCTTTTTTTTCCGGCCATCTTTTGTTTTGCCAACAGGGAAATACGTGATACATTGTATACGCGGGGACCAAATTTCCCATATACAAAGTATGGTGGCTAAGTGAGGGCTCACAAATCAGGCAAACGTTCATATCCCTATTTTAAAAAGTGTTTAAAGCACAGTTCAGCAGAATTCCAATCGATCCAGCAATTTTGGCGGCAAAAAAAAGAAAATTAAAATTGCCGATGCGCGGGTCTGAGGCGACGCGCGCGGAGACCAGAAAACATTTTAGGGGCCTAAACAGCAAATTGTATTTCGCAAATATTATATAAATTCAATTGTACGTTTTGAATATTAAACAAAATATCAAATTTGAGGAAAAACTAGAAAAAATTATTTCCAAACTTGAACTGTGCGTAGGTCTAATTCTCTGTTGTGGTGGCGAAGCAAGGCCGTGCGCAGACTGAGAATTGTCACAGTAAGCCATTAGGCTGACACGGGGCCATTCCTGGTCGCAGCTGGACCGACACGACTTACTCGTGTCAATTTAACACAAAATCCAGCACTGAAGTATATTACACTCTCCACTTCACACGGGATAAGTGGCAGAAAAATGAAATCTGACGGCATGGCTCTATTTTTCCACATACTGCACCTGATTTCAGTCAATTACAGAAGTCAGAAGCATTTGACAATTATTGATGAAGTGGCGATCCGTCATCGACATTTCTGATAACACTTTGTCTCTATTTTAACACTGTTGGTGGTAAACCTTCAAAAAATATAATTGATCACAGTTTTACATAAACTAACTTTGTGTCATGTTGATGACAACGTTCCTTGAAATAATTCTGCCTGTGGTGCTTAAGCTGTATTGAAATTAGTATAATAGTCATCCAACTTATTCCACATTAGAATCATACCAAAAATCTGAATACATTTTCAACATTTTCTTGTAAACGACACAATGAAATAAACTTTTACAGGTTTTTCTGTTCATATCTCTTGATTCTTTATTATAAACTATGGATGCATTTACATACATTTTATTTTAAGTGTATACTGGCTTTTTATAATAAGGAGATCAAATTGCCTGTATTGTACGGATGAATATATACTACTCAAAACAATTTAGGGAACACCGGAATAATCTCGGTTAAAGCAAGATCATTTATTTCAGATAAACACAATGTTTCACAGAATTGATGAGAAACAAATGCACAATGAAACAGATGGTAAAGGATGCATGTAGTGATTACATATTTCATGACATGACTACTGAAAGAGAGAGGGGTTGCAAATGAAAATCCCGGTTCATGGAACATTTCAAACCTATTTGATGTTAAAAATCCAGTGTTCCCTAAATTGTTTTGAGTAGTATATATTGGTTGATCAGTTAGGAATTCCTTCAATGAAAATAAGCATTGTTTACAGGAAGAATTGTATTCTTGAAATGCTACCTGAAATGTTCCATTAATTGTTCACCTACATGTACTTACATTTTACACACATGCTGACCAACCTGGGGTCACATTGACCAAATCGAGGTCAAGCAAAATGACACCAATGATGAACATTTAGACCCTTTCATAGCAGGCATAATAATAATAATAATAATAATAATAATAATAATAATGTGTTGACTTATATAGCGCACGTATCCACCAACTAAGTGGTGCTCAAGGCGCATTATATTATTACCCCTGCTCATAAGGCTTATAAATCATTCCTGAAACCATCTCAGCTCCCTGGGGAGTATACAGCTCAATTGCTGCCAGTACAGCGCATATAGGGCTAATCAACCAACTCTGCATAGGCTAAATTGAGGGAACCCGGACCCTTCATGTAAAACGGATCCCTTGGTATGTTTTGCCGTATGGACGTTATTGTTTATGCAAATGTTGTCTGAAAGTCAGAAAAAAGTTGGCGTATACACAGTACGACCAAACGTGCGAAGGGACCCGTTTCACCTGAAGGGTCCATATTCCCTCGGTTTACCTATGAACTAGTGTTCGTGCTAACTGAATCTTTTAAGGCATTTCCCAGAGTTAAATGTTAACTTTTGGCTATTGAACCCAATCATTATTCATCAGAAGACAAACGATATACGTGTTGTGGACTTTGATCATAGCGGTATATGGTTATATCAACACCAATTAATTTTAGGATCCAGGCGGTGTGTAACCTTCGTATGAATATGAACTGTCAAAACTTTAAAAGCTGGTTTGTTTTGCCGAAATTGATGGGCTTAAAAGTGAAGAGTGTAGATTTTATAACAAGTGCTTTGTTTTCATCAAAGAGATGTGATTTCGAGAATCTGGAAAGAATAACCTGTAAGAGATATCGGCAGTGCTTTCTCGTCTCTATGTAAACAGTATAAGCAGTTGTTATAAACACAGCTGCGGTAACTGCGGTTGGTTCAGTAAAAATAATTACGCTTATCATTTCGGCTTGCGGTATAACACCGTGTGTTTATCTGAACCATGGAGAAAGGACTATCACTAGGTAAAGGTTCTGAAAAGAACCTTATCGCCAACTGGTATCTCAACTGTCGCGAAGTGAGATAATTATGCTTGCTGTAAAGGATGCGGATCCGTATAAAATTAAATTCATCCAAACCCTAACTCCCTAGGCCCATTTGCTTACACATAACCTGAATCCTTCCTAACTCCCTAGGCCCATTTGCTTACACATGACCTGAATCCTTCCTAACTCCCTGGGCCTATTTGCTTACACATGACCCGAATCCTTCCTAACTCCCTAGGCCCATTTGCTTACACATAACCTGAATCCTTCCTAACTCCCTAGGCCCATTTGCTTACACATGACCTGAATCCTTCCTAACTCCCTGGGCCTATTTGCTTACACATGACCTGAATCCTTCCTAACTCCCTAGGCCCATTTGCTTACACATAACCTGAATCCTTCCTAACTCCCTAGGCCCATTTGCTTACACATGACCTGAATCCTTCCTAACTCCCTGGGCCCATTTGCTTACACATGACCTGAATCCTTCCTAACTCCCTGGGCCTATTTGCTTACATAAACCTGAATCATCCAAAATCATTAAGTAGTAAAACAAGCACATGACATGTATACACACACATGTGTTTCTAATCTGTGATACATGTACATGGCCAGGGACCCTCCCTGCATGCATGGAGCAATAAACAGTGTCCACTGACCCAAGCACTGACCTTGCAATCTCTACAACAAACATGGATGTACATGTACCATGGAAAGGCAAGTATGCCTAATAACCTCAATCTTCCAAAATCCTTCACTTTAGCAAAGAGCATGTAGCATGTAACCTCAATCCTTCAAAATCCTTTACTTTGGCAAAGAGGATTTTGGAGGATTTGGGAAGGTTAGGGTTAATAGCCATAGACGTCTTCGCAAATGCCTCAACGTCTACGCCGATTTGCGTAATGCGTGCTAGCCAGGGCCGTAGTGAGCGGGGGTGACACCTCCAATAATTTTTCTCAGCCGGCATTTAGAGCCTCAGTCGGCAAATGAAAAAGTCGGCAAAAAAAGGTACTAGAACAATGACAAATCTAGAGCTATGTGTTTGCTGACTGAAAATGCAATAAGCACTGAAGATTTGCCGAGTTTTTACTTTACACCAAGTATGTTTTATGTAAAACTGTAAAACAATTATGATTTAATTTCATATTACCAATAGGCAAAGTGTACAGGTCTGTAGCGCCTTTAATCATAATTTGCCAAACATGAAATGATGGAGATTGTGTTTTACCCCATCAGTGTGTATATATATACTACTCAAAACAATTTAGGGAACACCGGATTTTTAACATCAAATAAGTTTGAAATGTTCCATGAACCGGGATTTTCATTTGCAACCCCCTCTCTCTTTCAGTAGTCATGTCATGAAATGTGTAATCACTACATGCATCCTTTATCGTCTGTTTCATTGTGCAGTTGTTTCTCATCAATTCTGTGGAACATTGTGTTTATCTGAAATAAATGATCTTGCTTTAACTGAGATTATTCCGGTGTTGTTATAACACATTTGCATTTTATCTTCTTTGTTTTCAATTTATTATAACCATTTTGTGGGAGATGCTGTTCTTTGTATCGTCTTATAAATTTGAAGGGAAAAGATGTCTCTCCTTGATCTAGTCTCCCCACGTTTCTCGCAATTGAAACATAAACTAATGAGTTTTATCAACATAATTTCATCTACTAAATTAATCATTGTGTATACTTTTGTACGGACGCAGACATAACCGTATTGCTTTCAGACGTCGGGATCCATAGATCAGAATTTACGGTCGGAATATCTGGGCAATCTAATTTGCATCACCCAGCGAACAAATGTATTTTGTTGAAGTCAGTCTTTACATCAGCCTCAATGCACAAGATATACGCGACTATATCTGCCGGTAAAGTATAATTCGGATGCCATGGTAACGGCTTAACGTCAATACAGACTTCATAGTTCCCGACGTCGTGTCATCAGCGTCTGGAGTCGACTTGATGGCGGGGGGGGGGGGGGGGGGTTCAAACACACTTGGGATCGAAAACATTGAAATGATTTCAAACACAAATGTAATCGATTAAAGGCACGTATTCATAAGATAGTCTGAACTGTATTCGAATGTGAATTCAAATACAAGTATTCGTATTGTCCAACATCGCGTTTACATCAGACGAACAGTCAGGTATATATTTAAGATATTTGTTGAATTACGTTTTGTGACTTGTATTTTGCCATCCGTCCTTGATATTTACAATGTAGGCCTATGTTCTGATTAGGAAGTCGGCATTCTTTCTAGCTTTGTACATGTAATTTAATAATACAACAATAATTGTTTGTGTTCAAAGCAAGACCATTGTCCATATATTATGTTTACGGCTGTTTAATTCGATTTTATTTGATTTACTTTCATAATCAAAAATAAAAACATACACAAAACAAAATATTACAAAAGAAAGATTTACTAAAGAAAAGGCACGCAATAAGGCTACGGGACGATCGCCTTCTTATTTCTCATTCTGTGTAGTTTCCTTTCGAAGTTGCTCCCAACAATCGTGCTTCCAATAGTTGCTTGCTTGCTTACTTGCAATCAGGGGTTCATTTCATAGAGCTGCTAACCAGCGACAATGCATACATTAGTATGAAAGTTTGGCTGGTAACCAAAGAAGCCTGCTTAGCGAATTTTTCTGATAAGCAATTGTATCTGCTAAGTAGCTCTGTGAAATCGGCCTCAGAGTTGTAGTACCCGTACTTGGTATCGTACTCACAACTCATACTTATGATGACAAATTACTTGTACTCATCACAAAGTACTTGGGTTACATGATCAATATGCAAATGCTTACGAATTTTACCGAGTGTAAATGGTGTTTGGCAGGCTTGCTTTTAATTATTGCTTACTTGAATATTGTTTGCTTCCAAGAATTATTTGTTTGCTTTTGTATTACTTCCTGTAAGGAGTGTCGTGGAGTGTCGTGGCCGAGCGGTCTAGCTTACCGGACTCAAGTTCTGGTGTTAGCAGCAGAATGTGGGTTCGAAACCCGGCCGTGACACTTGTGTCCTTGAGCAAGACACTTAACCATAATTGCTTCTCTCCACCCAGGGGTTAAAATGGGTACCTGTGAGAGCAGAGTTTGTTGATTAGCCCTATATGCGCTGTAATGGCAGCAATTGAGCTGTATACTCCCCAGGGAGCTGAGATGGTTTCAGGAATGATTTATGAGCCTTATGAGCCTTATGAGCAGGGGTAATAATATAATGCGCCTTGAGCACCACTCAGTTGGTGGATACGTGCGCTATATAAGTCCACACATTATTATTATTATTATTATTATTATTATTATTATTATTATTATTATTATTATTATTATTATTATTATTATTATTATTATTATTATTATTATTATTATTATTATTATTATTATTATTATTATTATTATTATTATTATTATTATTATTATTATTATTATTATTATTATTATTATTATTATTATTATTCCTTGTTTGCTTTTGTGTTACTTCCTAATTGTTTGCGCGTTTGTTCACTTGCTTACTTGTTTGTTTGCTTGTCTGTGTACTGGATTATAACGGCTACGTTCCCCGACAATGACTTCCACTTTGGCCTGAAATTTCTCTCCCGTTCCTTCCTCATTCAACCAGCATTCGTTCCTTGCCGATCTGTCCAGATCTAGTAATTTGAGGATGTTTGTGTCTAATGTATGTTTATACAAAATCTATTCCAGTTTGCACGGGTAGCAATTTATTTAGCGATGGAAGATTGTAAATTATTCATTATTTATTAAAGGACTATAAGGGTAAACTGAGGGCATATGGACCATTCAGGTAAAACGGATCCCTTGGTTCGTTTTGCCGTATTACATCATTGTTGATACATCCTCTGTTGTCTGAAGATTTGTACTGGAGTACAGAGGTCACTCTACAGTCATTCAGACAACTTAATTGTGAGGGTGTATACATTATAACGGAATACGTCAAAACCTATCAAGGCCGGATCCGTTTTACCTGAAGGGTCCGCATTCCCTCAGTTTACCCTATTCAATCACACATTACAAATTGTGCGAAAACTTCCATTGCTATCCTACAAAAAGAAAGTGCACACGGACATATTCTGCACATGGGTCTCTCCCGTCGAATTTCCATGAGGCACAGGTAAACTTCCGTGATTTAGTGTAGACTCCATCTTACAATGACATGATGCAAGTGTGAACGCGTCTAAATTCCTGCATTGACCTGCTGAATACACGTATTTTCTCATGTAGTTTTCCAATTAACATCTAAATCATAATTGACCATACTATATGTGTGCCTTATTGATCCAGCTTTTGAAAATATCTGTTTAATAATATAGCCAACATTTTGACTACTGTAAATTTCAAGATTTTATACTGAAAGTTACCTTGTTTATTGTTTAACTTGTTTTTGCAAAACAGAATTACATACCGTTATGTTTCCCCCTGGCTCATCTTTATTATAGAACGAGCTTGGTGTTTTTACGTACCTGGTAAAGGAACCCTCACCGCATGCCGTGTTTCCTCCAGACTGTGACGTTCAACCTTTAAATCACTGAACTATGATATCGTCTGTTCTGCTCTATGTATTGCGATCACGATTTTCCTTGCACGGTGCCGGTTTCCCGCCAAATCTGTTTTCCCGCGCTGAGTCCCGTTGTATACTCTCAGTTAGTAACAAACAGAAAGCCAAGGCGTGTAAAGAAATTGAACCTTCACCCTCACACGCGGACGGCGAGTCTTCATTAAGGATTCCCGGCTCACAAGATCCTGGTGAGATAACAATATATTATCTTCAGTGGTTTTGAAGATGGTGGTGTTGCCGCTCATGCACTCATACCAGTTGAACAAATATTTTCGTTCCTTCTGCATCCGGCCGCTATCCAGACGGTGAAGCTAAGTATGTCAGTCAATCTATGTGCGTAATTGTGTCGCGAGTTCTCTCCGGAGTATCTGATTGCTATGAGAGGCATTTCGATCATCTCAGACGATGATGATTGCGAGAGATGAACTAGTCACTTAACCAATTATATGTTGTTGGCTACTCGGAACAGACAAGCTAAGCATTCCACAATCGCACCAACATTATAGTGTCCTTAATTTCAGTGGCCTCTGACACAATCAACAACCGCAAGCCTGGGGTCTTAGTATTTTATTTCTGGTGTTTGTTTAATTTACTTTTGCCCGTTGTCTGACATAACTGCCTCATTGACCGGTTGACGATAGCCTAAAACGATAGCATAACCGAGTTAAGAGAAACCGTGCCTCAACCAGCAGAATGTCCTTTTGATTGGGGCACTGCTCCCAAGCAGTCAGAGGTTATCGAGAGCCAGGGGAATGACACTCAGCCCTGGGGAAAGCTTAACGCCCGTTAGAGGCAGATTAAGTATGTATTCAGGCGAAACTTGTAGGCCTCTTCCGACTGGTTAATTCCTAGCCTTAAAGATGCACTCTTCGCGTTTGTTGTTGTTGTGTTTTGTTTTGTTGTTTGTTTTGTTTTGTTTTGTTGTTTTTGTTTTTGGGGGTTTTTTTTGGGTAGGGGGTTGGGGAGGGACTTTAAATGTGTAGGCCTATATACGTAAACTAATATTTGACCACAATGTGGAACACTGCTAGCGCCTGCGCAATCATCATACTGTGTGCACACAACCAGACCCAAACATTATCTGTCCATCAACGGTGAAGTGGCTGAGAACACGAGCGATGCAAGTGATTTTGCCATTTTATTGAAATGACCCTCGTTAATCATAGGGTGAAATACCCTCAGTGGAACACGGGAAAGGATGACACTGTGGTTAGAATATCTTTCCATTCTGTAATAATCTCTCAGCTTTGTCACCTATCTGTTTTAACTGAGCTGTTTTTGGTTCTATTTGTATTCGGAAACGACCAATCAGAAACCACGCTGATACAACTGCGTCATAGTAAGATAGCAGGTGACCAACAGCGCTGTTGTTTCACCTACGGTTGTTATTGGTCCAAATGCTGCACAACACATTCCGTAATGAACATACTAATGAATGTCAGAGGTTCGTATTGAATGTTATGAACCACAGCGTGATATGGATATCATAGTGCAATCCCACTAGCCGGCTTCTGATATAAACTAAGCTTAATATAACTTGATGGCCCAAAATCTAACCACCATAATTGGAAATCTACAATGTCACTAGTAATTTGACCTACCTTATGTTTAAAAGGAATGTGAGTACATGTGATTTGGATTGAATCAAATAGCAAGGCGATGACTCGACACCATAATGTGAACTCGACAGTCGGTCCAAATGTCGTTGGACTAATAATCCAAATCAGATAGTGGAGGTGAATGGACTTTCTTTAAGGATGTCAATTTACATCATCAGTATAATTACCGGAAAAGAAATTATAAGCTAAAATTTTAGCTTCCTACTTGGAACGGCAATACAAACTCAAATCAGATATAGATCAACAGCTGATGATCTATATCCATATTAGAATGATCACAAATAATCCGAATGCACTTTCACTATTTCTCCTTAAAGGAACAATATCGTCACGATCAACAGGGCATGGAATCTAGTTTTAGATTAATAATAATAATAATAATGTGTGGACTTATATAGCGCACGTATCCACCAACTAAGTGGTGCTCAAGGCGCATTATATCATTACCCCTGCTCATAAGGCTCATAAGGCTCATAAATCATTCCTGAAACCATCTCAGCTCCCTGGGGAGTATACAGCTCAATTGCTGCCATTACAGCGCATATATAGGGTTAATCAACCAACTCTGCCCTCACAGGTACCCATTTAACCCCTGGGTGGAGAGAAGCAATTATGGTTAAGTGTCTTGCTCAAGGACACAAGTGTCACGGCCGGGATTCGAACCCACATTCTGCTGCTAACACCAGAACTTGAGTCCGGTAAGCTAGACCGCTCGGCCACGACACTCCACGATTAACTCAGTAACTGAAAATAATACTCCACATGATAAGTTCATATTACAGTTGCTGCTGTTTAAATAAGCCAGTAATTTTCAGTCACTGTGTTCATCTTAAACTAGGATACCAATTCCATGCCCTGTTGAAAGTCTGCTCTGATCGTGATGATATTGTCCCTTTAAAGGGTAGGTACAACATTGTTGGTTTCTTGAAATCAATTTCAACATGCTAGTTTGACAGAAATATTTCATAAAATCACCCTGTGATATTTTCATCACAACTGATGTTAATGACGTTTTAATGGTTTTTTTTAAGTTGTCAATCGGCACCTTTCTGCGAATTTTGCGTAACAAGAAGAAGAAGAACACTTCAGACGGAGGAACTTCTCAGGATAATTGACATGTGTACCAACCTTACACCAAATATTAGCTTTAAAATAATAATTTTGAATTGGATAATCTGGTATTACCAAAGATACCTTTCCTTTAATTGCAAAGAGACCTGGGTCGAATACTAGGGATCGAAAACATGGAGTCGCTTGAGTTTCCTGTTAAAGTACAATGCAGCCGAATACGAATACGAATACAAATTTGAATATTCGACCCATAGGTCGCGAACCCAACGGACTATGCAAGCGAAGTATACAACAGCTATATATCAAGTCATTGCCGTTTGCACTTTTGTTCCAATGAATGACGGCTCCTGTTGAGATATTTCGACCCCCGGTGCACTGCACGAGGAGTTCATCGCTCTTCAACCGTGTGTTCGTGCCTAACGGTACGGTGAAACGAATTACCACAAGGGACAAGTCACACGGTCCGCTCCTGTGAGATACAGCGACCCACTCTGCCGAATAAGACAGGATTACCCTCGTCCATCTCACGTCCCGCGAAGGCAAAAGTGATATCATGATTTTGCTTCTTGTAGATTAAAGGATTATCGTACCAGTAGGGTAGATGTAATTTTGATGGCTTCGAGGTTTTATGAGGATATCGACGATGGACTATTCACTTAAGACTAGGATTAGGGTGTGTCGGTTATTGTATTTCCCCACTGTGTGAATGGCAGGTCGTTATACTTTACGCCTGACTTTAAATGTCACACTTCAAAGCAGAAATGAAATTTAAAATCCCACATAGTCCTACCTATATAAATAATGGAAACTGCGCTTTATGATCTCATGTCCATGCAATAATGTGCGTCCACTTTACATTTCAGCAAACCTTGTTTGCAGTATGCTTGAAGTTGTTGGCTTGAAGTAATTGTTTTACAATTTTCACCAATTTATTTTTCCACGCAAAGCTTCCAGGTGTTTTGCACGCTGTAACCCTACCTGAGGCCTCATCCCTGGGCCCCACGCCCCTATACCCCTCGCTACACACTAACACCTTTGGCGCCAGATTGTAACCCCTCCTTCAACAATTCATAGATCAGCCCTTGGAGGATGTTTTATTAGCTCAATACAAGTTATTATAATATTCGATGTCTCGCAATAGCAGCGTTGGTTCCAATAGAGGGCGCTATTGCAAAGCAGCCTTTCTCACAACTTACGTCAGCATGAACTCACGTGTCTGCAACGATAACCTCGCTAACAAGAATGATTACTCACTCGAGCATACACTGACATAGTCAACTTGATGGTTTTCAATTGCCTTTTAATTATGTATGGGAAAAGAAATTACTTGTCTATAATTTTCCTTCGAATTATGCCAATGGGAAACTATGCATAAAATATAGAGTATGCACATTCTTTATTTTCATGTCGTTTATGCTTGTATGATTTAATTAAATTACACGCCTAGTATCTTTCTGTATGACCCACTTTGGGCGTGATCCATTTACCGCATGACCGAGCCAGTTTGTGCAAGGTTTTTCACTGTTTAGGGTGGTTGTATAATCCAATGCCTGGACTCTTGAGTGGACTATGGAGGAAGGAAGCGTGCCTTCCTCCATGAGTGGACACATGGTGGACACATGGTGGACACATGGTGGACACATGGTGGACACATGGTGGACACATGGTGGACACATGGTGGACACATGGTGGACACATGGTGGACACATGGTGGACACATGGTGGACACAGTCTAGAATGCATGTCCCTTGTGATTAGATATCAAATAATCATGTATGAACATTTCTAGTAGAATGAAATTGTGTGAAATATAACTGGACTGATAACGTGCTTGGATGTAGAACTCAGCACTCCCCACGCATAGTTGCCTTTGTATGTGCAAGTCCTGTTGATGTCTTATGGGACACGTGTGAAATTATTATTATTATTATTATTATTATTATTATTATTATTATTATTATAATAATTATTATTATTATAATTATTATTATTATTATTATTATTATTATTATTATTATTATTATTATTATTATTATTATTGTATGTGCAAGTCCTGTTGATGTCTTATGGGACACGTGCCTGCATGGTTTGACCGTGGTCGAGCAAATAACTATAGTAGTCAGGAACCGTCGAGTAATGCCAAGTACCTGAGGGTACTAGCTGAGTATTTTTGCGTTTTGTAAGTACCCTGAACACTGGACAGAGCTTATATTTTTCACTTATTTGATTTAATTTTCAGTTATTATCCTCCAGTCTAGAGTACCGAAGTGTGACGTCACGTTCTATGCAATACTATGATGCAATTCTTACAAATCTGGCAGATGCATGGATTATTGTTTGATAATTGGATGACCCCAAATTCACCCAGCGGGTGTCACACTCTCAGATTCCTCATGTATAATAATTGTCTAGTCGGAGAGACTGCTCCCCAGCCCCACACATCCACCCACCGCCCACCCACCCACCGCCACCCTCCCACCCACCGCCGCCCTCCCACCGCCACCCTCCCACCCACCGTCACCCACCCACCGCCACCATCACCCTCACCCCCACTCCCACTCCCACCCCCACTCCCACCCCCACCCTCACCCTCACCCCCACCCCCACTCCCACCCCCACTCCCACTCCCACCCCCACTCCCACCCTCGCCCCTCACCCCTCGCCCCTCACCCCTCGCCCCTCGCCCCTCACCCCTCATGAGATACGGCATTGATTGAAGGACTGAAGTGACAAAACCAATCACATGGGGCAATTTTCTATTTTTGAGTAATTAAATGGAACAATTTCTCAACACAGATGCCTGCGTAGTGCCTAGAATATTCTTCAATCAACACAGGAAATGATGTATATTTTGTTTCCAAACGGACGTCTGACCCAAACGGACGTCTGACCCAAACGGACGTCTGACCCAAACCGAGAGACAATTCTACACGAACTAATGAGGTAAGTGTTTGTTGTTGAACACTGGCACAAAACACCACGTGTTTGCGCCCTCTTGTGAACTGTCATGCAAAAGACCGTAGAGTTGTCAATGTTACTCCAACCATCCGAAATAATATTTTTAATGGGGTCGGTCTGCACACATTTCTGTATATTTATATATATATATATATACATTAAGGCATTATGAATCAAATCTCATTCGCATGCCATATGCAATATTTGATGCAATAGCAGTCAAAGTACAACATTTAAAAATTGTGCATAGACACATCTCGCTTGGAAAGACGTCCAGACGCCATATGCAGTAATCCTACAGATGAGATGTGTTGATCGAGGGCGAGCACGCCCTGTTTCCGAATTTCCACGAACATTTTCTATGTAATCCACATTGCCTTTGCATGGCAAAGCTTTATTCAGTTTTATGTCAGACCCTGATATTAGTGTAAGTGTAATATTGTAAACCATTAATTTTGGTGATGTATGTTCTGAGTCATCCAGTAGTGGCAATAATGTAATCAAAACGAACCAAATATGGGACATACAGTGTATTTTTGCAATTTGATACATTACGTCCTAAACCTTCGGTAGACAACTGGTAGCCGTTGGACTGGTCACCTGTCAGACGCCATTACCTCCCAGTATTTTATATTCACAAACTTATCAGTTACAATTCATACATAATTATGCACAAACCATGCATCTTGACCGCGAACACAAAATGCCCAATGCTTTCCCCTCACATCTACCTTCTGCAGCATACACTGTTTCCTTGACAACAACACGCGATGGTTATAATGAGTATATTGACGCCGTAGAAAATTAACCATCTCAATGAAAATGCAATGGGCTTCGTTCTTGTAATGGCTTTTCTCGGAAAGCACCGCATGCGGAACATATTGTGGTAATCACAAATCTTGGTTGGCCAAACCACACATATCACATCATAAAAAGGCCCATCCTTTCCTGTGACTCTAATTAGAACTCGGTCAGTTTGAGGGTCATGTTTTCAAAGATTATAATTTTTGGCTGGACAATCAGATTAAAAAACCCTGCTTGATAGAAGGTATGATCGAATAATAAGTGGTTTTGTGTAAACCACACAATTTATTTATTTATTTATTTTATTTATTTATTTATTTATTTGGACTTACACTTTTACAACAGTGGCACTCGGCCAAAAGGCGGTGCGTCCGACACACATACACATAAATAATACAAAACACATTTAAAAGCAAATTAACAAGATACAAAAATGTGTGATGATACACTCTCAGCTTTGACGTCGTAGGTGTTGTCCAGAACAAGGGATGCACGCGCGACACCAAATCTGAGGGTGTACCATCAATCATATAGCTATCAATGACCATTGGAACCCAAGTTGATTTAAAATGAGTTCTAGAAAATATAGTAAAAATATAAAACATATAAATAAAATTACAGCAACGAAGTATGCAAGAAGAGATTATTTACATTGTAGTCCGAATAATATCGGATCTCAATTTCCACGCACGCGTAACATATGATTTACAGAAAGTATCAAATAATGAATAAATTATATCGGCATTTTCTATATTACAGAATATACTTGAGGTGCTCCCAAGTGTGAGATGATATTTAACATCTAAGCTGCCGGATATAAAAAGCTCCCATATATCATAATATTCATTTGACATAAGATAGTTTTCTAACTTTGTATATTCTTCGGATCTAATATTATTAAGAGCATGACATGTAAACAAGAAGTGTCTAACATCTTCAATACCTGAGTTACATAGGTTGCATGTACCGTCATTATCTGCCGTCCAATTTCTAATTCTGCGATTGAGTGGAAGAGTGTTGGAGCGGAGTTTAAATTTGAGACTGACGCCATGGAAGTCAGTTTTATCAAAGATAACTTTCTAAACATGGGCGATCTTTGATGGTTACATAATCAGTTAGTGAAGATTTGGAGCAAGCTTCTTCCAACCAATCATTATCTGAAATATCCATAAGTACGCGCTTAATCGATTTAGCCAAGTGCGGATCGAAAAGGGGCTCCCCAGTTTTCGCACAGTCAAAAATTGTATTCAAGTCGCAGCTGGTAAGGATATTTTGAGCGCTATTTAAAAATTTGAAGCGCAACTGATTAAATTCGCAGCCAAGGCTAAGCATAGTAAGTAAGAGGAGCTTGGGCCAGCGATGCATTTCCATATTAATAACTCTAGAGAGGTATTTCGCCCTCGCGATATTATGAAATGTGGAAAGAGGCGACCAGCCGAGATCGCCGTAGAGTGCAACACGCGGCGTATTGCGTGGAGCCTTCAGAATATGTCGCGCCATTTGCGATTGCAAGTTTTCAATTCTGTCAAGATCTGACTGGCTACAGGACCATACAGCACATGCATAATTGATCGACGGTAGCGCAATCGTCCTCCATAGTATATCCCCATAATAAACGCGATTATAGTCGTCAAAGTTGGCGATAATAGACTTTATGTAAGCAATCAGTCTACTCCCTTTTTTAACAACTTCATCAATATGTGCATGATCCGATAGATTGCGAGATATATTAACACCCAAGTACTTATAAGAATCGACTTCCGAAATCAATCTATCACCAAGTTTCCATAATTTGTCTTTGTTAACCCTTTGACCTGTAATTAAGACATTGGACTTATCGTCATTAAAACTCAGTCTCCACTCATTTGCAAAATCGGCAGCTAGGTTTAACATACTGTTAAGTTCATTCTCGTCATAGCCAGTAAGACAACATCGTCTGCCCAAAAGAGGCTTCCCACACAAACATCGTGAATTCTTACCCCTAAATCATGAGCCTTGAGTAATTTAGTGAATTCGTTGATAAAAATAGAAAATAAAACCGGAGACAGGACACAGCCCTGTTTTACCCCTTCAGTCACTTCGAAAAATTCCGTATTAATATTCCCAAATTTAACCCGAGCCTGGACATTATCGTAGAGTGCATCGATTAATCTCAAAATTCTACCCCTTAACCCTGTATTCCACGCTGCCATAAGAAGACCATCTCTCCAAACTGTGTCCACACAAATGATTACGTTCAAACATGGATAGGCCCAAGCTATACCAGTGTGTACATATACATGGCCAACTTACCCCATTCAGCACACATGAATGAATAAATTCACACCACTGGTGTAGCCACGACTGAAACTATTATTAAAATAAAGAAACGGTTTTGTTGGTCGTTTGTGTTCTGATTATGATCTTAATCAGTGCTGACTAGGGTCCGAACTAGATATTATAAAGAGAGACTTATAGGTCGGGACCTCTGACAAAATATCTCAATGTTTGAGAAAATTTCAAAAGGAATGTAGGACATCTCAAACATTGTGTCCTTTCACACGAAGCTCATTTTGTAATATTTCTCAAACATTGAGAAAATGTTAGCTTTTTTTCGTCGTGTGAAAAGGGCTTTGGTCCCAAATACGTCGCCACGCCCACTTAATACAACATCACGCCCACTAAATATGATGCCACGCCCACTTAAAAAAACCCAAGACAAAGCCAACTTGTGCGAATTATAATAAGACATGCATCCGGATAACTTGAAGGAACTTTATGGGGTGTATATGTTAGTAATTACCCAAAAAGCTTACTATATGTTTATAATAAGATGGTAAATATATGGGGCCAACAATTCTGAGAAATATTCTAGAAAACATGAATACAAATGGATGATACAAATGAAATGGATTACTATTTATCCATTAGAATGAATACAAACAAGTCTGAATGCATTTTAATTTTTACTATTTTCTGTTAACAATGCAATGAAAATGAGCTGTAATTTTCACATGTTGGTTTGTATACATTTTGATTTGTATGAAGTAGGCTATATGGATGCATTTACGGCCGTGCAAGGAATCTAATATATTGGATGTTTGATTGACAGCTGTCGATTCATCATTTCAGTTTGTTAGGCTGTCAAGGGTGGACATGCGCGAAAACGGTTTTTCTACGTATAGCTACAAGCCAAGTGCCTCATCGGCGGAGGGTTTGAACACTAACGGTCAAAATAACAGTTTTAACTTTTGGTTGCGATTCGAGGATATTTCAGTTGTCCAAGGATCACGAATCCCTCTCCCAGTACGAAAAAAACAAAACCCATGGCGTTTTTCGATTTCGAGAAAATTGACGCGTGACTGTACTGGGAGCAACTTTCATCAAGAGTAAATCAATGCTCTGTTTTTGCAGCCATCGGTAATTCAATGAACATTTAGTGTTCCCGTTTGACAGGCAAAAACCTCATTTGACCTATGTAGTCTAGTTTCGAATCGAATTATTCTATTACCCTTTCAAGTAAAAAGTCTTATATAGACCATAACTGAAATGACATCATATGTTTATATTAATAGAGACCTCTTTTGAATTGTGACAGAGATAAAAATTATAATCATAGCGCCCTCATTTGTAGTGTGGCAGTCAAAATATGTAGATTGAATGAAAGACATCATCATAAAATCTGAAGGCAGTTTTGGTGATATTTGGGGCCAGCGCTCACCGACCCAGCCATTTCTAACGTCTTGGGGCGGTTATTTATGTATAACTGTCCATCCGCGTTCCTTTCTCTGAGGTTCATAAATTATAATTCGCGCGGTGATTTAGTCACAACGGAAATCAGATTGAGCCCCAAGCGCTGAGTGGCATTGTGAAAGTCTAAACCAAATGTGGTGATATTCACAAAAAGTAAATCCTTCTCGGAAATAACATCCGGCCTGTTTAAAATGAACATGGTTAATTATGTTATCCCAGAAGCGATGGGATTAGTGTCTGACCGTCTTTCTTGAGTGCTGCCTGCGTACGCTAATATTATTTATTACTTAGTCTACTGCAGTTGAAATTAACATAACTGTATGCATCCCTGCTGCAGACATCATCTCCCACACACGTCCACGAGACACAACCAAGACAAGATGGTAAATAGGCTGAGCCCTTTATAATTGTATAGAATCAACGCTGTTATCATTGTGTTTCGTTTAGGGAATTAGACCAAGATGGCCATAGCGTTACTATTGTCTTAAAGGGACAATATTGTCACGATCAACAGGGCATGGAATCGGAGGGCTAGTTTTAGATTAACTCAGTGAATGAAAATAATACCCCACATGATAAGGTCATATATGATATTGTCACTTTTAAATCGTCATTATATTGACGGCCTTTGGATTATGCAGGAAATTAGTATTTTCTGAATAAATGAGTTAAAGAAATAAAATGTACATCAATATTAAAATATGAGAACAGAGCAAAACTGAAGATGAAAATATTTTTTTTATCTTAAAAGTTAAGCCTGCCGTGTCTCCCCGACTACGCTTTGACAGGATGTACGCTACTGCCAAACAGCCCTGGGCTAGTCTACGATCCAAAGGTCACTTGATACTTCCAACGTTGACCTTTGCTTAACCCACTCTATCTCTTATCTCTTAGATCCGGGGTTATGGACCATTACCAGTGGGCGACGTGTACTCGGTAAAAACAAATTTCTGTGACATAAATCAGTGTATTCTGTACTTAATCAAATGAACCCCCTGAGTAGTGTAGAAGGAAAATGTTTCTTGAAAATGGTTATACATGTATCTCGGTACATAATGTTTTGTTCCCCCAATGCTATCATTGTATATTGTTTGTATTCATGTTTTTCTTTGTTTCTGCGCCTTGAGCGCCCAGCAGGGTGGATATGTGCGCGCAACAAATCTTTATTATTATTATTATTATTATTATTATTATTATTATTAGTATTATTATTACAACCAAAAATCAACTTCCTACTCTATGTTTTGCATTTTAATATTACCCGAGGATATAACAACTTGGTGAATTAATTGAGTCTTCATGACTTCACAGTGAGTCACCGGCAACATTTTCCATGCACGTCGACACAAATCTTCATGATCTTCTTCAGTGGATTCTGTTAATTTAGTTATGTCAAGATATATTGATTCTTATTGCCATTTGAAGTGTTCTTTAGCTTGTTATAAATAATCAGCTCAATGTATACTTGGTTTAAAGCCACTATACACTGTTGGTAATCTTGAAAGCAAAAATGATCACAGATTAACAGGAAACTTGATGTCAAGTTGATGATGGTATCAAACATCCCTTGAAATATTTCTGTGTGAGATGCTTTTGTACAATTAATCAAATTATTTGGCAAATGAATTGTTGTCTTCCAGAGACGTAAATTCCACGTTGGAATGAAGACAATCAATCTTAACGCATTTCAGTATTTTCTTGTATTTTACACAGTGAAGTAAGCTGAACCATTCACAGGTTTTTGTTTTTTTTATACATATTCCTTGATTTGTATAACATGGATGTAATTACAGACATTTTACTAAAAGTGTATACTGGTTGTAACCAAGATTTTGAAATGTGTAACTTACGGTACCTTTGCGTGTGTATTACAAACAAAAACGGGGTGTCCATTAACCAAATATGGCGCCTGTTCAAAAGGCACCCGTATTTAGTATCATGTAATACTATGCGACGACCTGGAAAAATTAATGAACGTAGATTGTGACTTATTTTGTTGACCAGGGGATGAATGTTAGATACAGTTCCTATAATCCTTGTGAGTATAACGAATGTGTGCTGTGTCAGATCACTCTATTAGATTGTAATTTTTAGTTTGGGAGACCGTGGCACGGTACACACAATCTAATGAAATCTGAGTCACGGTCCTAGCCGTCTTAATATTTAACGAACTGCATATGGTAATTCCAAGTGTAAAATTTCTATTGTACTTTTCTGTATTCCTACCCTTCTCTCCTACGTCGTGTGGGATCATTTGACAAGCGCAGTTGAAATTGATCGCACAAACTACTCGTTGAAAAATCAAACGCACCACCTCGTTCATCAGTAGATGTGTACATCGTAGGTAGATAGCAAACCATCACTGTGTGGTAAATGAACAAACAGATTGAGTCATAGTAACAGTTTATAATACTGATCTCAATTAAAATACAATGAAATGTCACGAAAATTATATTCCTTGTTTAATATAGGCCTACTTCAAGGAAATAAATGTCAGTATAATTTGTTTTTAGCAGTTGTTGGGCCATTTATTCCGATTTATTGATATTCCGATTCATTCATCAGAAATTTATGCACTTTAAACTAAGATCTGATGTTAGATCTGTTTAAAAAGAGGATACACGTTGTTTTCAAGTAGGCGTAATCACATATGAGATGAAATTATATCGTGTACACGGGTTATTGTGATATCAAATAGCCTAAACATTCATTATTTCTAAATCGCTATCTTTTTAAAGAAAAACAATCTGTGATCAAGATTGAGATAAAGCTTTCACTTTATTCTTACAAAGAATTATCAAACATTTTACAATAAGTGTAATTCCCCTTCAAAACTTGTTTATTCGGCCTTGTTTTTGATTCGTTTGAAACCAAATTTAATTCGCTTATCCAAGCTTTATTACTGATAAAAGTAAACGATGTGAATATTCCAAAAATTAGTTGATATTCGCAGCTCGTGACACAAGATTTTAATTCATTACTGCCAATTGATTTACCAATCTCCCGCTACCGACACGAGGGTAATCTTGTGAAGAACACCACTGGAGTTGCTCTAATGTGATCCAGGGTACCAGGGATGAGCAGCGCCATGTCAGACGGTCGCTCTCGCTCTTACATACCGCGGGGGCTGCACGCGCGTATTAGAAGCATCGCTTATAGGAACTCACGATCACTCTGCGGGAGGCGAGAGCTAGCTGCAGTAGATTATGAGGTCTGGGAGAAGACAAAGTCTTTCCCACTGTCTCCCCTAATAAGTGCTCCGCACCGAGAGAAAACCTCGCTTCAGGCACCGCATTTCCCTCTTTGCAACCGGGGAGGTTGCGGTGGTTCTCAACCCTCATTTTGGTTTTACCCGTGGTTTGCAAGGAAACATACTGGTGCATATCATTACTCCTTAAACGCCACTAGGAGTACTTACACAGCGTGATCGTTATTGTGTTCGTGCACAGCAGTACGACCCATCTCGCACTTGACAGAGCCCGGACAAACAGAGCCAGTAACGGTAAGTAATTTTATAGTGTATGTACAATGTTAGTGTATATCTCAAATCCCATGTTTTACTTAATTTTGCATTAGAAAATATTAAGCAAATAACCATGATAATCTTGCAGTCCAACATGCTATGTAGGCCTACTGGTAGCTCAATTTTACTGAACAGACACAGGCAATGTGAAAGGTATAAACACCACCGTATGTGGTGATTATGTTAAAACTGTAGTTAATTTCTGATTATAGACAAAATCATTTTGATAATTAAACAAATTTATCGTCATTGAACGGCTATTAAATCAGGAAAATCATAAAGAAATTTGTTGGCAATTTTTCAACAAAAATGTAATTTTTTAAAATGAGTACTGTAGCTCGTATATTTCATTATTTTGGGTGTTGGGTTGTCACCGTTTTCGAATATCTGAAGAAAAATCAAATGTAGCGAATCCCCATCGACGAAGGTATTTTTTAAATTACGAAACATATTTCTTCACTCATTCTATTCATTAACCCAAACCAGCCCCTATCCTGCAAAATCCTCCAAGTGGCACTTTTTTGGACAAATTCAGCACTGTTGAAAACAGGTACTTTCACCTCTTCAAATGAGACAAAATTACTATCTGGCAAGAAGTTCTGGCTATAAGTGCTGAATATGAAAGATCAACGAAAATGCATGGTGCATTTTGAAGATAAGGGCATGTTTCCAAAAGTGCACTGATGGATTTTGGAGGATTCAGGAAGGTTTCTAGCCAGAATACCTAGGGGTTAGGGTTAAATATACACCTGCGCTTTTAACAAGTTGCAGCGCACTAAGATAGTACGTGTAATATATAACAGAACAGTCTAAGAGGCTCTCAACTGCCTGACAGCAGGTGTTATGTCGTAGCGTGCCATCAATATAAGCACTGTTATAAATTACAGCTAGTGTACTATCCTACCACAGGAGATCAGTCAGGCTGATCCTTGAAGTATAGCTGCGCAGCTGATTGAAGACCTGGAGTAGCCGTTGGTAGATACTTTTCTGATAGTGTGACGCATTCAAAGTTTCACTGTTCCTTTAACACCTTTCGAAATTGTTTTTCTTCAGTGACATGACAGGGTTAAGATTTTGTTCAACTTTCGCAGTCAAAGTTAATCATTGAGAAATGTTAAAATATTAAAATGAGGAGAAAAAACTTAAACCTGTCTTGTTCTACTGCATCACAGTATACACTAAAAACAATGTTTTAAAGGGACCAGGCTAGCATACATACGACACGTGACTTTAAGAGTTAAAGCACTTGAAGCTTAAAAAGTCACGTAATGCACCTAATTTTAGCAGTGCAGAAAACATGGCGGATATTTGAGGGATGTTGAATAATACTTGAAGACTCTTATACATCTGTCCACTCATGAACAGGCCGTGTTATGACGCCCAATCAGGCTAGTTTGCACAAAAATTAGTTTACGATAGTAAAATCATGATTTGTAATTAAGCATTCAGTTAAAACCAACATTTTACTGAAAGGAAGACAATTCAAATACCATTTTGAAAGACCTCCCAACACGTAAAGTTGTTTTCTAGTGGCTGTATGACTCATTTGTTGTGAAAGGTAGCCATGAATACTGTCGAAGGAAACTTAACGAAGCTGTTAACCAATAAGTATTTTGTCCTTGAAAACTGTTTTTGTTTGGATTTTAATATTTAAATTGATTAAGTTGAAACTTTTGCAAAACAAAAATCTAGCTATGAATTGTTGTCACCGACTTGACAAATATCACGTTCACTTGGCAGCGTGACAGCTGGTTCTACACAATGTTTGTTTCTTAATTATTCTATGACGCAACACTTACAAAATGGCTGAGTGATTGTGTTAACATGACGTCATTACTTTGTCTCTCTATAGACTTTCACAGTTCCAACATCTAAGTGGATTGTGGTGTAAAACTGATCACAATATTAAACTTCCCTAGAAATATTTTTTCTGAAGTGCGGTTTTTTAAAGAAAATCTTCCCTTTAAATAATATTTTTCTGAAGTGCCGTTTCTTTAAAGGAAATTGAAATAATGGGCACTTTAGGAAAGGATACTGTTTAGTAAATTCCACGAAAAAAGTTTATATATTTTAACTATTTTCTCGTTCATTTTCTCGAGTAAGCATACTCAGAAGTACCTTCCCTTCAATGTATATCTCGATTCAAAGAAAGTAAGCATTCTCATAGAAGCAGTTTTGCCAACGTTACCAATATTGTACCTTCCCATCTTGATTCAAAGCGGGTAAGCATACTCATAGAAGCAGTTTTGCCAACATTACCAATGCTGTATCTTTCCTTCAGTGTATATCTTGATTCAAAGAGAGTAAGCATACTCACAGAAGCAGTTTTGCCAACATTACCAATGCTGTATCTTTCCTTCAATGTATATCTTGATTCAAAGAGAGTAAGCATACTCATAGAAGCAGTTTTGCCAACATTACCAATGTTGTCCCTTCCCTTCAATGTATATCTTGATTCAAAGAGAGTAAGCATACTCATAGAAGCAGTTTTGCCAACATTACCAATGCTGTACCTTTCCTTCAATGTATATCTTGATTTAAAGAGAGTAAGCATACTCATAGAAGCAGTTTTGCCAACAATAGCAATGTTGTACCTTCCCTTCAATGTATATCTTGATTCAAAGAGAGTAAGCATACTCATAGAAGCAGTTTTGCCAACATTACCAATGTTGTCCCTTCCCTTCAATGTATATCTTGATTCAAAGAGAGTAAGCATATTCACAGAAGCAGTTTTGACAACATTACCAATGCTGTATCTTTCCTTCAATGTATATCTTGATTCAAAGAGAGTAAGCATACTCATAGAAGCAGTTTTGCCAACATTACCAATGCTGTACCTTTCCTTCAATGTATATCTTGATTCAAAGAGAGTAAGCATACTCATAGAAGCAGTTTTGCCAACATTACCAATGTTGTACCTTCCCTTCAATGTATATCTTGATTCAAAGAGAGTAAGCATACTCATAGAAGCAGTTTTGCCAACATTACCAATGTTGTACCTTCCCTTTAAATAGCAATGTGTAATAACAGCGCCGGTTATTTTTCAGAAAACGTACTGGGAATTAGAAGACCATTATAATACTACGCGTGTTTGGTTTTATGCAAATGTGTTTAAGCTAATTTGTATGAACTGTGTGAACAGGTGTTCAGTATTGACATCATCAGTGATTTCATTATCTTGCCTTTGGATGATTTTATTCCTTCATTAAGATACATATTCCTTGTGAACCTTTATAGGTAATTCCATAGTTACTCACGATACATTTTTGAGGTATTAAGCCCATTATTAATGCCATAATGGTGTGGGATGCCATGGTCGAGCGGTTTAGTGCATCGGATTTGTGTTCTGATGGCTGAGTCGTCAGAATGTGGGTTCGAATCCCAACCGCGACCAGGGGTACTTGTGTCCTTGAGCAAGACACTTTACCATAATTGCTTCTCTCCACCCAGGGGTAAATGGGTACCTGCGAGGGCAGAGTTAGTTGTGTTTGATTAGCCCTGTATGCGCTGTAATGGCAGCAATTGTACTCCCCAGGGAGCTGAGATGGTTTCAGGAATGATTTATGAGCCTGATGAGCAAAGGTAATAATATAATGTGCCTTATTATTATTATTATTATTATTATTATTATTATTATTATTATTATTATTATTATTATTATTATTATTATTATTATTATTATTATTATTATTATTATTATTATTATTATTATTATTATTATTATTATTATTATTATTATTATTATTATTATTATTATTATTATTATTATTATTATTATTATTATTATTATTATTATTATTATTATTATTATTATTATTATTATTATTATTATTATTATTATTATTATTATTATTATTATTATTATTATTATTATTATTATTATTATTATTATTATTATTATTATTATTATTATTATTATTATTATTATTATTATTATTATTATTATTATTATTATTATTATTATTATTATTATTATTATTCCCTTATATATTTCACTCATAATTTGTTCACAGTAGTTGCATAATACACAGACCTTACTCAGCACAAAAAATAATTTCAGAAATTTGTTATATGTACGCTGTATAAAAACGTCGCTTTTTCTCTTATAGCGTACATAGGCCTATGACAAATTTATATAACAAATTTCTGAAATTCTTATTTTGTGCCGAGTAAGGTCTGGCTATAATGCAACTACTGTGAAAAAATGAGTGAAATATATATTATGGCATTAAGAATGGGCCCAAAACCTCACAAATGTAACGTGAGTAACCATGGAATTACCCTTACTATAAAGTCATTCTATTTTTATTTTATTTATTTTTTTTTTAATCTGAACATTGGATTTTTCCCAGTAGAAGGAAGTACATTTGTCACACAATGATTAACTGGGACCGTGAATACAGAGTTTAGTTAGTGTATACAGGAATATATAATAAAACAAAGTTACCCAGTTACAAAATAATATTCGGATGGGACATTAAGCCGTGTGTCCCGTGTTGTAGATTATTAAAGTAATGCACGTAAAATAACCCAGAACACTTATCGTGGAAGAATAGGGGTTTACCTCGGTGTTTCTGGATGACGTAGGAAGCGCCCTTGTTTATAGGTTTTCTCGGGCTTCCAAGCTACAGTGCTTAATTGTGCTTTTGAGGCATCCTTGGTTTAATCATGGTTTAATTACCAGAAGTTGTTAATAATAAAAGCCTTAAAGGAAATGTTACATGAGTTTATGACCCAGCATGGAAGACAATCATTTACCATTGAGTCATTATACCCACGCCTTCAGCGGAAAACAAACCATTTGAATAGAAGTTTCTAGAAGTGTTAGTAAAAGGAATAAGATACCATGGGAAACGTTTCTACGAGTATGGAGTTGACTTAAGTTTCAGCTTAATATTACGTTGCGTCGCTAACTCTACTGATTCGACCTGGACATGGTTGAACTTTTCGTAAAAATTCTAGCACCTCAAACAAAATTATTTATACGAGAGATTGATACTATTATCAACTTCACACTGACTAAGTTTAACGTTATTTTTTTAATTACCATCCCTACACCTTTTATCAAGGATACGTGGCTTAGCTGGACTGTGATCTCGGTGTTTAATTGTCTTGAAAATATACGTGCATTTCGTGACAAAACGGGGAGGAGAATGTCTAATGGAACAACCTGCTTGTGAACAGCACTGCAAGGAGTTTGTCTGTATGACTCACGGTGTCCATTCAGTCGTGCGTGGTACGTTATCAGAATACGATCTGAATGCAACTGACTGTTTTTGTGACAAGAATTCCCGTTCCTTTTTATTACAAACGAACAAAATTATCGGACCATTTTAAAGAGAATTGAGTTTGGAAAGCTAATAGTCTGTGCGCTGCCTGTTGAGGGCGTCCTTCGCGCAAGTAGGCAGTAGCATATCGCAGGTCATCGTGCGCTATTGACTCGATATATCACTGATTCAAGTGGTGACATTTACCAGGGGAGATTTTCCGCTGAATAATACTTCAGTGCATACAGGCTGTGGATGTTTGTACGCACACAATGCCCTTGACTCACAGACTAGGTGCATTTTCACCGATAGAGGGCTACGATGTGCACGGGGCGGATAAACGTCACCATCTTGACAAAATAGTCAAACAATGGTTTCCCGCCCAAAATTCCTACATTTACAAAATAGTTTGTCGCACCTAGAAGTACATTCCACATGTATTCTGCCCACGATTTTTCTGCCATTAACTCTTGATGACTCGTGATAGACGGCTTAAAGTCGTCCGTAAGCTCACGCTTCACTTGCCGCCACTGAGCAGAAAATTGTGTATACAAAAAAAATTTACACGATCAACATGATCAAGAAGACATGAAAGCAACATCATGTCTTCGGTACTCGACATGCTTAATCAACCAAACATGTACTGCAGGATAAGCAGAAATCCATTGAAATTTTTATTTAAATTCGATAACTTGCGTATTGAAAATATTTTCAGCCACAATCATATTGCCTGTCCCGTTGTCTGTCAAATGATTTATATTTATGTAAATTTTTTCTTGTCTTTAGTAAGCCTCTCACGTGTTGTATTTGATTATAAATAGAGAATTAGCTGTTACAAACCAGGGCCGGATTTAGACATGTGGAGGCCCCTGGGCAGCCTTCAGTAGTGGAGGCCCACCCTACCTTAGAATATACTAAAAACTAAAAGGTGACAAGAGTCACAAGACATAGTTACACTTACAGTCATCCATAAAGTAATTTTATTCACGTAGAAAGAATCTGAATAAGCAAGCAAGCAGGTCAATCATGACCAATCATAACAAGAATATAGTACAGTACATATATTTACAGACCAGCCTACAGTTCAGGTCAGCCTACATTTTTCCTTACAATTTTTCATGAAATATGTGGAGGCCCCTGGTTGTGGAGGCCCCTGGGCAACTGCCCAGCTTGCCCAGTGCTAAATCCGGCCCTGTTACAAACTGCTAACCAACCTAAATGACCTGTAGTATAAATGCAGAATTGTAGTAATGGCCTTATACGTTTCGAACCTTGGAGGTTTTTTCTCAAAGGCAAAAATGGACAATAGACATAGAAGCCCACATACATAGACACAAGAGTGAGCAGAAGTTAGTCAGGTGTGAAAGAAACACAAAATAGAATATACAAAGAGCTGAGTCAGGTACTGTCCCTGGGACCGGGCAAAGGAGGGATTAAACGTATTTTAATAATTTTTATTTTTCAAAGTCACTCTGCTTCAAGTATTCAGCTTAAATGGATTTTGTGTAAAACATTCCTACTCTATTCACCTGTGTATAATGTTACTAGTTTATGGAAAGAAATGTGCATTTGGATTGAGTTGCTATTTGAGATACCACTGCATGGTTTCCTATACAAAAACCAACTTGTGTAAATTTCATCTTAATTGTGAGAAATTTGAAAAGTTTTACCTTATATTGGAGAAATTCCCCGAATGAAATAACGACAAACTATTTGTTTTGTTCAAAAGAAGAGTTCCCCACGTTTCAAAATTCAAATAATTATTTCGCTCAGAGCATCTTTTAGGACAGCTGTAACACTAGAAATCCTCCTTTCTTATTACGACAGAAAACGACCCGAGTGTTTCTATACACGTTGTTTGGCGAAAATAAATGTGTTACCTAAGTAACGGAAATGAACTTTGATTTGACTTATTAACAGTCGATGCTTAAATTCCTGTCGTGGCTGATTGATTGTGTTGAGTGAGTGTGCAAGTGATTTACCGCACATCGTGAAATATCAATTATTAAAGACACATAGCCTACTCTATTTTTCTTGTGACATATAGAATATACAGTTCGTTTTGAACGATACCACATTTGGAACATATTTGTTAAAGTTAACGGTTAACGCTACCTTTAAGCTGAAATTTAAAACCAGTATACTTTTTTGGTAAACTGTCTGTAAATGGATCCATACTCGACAAGAATCAAGAAATATGTCCAGAAACATACCTGTTTCAGCTTATTTGATTGTGTCGTTAATAAAATAGTGAAATGCATTCAGATTGTGATGCATTCAACTTGAAATCCATCAACGGGTCATTTGCAAAACATACTTGATGATACATTGTACTCTATAATAATAGCACCTCAGAGAGAAATATTCTAAGAGATGTTTGATATCATCATTAATTTGTTTTCATGTAAATTTGTGAGAAGAATGTTTTTCGAGATTGCTAATAGTGTATTGGGGGTTTTACAGGTCGATTTCTATAATTATATTGATGCTTTTTGATAACATGGGCTCATCAGAGATGTTGGCTCATCTCTGAAGGATTTCTATTGCATATTTTAAACCTTAATCCCAAGAGAGTTGGATGTAATTATAAGTTACCCTCTCCATTCAGAAGAATTGTTGGTTAGTCCGTTTTCCTTACCTCTGTTTTTACGCAACCGGTAACGTGCCGGACACAAGAGCTCTTGTCGCCACCTCTTGTTATTAAATGGGGCAAAATGAATAGTGTCTCTGTGAATTTGGGCGGAAGCTCTGCTCTTTTGAAATTTAATTATAAAAATAGGTTGAATTCACAAATAGATATTCGCAATTGTAGCGGCTTTGTGACGTTGTCGTGTTACCCTATATAGATTCAGGTGCTTACAGTGGAGCGAGATACAAGAGATTGCTTGAAAGACATTAACGAGATTATATTCCGTTTACTCGTTCCTATTATTGTCCTATTATCGGAACCGCAGGAAGGGACTATTTCATTACTTGGCCAGACAAACAAGAATTCAGAACCATAAGTACCTAGGGATTGCTTCGCTGAAGTTTATAATGCAGACGTAGTACACTTGTTCTGGACAACGAAGTCTCATATTGAATTTACAATAGAATCAACATTTCCTAAATCGAATCTGTCTTTGTAAAGTGAATCCCGTCTTCTGCGCATCCCTTTTCTTCCTGGAGTATAGAGGACAAAGCAACACCAACAAATCAAATTAGTAGTAGGATGTGCGGAGTTACTGCAAATATTTCCGACGGGGAATATCACTTTAAGATTTAAGCCAACGTTTTTTTCATTTAATTATCGATTGCAAAATGTGTTTTCGTTTGAATGTTTTGTGTCAACACAGGTATTGTAACAAAAACGGTACAATGGGTCCTCGGTTGTACAAAAATGATACGGGACATGCCTAAAAAAAAAGAGGTATAAACAACAAAGATAACAACATCAAGGGGAACATTAGGAAGTCCTTACAAGTACACACAGTCATTGTAAATTGGACTATAATTAGAATCAATTAATAAGTTTGTCGGGCGGTCATTACCGCAGGTTGATGAACGGTTTTGGGCGTGGTCGCGGCTCAGTCCTTATCGCCCGTGACCACGCACAAAACAGGTCAGTAAATTTGTTGAATAAAGCCAAATAGAAATGGACAAATTCACGTTTTTGGGGACACACGAAACATTTTCAAAGAACATGTACATGAGTCGGGTGCTTGATGCTAAACAATCTTCGTCACTGATTGGTTCAAATGCGCGGCTAAATACAGCTGGCGAACAGCTGATTTTTATAAGCCATGTCTTTACACACGTGATAAAGTTTTGTCCAATCAGATTGCCAAAACTGTCTTGGGCATTTATGAATGCATTATATATACTTTAAGCCACAGACTCTGTTGATTCGATTTTGTTCTCAATGTTTTTAAAAAAATAAATAAAATAAATTTATTGAATAAAGCCAAATAGAAATTGACAAATTCACGTTTTTGGGACACACGAAACACTTTCAAAGAACATGTACATGAGTCGGGTGCGTGATGCTAAACAATCTTCGTCGGTGATTGGTTCAAATGCGCGGCTAAATACAGCTGGCGAACAGCCATATAAGCCATGTCTTTACACACGTGATAAAGTTTTGTCCAATCAGATTGCCTAAACTGTCTTGGGCATTTATGAATGCATTATATATACTTTAAGCCACAGACTCTGTTGTTCGTTATCTTCACAAAACATAAATATGAGAAAGTGAGAATGTATTCGTATGCAGATGTGTGTAGGCCTATACATAAATTCCTTCCCCTCCGGTTGCCCGCTTGTAAAACATTTACGTTGGAGGCAAATCCCTGGAGGTAATTACTTTATAATATATTTAAAGTAATTAGTTACCGCAACACCCACCTCCGTTGACACTTTCTGGGTACGCGCTTTGTCAACATTTCTACAATATTTAACAATATTCATGAACAAAAATTATTCAAATTCAGGAAAAACAAAAACTGTCTGTTGTTGACTTATCGATCGTTGCATCATTTAAGATGGCTACTGTTTCATCTTGGGAATGCATACCGCCCAGCTTAGCATTCCGTGGGTGTACGGAGGAGACGAGACGAGCCTTAAGACGATTATACTTGTAATCCAAGCGAGAGACGATGTCACACGGTGACAACTAAATAGAGAGAGCGAGCTTCTTAGCTAGATCCCCCGAGAGTAAAAACAAGGCAAGCCAGAACTGAAAGATGCGGTTGTTAAAACTTCACCCTTTTGGTGTGCACCACACACCCTGCTCATTCATAGAAAGGGGACTCCATAATTTTCAGAAATCATGATTTTTGGTATAGAGTTTATGATGGTGTTAGACAGGCTAAGAAGTGCTGGAAGTGCCCCTATGTTGGGGAAATTAGGAATAATTTTCAAACAGGAGTCATTATGACGACTTTTTAAAAATTATCTAACCTTCCTTAAATAAGAGTTTTACCAAGCACATGGTACCGAATTGTAAAACCGCGTTCCCGTGACATACGGCAGCTGGTTCTACACAAACTTTGCTTCATTATTGTTTTATGAAATGGTTCGGTGTTTTTTTTTTAATGTTTGAAACCCAACATCGTCTCTCTCTGGACAAATTGGGAGATATGTTCTAACCCACCCCTACACAAAACGTTCATGTTTAAATTGATCGTGACTTGATGTTTTGCTGGGATCTTCCTGTCTCGACTTTCTCGATGTTGGGACTAAAATTATCTGGGTTAACAATGCCCTTGAGATGATGTTGTTTCCTGTAGTCCACCGGCGTTGTTGGTCATGTAAGAATAGATCACTTTCACAAAATTCCACGAAAGATTACATCATTTTGACATCACAGGATGTAAATTCAACCTTCTTATAAGTTGTTCATTGAAGAGGCACTTCAGGACGTCACTCTCAATTGGTGGTTGCCTAGCAACCGCTGCCATTCATTAGCAAACGCAGCTTGTAAATGAGCCCGGAAGATGTATTGTGTTTGAACGGTCGTGCGGGCAGATCATTAACGGGTCGGGCTAATCATGGGAAGGAGATATCTTGATGGTCTTATCTGCTTCATTATAGTGCAACAATTTGAGCAGGCTTCTATTATGGTTAGGGATTGGAGCTCTGTAAAATCCAAACAACCTTATATGATGCTCCATATGGAGCAGAGTGACCCCTCCCATTGTGTCTTCATTGTGTTCCAGGAATCTTAGGAATTCTTTAGAGAAGGGAGAGGTCCGTTAACAATAGAACAACAGTGTGTTAGTGTATAGGGACATTTGGGGGGGGGGGGGTGGCACTCTGCCGCATATCAAGCATGGTAATAAACAACCTTATGGGTAGACTGGTCCCCCGGCCGTACCATTCAAGGGATTTCACGGGATTTCTTGTGTCAAAGATCACACGTTACGTTTCGAGACTTGCATGTTGGCTACCAACAAGGTCAAAGTTGAATCCCGCCCCCCCCCCAAAAAAAATGAGAGGCTGGTGTATGGCATAATTCACGAGCCTCGAAGCGTGACATCAGATCTTCAGGTTACATTATAGGTTGAGTTAGAGGCAACACCCTTTGACCGGGATACACTATGGTTAAAGTTTGGTGCCACATTTTGGAAAGACTATACTGGGTATGGAGTTAGGTCAGGCTCAGTTATGGCCCATCTTTTGGTGCCTTAATGACGGATAATTATCATAACTACTGTCTGTATCACTAGGAACAGTAGTAATGGAAGGTACAACATTGGTCATTATCTATTCACAAATGTTATGAATGCACTCATTGTGCCTTTTCACACATTTCTCATGACTTACATTCCCCAATGAGCTGAAACTGTCAACAGGTTGGTTGTGTCATGATTATGTTGATTCAAAGAAAGTAAGCTTTCTCGTAGAAGCAGTTTTGTCAACATTACCTTTCCTTTAAAAACATTTAAATATTCACCGCTAAGTTCCTTAAAAATTCAATTCTCCAAGCTCTCTGGATCGCGGTGCAAACGAATTACCAGTGATTATTTCCAGTGTTAAATCAAGCGTGGTATTCCAAGGACACAACTTACACTTTTAATTGATGCATTGTCTATTTAAACTACCACACACTCCAAATGTCAATAATAAAACAGTCGGTATTAAGGTATTTAGAGTGTATTATTACTGCACAGTTTTGCAAGAGCTGACGGTTGTTTGCAGTGACTCTCACTTTCGCTCCCTTGTGGAGTCCTATATAACAAAAGTGAAAGGCAAAAACAATTGGTCTCCACAGGGGAATTCTAAAGGACTCCGTGCTCCACAAGGAAATTTGTGTACAAACCCTATGAGAAATTGTTAAGTACAGGAACAAAGGAAAGAACAATAGATGTCTTCACAAGGATGTGTGTGTGTGTGTATCCACACTAAATGTGATTATAGTTAATGGATGACTGTGCAAAGATCATTTTGGTCTCACAAAATGCCGTTATTGCACAATACATCGAGTGGGTAAAATATGATTTATTTACACAAAACATTCGGCTGCATGTTCTTGATTATTAAAACTTATGACGTCATTTGGCTGAAAGTCAGTGTATACTTTTAGAAAAATGCCTGTAAATGCATCCATATATATGTGTACTAAACCAACGTGTGAAAGTTGCAGCTATTTTAATTGTTTGGTTTTGGGTTTTGCATGGGAAATGCATTCAGATTCAGATTTTTTCCTCTTAGGATGATAGAAATTCACGTACTAAAATTATGGGACCTGGGGCTGTTTTCTACCATCATCAATTTTACATAGAGTACGCTTGATGTAAAACTGTGATCATTTGTTTTCCAAGTTAGCAACAGTGTATGGATTCCAAAATTAGAATTTAAAATTCTAATTTTAAAACAATTTAAAACTGCGTCATAAATGATAAATTACGAAAACAAAATTGCGATGTCTCATTCCAGACATGCATCATGATATATACATCACGTGACAGGAAATATATTATATGACAGGATATCAAACGGTTGTTTTCTGAACATTTTAATTGCCCGAGGTTTGACTTGCAGAGCACGTTCTTATCTGATCCAGTTTTTCCCCGATGATTCGTACTCGCTAGCCCGTGGGAGAATATTGACGCAGTCATCCCACTAGGGTCAATTGCAATAGCAGGACAAACTGCTAAACCAAATATTCCAGCCAAACTTTCATGGAAAATAATGAGCACTTTGCCTGGTTTTCTGTTTAATTTTGCTTAGTAAATAGATCTGGTCAATCTATTACCATCTCGGCACCTTCTTAGCCCATCGACGCCAATCCCTTGAAACAAAACTGATAGAGCTATAAACGTGTGGTCCTACTCATAAAACCAGAAGTCTATTCAAACTTGTACAAAAAGACTCGGTCTTGCCCAGATTGTGTGATTAACCAATCTGATTGGTCAATGAGGCAAGTTGTTGATTGGCCGATTGTGTCCCAGCGAAAAAAATCTTCCGTTTCTGGTCTTCGCGCTCTTCGCCTCAGACCCGCGCGCCGGCATTTAAAAAAAATAATAATAATTTTTAATTTTTTTTTGTTAGGAAACGATGTCCAATTGCAGCTAAAATTGCTGGATCGATTGGAATTCTGCAACTTTTTCACATATGGGTATGAACGTTTTCCCGATTTGTGAGGCCTCTCTTGGCCACCATATTTTGTTTATGGGAAATTTGGTCTCCACGTATACAATGTATCACATATTTCCCTGTTAGCAAAAAAAGATGGCCGCAGGGAAAAAAGCGCGTCACCGCACCGATTTTGAAGTCAACGATGACCAGAAACCGGAGACTTTTTTGGCCTTAGAATGTTTTACTAAACATGCATTAATATAAATTAAGCTCGTTTCAGTTTATGGTTGTTCGATGATTTTTTTTTGCAAGCACACTTTGAGTCTTTCCTCTATGGTAAACAAAACAAAAATATAGAATTTAGCCTTATGGATCAATTCTGGGGTCAATGTGACGTAGAAATTATTATACCATGTATTAACTAAGTTTCTAAATGAAGTAGAAGTATCAATAAAGCGAGATAACGATAAGGAACATAATTGAAATGTATTTCACACACACTATCTTTGAAGTCATCAATCGACATCTGAGCTTTTAAGTTTTGTTTTTTTCACGGCAAATAAGTTGAACACATTTCAACTTGCGCGAATCATTCGCGAATTTGATGACGTAAATTTCGCTTCGCATTTGCTTTCACGTCAAGTATGAACCAGGCCTTTAGTCTTGTGCGCTTTTGTTCTGGAAAAACACCCTGCATAGAAACGGAATATATGTTCACATTTGGTTCAGAAACGCAAGATCTCTCTGAAAAGGAAATTCGTTGATTTTATTTATACAAATATTTTGTTCTTTATCTCAAACCACACGTTGTCTGCATATTATGCATGCATGCACAATTGCACATTAAGACGTCTTCCTTCATGGCTTAGCGTCTTATGCTAGTACTTAAGCTCTATGGTAATGCCAAGAGATAGGAAGTTATTCTCTGTGTTTGAAGAGCACGTTTTATTGACAGCTTGGGAATCATTCTAATATTATCTGTGGTGTATTTTATACAGTCATGTAATCCCAGTGAATTATTTGCGATGACAGAAAAAAGGCGCTGCTTCTCTACCGTACATGTTGATTTCTGAAGATAATCGTTTCATATTCACTAAGGCCGTGTTGGCGTTTTTGTTTTAATTGATTTTAAGGTGTTTTGTTTTTATGTTAGATGTTATTCTGTTGTCTGGTTGTGTTTTATGCCTCATTTATTTTTTTTGAATTTAAGTAATTTGCTTTGTGTGAACGTCACTGTCAATCTTAATTTGCCAACAAGATTTGGCAAACGTGACGTATACCAGATATTTGGTGACGTAAACAACGCACATTTAGACATGCGCATGCGTATGCATCGCTACATTGATGTCATATCAATGTTATCAATGTTTACAAACATAACGAAGTGCGCAATGACGTCACCATGTGGCAAACAAGAATACAATAATTCAGAAAACGCTTTCTTAACAAAATAACAAAAATGTGAACGAAATGGCCTGAATGTAAGAATAACACACAATCGCATACATCGATTCCCAGAAAACATTAATAATAATAATAATAATGTATAGATTTATATAGCGCACGTATCCACCAACTAAGTGGCGCTCAAGGCGCATTATATTATTATCCCTGCTCATAAGGCTCATAAGGCTCATAAATCATTCCTGAAACCATCTCAGCTCCCTGGGGAGTATACAGCTCAATTGCTGCCATTTCTAGCGCATATAGAGCAAACCATCTCTGCCTTCACAGGTACCCATTTAACCCCTGGGTGGAGAGAAGCAATTATGGTTAAGTGTCTTGCTCAAGGACACAGGTGTCACGGCCGGGGCTCGAACCCACACTCTGCTGCTGGCAACACCAGAACTTGAGTTCAGTGCGCTAGACCGCACGACAATCCACTTTACGTGCATTATACAACACACGGGACCTACGGCTTTACGTCCCATCCGAAGGACGAAGCAATTATGGTTAAGTACCTTGCTCAAGGACACAAGTGTCACGACCGGGGCTCGAACCCACACCCTGCTGCTGGCAACACCAGAACTTGAGTTCGGTGCGCTAGACCGCTCGGCCACGACACTCCAGCATTTTATATTCAGCAATTCAGCATTTTATATTCGAAACCTTTTTCAGGCATATAGAGATGACGTTTTCGGTATTGCATTTCCCATTCACTCAACAAAATTTTCCAAACACATCCTTCACTTAGCCTACACCGGCGGGGAAACTGATATTTCCTGTAGCGTAAATTTGTCTTTTTTTTTTTTGTAGAGATAGTATTACAAAATTGAAATCCTATACATTTTGACGTATGAATTGAAGAGTTGCCTTGTAGAGGTGTCAGATGTCTAAAGAAGAGTGTTGGCTGTCGGCTTAAGATCACACTTTCCTCCAGTTTGTTGACTTAGTAGTCAAGGTGTCGTACGTCCTTCGGACATGTCACGCCCAACCATAATTGTCCAGACCACTCTGTTAATATCTGCCAGTGCCCGAAGCCTTTAGTTTCTTGCTCATGGATGCGATCTGAGCTAGTTTTTTACCCAACCCCCTTGAGTTTATTGTATGGTGTTGTAGCTGATATTAAAGTTGGCTATAAAGGTGAAGTCCTCTTCCCTCGATTGTAGAGCTCCAGGGTTTGAGTAATGTTATTTAAACTGGTACAAGTCCTCCATTGCTGATTGTTGTTTGGCCAGTGGATGTTGACAATTTTTTAATAATTCATTCCCTCCCTTCAAATCTTCATCAAGGGAGTGTCGTGGCCGAGCGGTCTAGCGCACCGAACTCAAGTTCTGGTGTTGCCAGCAGCAGGGTGTGGGTTCGAGCCCCGGTCGTGACACTTGTATCCTTGAGCAAGGTACTTAACCATAATTGCTTCGTCCTTCGGATGGGACGTAAAGCCGTAGGTCCCGTGTGTTGTATAATGCACGTAAATTGGATTGTCGTGGCCGAGCGGTCTAGCGCACTGAACTCAAGTTCTGGTGTTGCCAGCAGCAGAGTGTGGGTTCGAGCCCCAGCCGTGACACCTGTGTCCTTGAGCAAGACACTTAACCATAATTGCTTCTCTCCACCCAGGGGTTAAATGGGTACCTGTGAAGGCAGAGATGGTTTGCTCTCTATGCGCTAGAAATGGCAGCAATTGAGCTGTATACTCCCCAGGGAGCTGAGATGGTTTCAGGAATGATTTATGAGCCTTATGAGCCTTATGAGCAGGGATAATAATATAATGCGCCTTGAGCGCCACTTAGTTGGTGGATACGTGCGCTATATAAATCTATACATTATTATTATTATTATCCCACATTGTACAAACAGCTTTTGAATTCATTTGATGATCTTAGAATTGAACGTGTATATTGTGGACTGATCACGCTCAAGAACCTGCTATTATTAATACTACTGGTTATTACATGGAGGAAGAAATATATCCGTCATGATTGTGATTATAACTGAGAGCCTGGGTGCGCCACTGAGATGTTCGGACCTGCAGCAAATTTTGTCATTAAAACGAAAACAATGTTTCTGTATTTATTCAGATGTAGTTGTTGCAGGATAAAATACTGCCTTATTTGAGTTATATTGCAACGTTGCCCATAACGTTATGTATTTTAAAATAGTTTAAACTAATATTATGTTTGAAAACAAAAGGCTGTGACCAGTCTGGTTTCCCGTCTCAATGCATATGCAAGTAAATCTTACTTTTCACACGAAATTACCCGACTCTCTGGCATCGGAACCCTATCCCAATAAAAGTCACTTAATTTGTATTATTTATTTATTTATTTATTTATGTATGTATTTATGTATTGTTTGATGAGGTCGTTTTTTATGTTTTTGGAGGGGCTGCAGCTGACTGGTGTCTGTGTGGTTTTTGTTTTTACCAAATAATGTGTATATGTATTATATCATCATTATTTATAATACTTCTTCGAGCGCTCATGTTCTGCCTCCTTGAGCGTGCACACACGCCAGTCGAACACTTTGTATACCTTTCTTCACTACATGTATTACCTCGCTAAAAGAGAAACAAAGACGTCACAATTTCCGTCAATAAAGCTTGATTTTCAGCCGACCTTAGCCTTGTAATCATGAGCGAATTCATCCGAGCCATGGAGGTATAATTCGACCTTCACGGTCGAGGTAACTGACGGTTGTTTTCACATTTTAAGCCAATACGAGACGGGTCATTCCTTATAACATAAGAGGAATTAACTGTCCTTGCAACATAATCAACCTTTCGACTAATTCAGAAGAGTGGAATTGCGCTTTAAACTAGACTACGCGGAACTTTTGAAATGAGGTTTAACGGCAGGTGTGAAACAATGTAGGAATCGATTTTAAGATATCGAGTTAATTATGCTTTCTGAGAACTAGATTTCAGAAATTGGGCATTGGTGAAAGGACGTTGTGTTTTGGTTGTATGACATCAACTGTAGCAATTTACGGGGAGGGAAGTGGGTGGACATTGCAATCTCTTCTCCATAGCCTGTAGCCTTCAAACATCTTCAGAATGAATATTCATGAGATGGTCAAACTCAAGGGCTCTCCAGATGATTGGTCCAGCGATGTCGCGTCCTCATGAATAATCATGTAAAACTGCCTGATCTAGTTTCGGTTGTGATGAGTGATGAGGATGTCATGTGAAAACATCCGCGTCTTGTCTCCTCACGGCTCTTCTCATAAATATTTATGTCGCGGGGCCATTTTACTTTCCCCGGAGATGCTGTCAGTTTAGGTTTGGGAAACCATTTTTATATGTTTGACTCACAACATGGAATATTGATTTATAGTGAAATGTGTACAGTGAGTGTGGAGACAGGATTGTCATCCATAAACAGGAATTATGGGGGTACGATAAAGGGGGTCCCATAATGCCGACACTGACACTCAGTAAGAAAAATACTCTTTTGGATGATATTAAAGAAGAAACTTTGGTGCAAATCGTGAGTGAGATGTAGGAGACAAAATTTGTTGATCATGGGCTCATATTTTGTAACAAGTAGCACAATAATAACACTAGCCCTACCAATATTTAGGTCAATTGCACGTGCATACGTTATGCACGTGCAATTGACCTAAATATTGGTAGGGCTAGTGTTATTATTGTGGCTACTGGCGATAGCTGGTGCTGCATATTTGTTGTAGTTTTCGGTATCAGCGTTTATTATCGCTGTCATTGCATTGCTATTGTCATTGAGACAGGTTACACCCATGGACCCTCGATCTACTCAAACATCCGTGTTTCCCTGTTTTGTTCGTCAGACCGTGGATGAAGGAAGAGATGGTCATACCATGAACCATCGAGTAGACGGGCCATGACCAGACTACCAATAGCCATTAGGTGTATAGTGTCCAAAGGGACCCGGTGCTGAAATAAGAGCGTGAATTGGATCTCAAAACTACCAACAATTTGGCAGTGTTCCTCACCAGAGGGTCTGTGGCTGGAATAGTCAGTGTCTGGTACCCAGACGTCCGAACAAAAAGTACACGTGAATTTGTGAGACTTGCACGCTCTGTGCTTTCTGACACTAAAGAGCAATGGCCGGTAGAGCTATATGATACGTTGTCCTTGTCCCGGCATGTAATGATGATACCTAGGAACATGGCCAGATTGGGATACACGAAACCATCAGCTGAATTACTCACGATCGATCCTTGGTACGGCTTCACCCTGAGCATGTTGTAGTCTGCACTTCACCCACACTCTGAACGTCACACTTGAACTCCAAACGGTTATCTGAAACGGCGTGAAACTTGAGGGATAATGTGCAGCAGCGGCCATTTCTTGTGACATTTATTTAATTTTAAATTTATTTTCTTATATTTTTGGGGCGGTAAGAGGTGTGTTAGTCCCTTCAACAGTTCCATGGTAGAAAACCTCTTCCTATAACGCACCTGTGAGCGATTTTTTCTGTTTGCATTTTTGTTTGAGGGTATTTCAATTTGTTTGTATCATTTTTCTTTTAAGGAACTGTCACATGTAAACAAACTATTGGGAAAACCTGTTACTGGAAGTTTGATTGACTTGAGCAAATATTTATATACAATTATTGAGCCTTAAACCTGAATAGAACAATCTGACTGCTTGAAACAGTTATCAATTATGTACATGTATGTTCTGAATCTTTTAAAGGGTATGATTTGTACTGAAGGAAATTTCCGTTGTCATTATCATAAATCTTTGGAGTACGGAAGCTTGAATTGCCTTCACGTTACTGCAATACTGAGATAATTTATCTCGGAAACAAGGTTTTCTTTCATGGAAACACAGAATACAACGATAAAATATCTCAGAAATACATATTTCTTTAAAAGATGTATACCTTATCATTGAATTCCACCTTGTTTCCGAGATAAATTATCGCAGTAACGTGAAGGCAATTCAATTGGAGATATGTCCCCGGTTCCGCCTGATCGCTTACTACGTAAAATGCGTTCATATTCATTTAAGGAACAAACTCTAGTATTACGGTGCTGCCACTTTTTTCTGGTCTGACCCTTTATATGAATTAAAATCAGTGTTATAATCGTCCTTCCACGTCTGGCCTGGGACAAATCAACTTCATGTTATTTTTTAAGAAAAGGTATCTCACAAAAAAAATTACCCGATGCTGTGAAAAAAAATGGTAATTCGAATGTGCTTAAAGACGTGATAGGCGACTTGCTCTTAGGCGATGAGAGGAGCAGTTGTCAAAATATTTGTCTCGGATCTTGTCATTATAATATAAGACGGCAGTCTGGCATTTTAATTCAATCAAGGCCAGCGAACAATTACTAGCTTTTAGCCTAGAGAGAAATAAACGTCGGATGTTCGGAAATGTTTTAAGCCATTCTGATGTTGTGTGTGTGTTGCTCTTGTTCCAGTTTTGTGTTGAAGACATACGAATCAATTGCCATCATCAAACATGCATTGAATACATAAGAAGAAACATGCCTCGGCCAGTTTCTGTTGGTCCAAAATTAAGCGACTGTTGCGGTTAGGCCATAAAGTCTCCGGTTTCTGGTCATCGGTCGGCTTCAAAATCGGTGCGGTGACACTTTTTTTCTTCTTCTTTTTTTGCCAACAGGGAAATACGTGATACATGTATATGCGGGAACCAAATTTCCCATATACAAATGGTGGCTAAGAGAGGCCTCACAAATCGGGCAAACGTTCATACCCCTATGTGGAAAAAGTCGTTTAAAGCACAGCACGGCAAAATTCCAATCGATCCAGCAATTTTGGCTGCATTTGGACATCGTTTCATAGCCCAATTTAAAATCCCGACGCACGGGTCTGAGGCGACGCGCACGGAGACCAGAAACCTGACTTTTTTTTGGCCTTAATGGAATAGCATTATATATACTACTCAAAACAATTTAGGGAACACCGGATTTTTAACATCAAATAGGTTTGAAATGTTCCATGAACCGGGATTTTCATTTGCAACCCCTCTCTCTTTCAGTAGTCATGTCATGAAATGTGTAATCACTACATGCATCCTTTATCATCTGTTTCATTGTGCAGTTGTTTCTCATCAATTCTGTGAAACGTTGTGTTTATCTGAAATAAATGATCTTGCTTTAACTGAGATTATTCCGGTGTTCCCTAAATTGTTTTGAGTAGTATATTAAATACAGAGCATTTAGCGTTCGTTATAAAAAACACACACACGCTGTATTAGGTTTTATACCGAGCTTTTGATTTCTTTGAAGAATTATCCTCGTGTAGACGTACCAAAAGAAGACCTTGTATTCATATTGTGTTAAACAGTATTGTTTAACAACTAAATATACTTTTGTTCAGCTAACGGAAATAACAAAATCATTATTTGTTCATGTTATTTCTGAAAATCAAACGAAGACCTTTGCATGGCAATAACTGTCATGGCGATAGCCGTCATATCACAGATTAATGGGGTTTACTCATGTACTTAATAGCCATTGTGAAGCAAGCCTATTGTGAACTGACAGCATCCTCCAGCAAAATAGGCATGAAGGCTCATTAATGCATGTTTTGACTGAAGAACGTTCATTTTAAGATAACGCATCACACATCCTGTCTTGATGGCATATAAACGTGTACATAATGTCCACATATTGCATGTTCTGCCTCGCAAGCCATTTTGTAAATTGCCCGATTCTGTTCTCGTAATCAAAACAAATGAGCACTTTTCTTTCCAATTACATTTTTCACCTCCTTCGCATATTCGTACACATACCTGCGTGGGCAGTGGTCGTGCCTGTCCAAACATTGACAGTTTTCACTGACAAGTAAGCAGTCACATACTCGTAATGTTCCTGCACGAATCAAATCGTGCCTCACCGCCAAAATGATTTTCGTTTCACAAAATATATTTTGTTCATGTTCCACGTGCAGCTAATAGTGCAGCTAACTGTCGTCGGGTACCCGCTCTCTTTAGGCCTGCTGTTACAAAAACAAAAATCAAACTCGTATTACCAATAACTGATTTCAAGACTTATAATCCTGATATTATCAATATATACAAAGAACGACACGTCTTAAGACATCGCTGTTACTATCATAATATTATACTGAGGCTAAATGCTGCGATTCAGTATGTTGTCAACAGACGCAAGTTCAAATATCTTTGAGTATACAGTACTGCCAATCTGCAGGGGAACCTGGCCGCCGGTCGCAATCCAAACGGGATGTCTGGCTCGCCCCTAGCCTGAAGATCTGACGTCACGCTTTGAGCTTGAGGCGCGTGAATGACGTCAGATCTGGGCCGTGTAGCCGCCACACTTCCCCGATGCTCAACTTTGACCGCGAGCCTCGAAGCGTGACGTCAGATCTTCATCACAAAGTATTCAATGAAGCCCCTTGAATGGTACCTGGAGCCTGTCTATATCCTTGATATAGGATAAAGACAGGGGACCAGTCTCGCTAGCCCCAAGTGAAAGGAATAGGGCGCACTCTATTGAAATTTCTGACAGGCCCACTTTGGCTTCCGTGACTTCTGAGTGATAAAATAACTATCGGGTAGCAAAGTTCTTCTATTATACTAATCGTAGTAGAAATCGTTGTAAGTTTAACACCAGTATTTAAAGCATGAGCCCAATTTCATTTCGGGTTTTAAACGTAAAAGGGCAATATTTTTACCAAATTGGACACAAAAGGGGTTCGGAGAAAATGTTTTTATACAATATTTTACCGTGAGTTTAGATTATTAACATCTAGGCCTACGTTGTTTAGTTTTCTTTATGGCATAACTCTCTCAAAACTTATTGGTTTTATGTTTTCTGTTTTATATATAATCAAACTCACGGTAAAATATTGTATAAAAACATTTTCTCCAAACCCCTTTTGTGTCCAATTTGGTAAAAATATTGCCCTTTTACGTTTAAAACCCGCCTTCCTTATGTCGCCCTTAAAACGTTACCCTTTCAGTGGAAAAAATCACTACAAAATCGCCCAATATTGACTACAAATCGTATGTTCTAGGAACAAACATTTCAGGTATCACTGATGTAATATGTCAAAACGCGTTTCTTCTTAATGAAGTGGTGTTATTAGATTGAATGCAATGTTGGAATCTCCATGTCAAATCCATCTCAGGGGGAATACTAGCGTCGGTAAACCATGCAAATCCAAATCCATCTTGAAATCACACGAAATGAATTCCACTGTTATTCATTCACAATTGATTTCGGACCACACTCCCGAGGCAGTTGAGAGCCTCTCCGAGGATTTAATATTAAAATCACTTCCATCATATAAAATCTCATTAGAAGACATCTCTCTCAACGAGATGGGTGATGGCCGCAGTTGTCACTCGCCCAGTAGCTGTGAAAAATATCATAAATTATGATTATTTTAAAAGTGCGTCTGATATTTAGAGAAGAATCAAATACCATTAAGTCGCTGTTATTCAATTCGCACTGTTTATATAACATAAACAAAGATCACGCATCACTTTTGAAAATTAAACAAACTCGGATTGTTTATGCTTCATTTATCTCCCAGTAATGAATCCAGAATAATGAAAAACCATTAAATAAATTAAAATGCGTATCCTTTGTGAAGGCATCAATTATCGTCATCATCACGATCCATCATCATGCTCCATCCACACGTTTTTCGCTATCAACGATGCTTAAGAAAGAACATTCAACAATGAGCCAGTGGCGCACCCAGGATTTTATTGGGGGGGGGGGGGCTCAAAATATTTTTTTTTTGAAATCCAATATGGGGGAGAAACATGGCGGACCCAAACCATAACCGCTGGCGCTGCTGTAGCCATGTCCCTAATCGTGCTCGTCAGTGAACCTACGGCACATGTTAAATGTTTCCTGGTGGTTTCTAGTCATAAAAAGAAGACATTATGACATGATTCAGACTCGTAGGGTTTTACCTTCCATATAATTTCCTCCTCTTGATGTAAAGAACTTGAGCTAATTGTTTCGTCTGCAAGATTTCTATATTTAAATATTTTCATTGCGCGGACGTAAAGTTTGTGATCATTCCGGGCGGAGCTAAATTTTCTCAAACACGAATTTGGCGGCAAAACCAAATCCCAATATTATCCAATCGGTGTTTGCTAAAACAGTGTCGCATAATCTTTGTAAATTAAAACCCGATCCTGGGCCATTGTGTACAAACTGGAAAGGAGTTGATTATAATGCGGGCGTGTTTAAATTTTTAAAAACATTATACGAGTAACCTCAACGACAGTCAACGACCTCAACAAGAGAAACGGACAACAGAAAATGAAAATAAAATTAAGTAAAGCTGCTCCCTGATCAGGGTGCACCATGGCAGGGGGGGGGGGAGAATGTCTAAAAATGCTTGTTATATATACTGGTGGCCCTTCAAGCTTACATGCACATGCATACGCAACGCCGTAAAATATAATAGTGAGTGGAATAAATGGAAAACTTTTGGAGGGGAGCTTGAGTCTCCTGAGTCCCCATCCCTTGTACCACTGCCCTACTCCTTGCCGAACTCCTCTGTAGACAAGACTTGGGCTCAGATTTTGCTCTCTTTCCCGGCCCCTTCTTTAAAAAAAAAATAATAAAACATCAGCGGGCCCTGGGGGGGGGGCTCGAGCCCCCCGAGCCCCCCCCCCCCTTGGGTGCGCCACTGCAATGAGCATAATATCCGTACTATATCGAGTAGCGTGCATACAATTATATTTTACCCATTATGTCTCTAGTTTCTGGTCATTGGGCGGCTTCAAAATCGGTTCGCTGACAGGGAAATACGTGATACATGTATACGCGGGGACCAAATTTCCCATATACAAAGTATGGTGGCTAAGAGAGGTATACCCGTACTTGAAAAAGTCGCTTAAAACACAGTACAGCAGAATTCTAATCGATCCAACAATTTTGGCTGCAATTGAACATCGTTTCATTGAAAAAAAAAAAAGAACATTCAAAATGTCGACGCGCAGGTCTGAGGCGACACACACGGAGATCAGAAAACGGAGACTTTTCTTTTGGCCTTTGTTGCGCAAATATCTTTTCCAATATGGGACGAAAATGTGATTAATGCTTCCAAATGTCTTCACCATTTTTAATGAAAACATTCGAAAGACTTATCTACAGGGTCTATATTGTGAAATAAATCATGAAAACGAATTGAATTCTGAAAAAAAAACATTTCTACGCCTTTTTTATGTACAAAATAATTTATAACGAATAGTTCAAGTCAACAGATCTATCTACACGTGCAATAGACTTTCATCTTTGCCAGGTTCCCTGTGTGCAGTTACGAATATAGCGCCGATTTTAACATATAAAAAGCACCAGACTATTTTTCTCCCAGTCTCAGTTTGATGTACAATGATAGACAAAGGACTCTGTGGTACAATGGACAGAAAACTGAATACAAAAATGTGATGGTTTGTGTTGTAGCAACTAATTATATACGCAAGCTTGGTTTAACACTTTAGAGAAACGGTTAATATCCCAATGGCTAGCCGTGCGTGCTCCCGGGCACTTGGGACACAGGTTATACTTCTTGGGGCGCGTTCTCCCAGCCTCTCAGCTGTGCTACTGACAGCTGTCACTTAAAGATAAAGTATAGAATGTGTATTAAATGATAACAAAACTGTCAAGTGTGTATGTATAACTTACTCGGTGTAAAACTGGTAAAACTGATTAAGGTGTCAATCTTCTTTGTCCGAGTTGCTGTTTTATTATTATTTATGTTAAGTATTCAATGTAAATTATAGATCTCATTTAGCTCGTTTCTGATGTCACATATACTCTTAGGTAAAACTTGTAGCTGAGGACGATCAGAGCATACTGATCGAAACGTCGAGTTGTACCCCCAGTTCTTTTCAGAACTAATTACTACTCAATTGAGATTCCACATGGTGTCACCGCAATTATTCTTACTTATCATCCTCACCATGCAAAGCTACAAGTTTTACCTAAGAGTATATGTGACATCAGAAACGAGCTAAATGAGATCTATAATTTACATTGAATACTTAACATAAATAATAATAAAACAGCAACTCGGACAAAGAAGATTGACACCTTAATCAGTTTTACCAGTTTTACACCGAGTAAGTTATACATACACACTTGACAGTTTTGTTATCATTTAATACGTCCATTGTATAATGAGCTAAGGAAGAATATGTTACATGGCATAATGTAAAATGAACACAGCTTTCAATTCCATGACTAAGAAGGAGCGATTTCTATTTCTTATATCGTCTCAGGACAATGTATACCTATGTGGCAAAATATATTTCCTTGTCTACTGAACTGAAAGAGATTCACAATGTTATATAAATGTAATATTACTTTCGTATTTTCTCTTACGAATCACATCTGCCATGATTTATTTATTGTTGTTAACTGTTGTTACCCTCCCCGGGGTTGTGGGGGTATGTTCTTATTTTTGGAATAAAACAATTTATTATTATTATCATTATTATGTTAAATATAAAATCCACATTACAATGCAATGAATGATATAACTCTGTATGCATTTATTTTCTCATTTATAACGACACTGTTTGGTCATAAAGCTTTTGTAGTTTCAAAAAGAGTCGCACAAAGCAGTTTTGCATTCCCTTTATGTCTAAAAAGTCAACAAACTTTCGAGAGTAACGTCAGAGTTTATCGATTGCAAAGAAAAACGTTCTCATTAGCTAGAGTGGCGTACACTGCTTGCATCTTAATCAAATCAGCTCAAATGTTGTCGTTATGGCCCGCGACCAAAGTCAAGAATCAACGTCAGTCCACCAATTCGCCTTATGATGTCTGCCCTTGATTATAAACCACGTGACCAAACGGAGATTGCCAATTAAGGGCTTTTGAAATGGTCTGTTTTCTTTTTAACCCAGCGACCGAGTCTTTGTGGGTGTTGCATTATCTCCTTCACCAGTGGTCTATAACCATGGAGCCAGAAAGATCTAAAAAGGCCCCTGGTTCTTTTCTCTGTTGTTTAACTAATCGATACTCATTACTCGTCAAAGGTAATTAAAGCGCCTACGACCGAAGTCAGGTACAAACATCACTACAACAATGTCATGTCTGCCCTTGATTTAAAACCATGTGACCAAATTGCATTCACAGACATAGCCAATTAAATGCTATTGAAATGATATATTATTGGTATAACCTCGTTACCTTTTAGCGTGAACTGAATATCGCCAATGGACAACCTAATTCTGGGAGGGTCCTTGGTCTAACTAACAGAAACGCGTCATATAGCAAGTCATCTTTTTGTCATCTCCCACCCAGCTTTTTAAGCAGTCTGGTCCCAGCCTCATACTCCCGAAGACAATAAAAATCAAAATTTTACATAATCTATATGTGGTCACAGTCCCCACCCACCTGGCAACCTCGTTCACGCGCCTGTAGTACAACAAAGCGCGTGACCGACAGAGTAACACTATTGTTATCGAAAATGCATTTATAAAAACTCAAATTTTTAAATTCATTTCACTTTCCCCAAAATGACAAACTCATAAACAAACATATTTCTAGTGGTGATTAATACTCATTTTCGAACATTTGGCTATTTTTATTTATCACTCCTAATCTTGCATTTAGGAAACATACGAGTACCAATGGTAATTCGCATAAAGTAGGCATATACATTCCGTAAAGATAACAAACATCCATCAAATTCCGTTAGATTTGAAAACAACATACTCGCATGAAAGTCCACCAATTAATGACGAAGATCACTTTGTACAGAAATTATCAATACATGTCCACGATTTTCTCATTTAAAGCTCGCGTTGAGCCGAAATTTACCCCACATTCAGTTCTATACATATTTCTCGTGTGCTCGGATATTTTGCAAGCTTATACTTACATAACGACGTGATACAGTGAAATCCATTAGTTACAAGGCTACATATGCATGACTGAACACAACTTGAAATTTATGTTGCTAAAAATATCATTTTGGGATTTTTAATGCATGTCTCGTGCATGCAAGTCGTTACAGTATCCCTTGGCTATGGCTATTTTCATGTCCTGCGCCGTCTATACTGGAGAGAAAAAACATCCTGGCCTATAAACATAAAGCAATAACAAGGCAGGAACAAATTGAACAGGTAGGCGTGATTCAATTAGGCTCACAAAGGCTCGATGCGTAAATCCTTATAGACATGAGTGGCAAATGCCAATTTAATAGTGATTAATGTTACATGGAAATTACGCTCATATGTCCCCGTAAGGTTAGTTTATAATAGTAGTGTCGGTCTAAATAATGTAGATGCAAAAAATGTTTTAAAGTCTAAGACGTCGCATCTCACTACCTTGATGGATACCAACCAATATGTAACCGTTTCAGCTTATTTTATTACGAAAAATAGTGAAAAAGCATGTAGGTTGTTCGTGTTCATTCCAACGTTGAATTTGTGTACGTTTTCCGATGACTGGAATTAATTTTGGGAATTATTTCACAAGTTTTTACTAAAATGATACCGTAGCACCTAAGACAGATATGTATCAGGGATGTTTGATACCAAAACCGGACTTGTTAAACACCTGAACGAAACCACAACCCACAACTCAAACTAGTCGGTCAAGTCAACACTCTGTAGTGATGCGGATTTACCGCTTTTACGAAGTAAAACAATCCAGATCCAGATACCATCATGAACTTTACATACACCAAGAAAGAGTTAAATGTGAAAATGTGATAATTTATGTTTGTTGAGATTAGAAATAGTGTACAGGAACAAAAGGGATGACAGTGGTTGGAATGTAATATTTGAATAACGAGATTTACACGGCTTGAAAGGTCTTCCAAAAGTAAAATATAAAATTTTACACAAATACCACCGATTCGTCATTTTCCTGTAATATTGTTGAAAATAAGAAGCCACAAAATTGACTGTATACTAACGTGTTGATACACTCAGTAACGCCACTCGACGTACTTAATAGTTTCTCAGGGATATACCGTGAATTATTCAATTAAGTTACCGCTATGCATATAGAGACAGCCTGGTACCTTGTCTCTTAAGTTGACGTGCAACATACGTACAATACGTGGAGCCAGTCTGATTGCGATGATGTCATCAGCGCTGCTGTCGATTGCATTTTACTACTAGGCCTACATACACGTTAAAGCGTATCACTAATTAGAAGACAACTGGAAATTATTATTCGATGAAAACCTTTTGAAACTAATTAACTGCCATTATTCAACAACAGCGCTGTTGTGCAGCGTCATTATTGCATGAAATTTAAGGACTTGATATTCTTTGATATTTAATGGCCGTGTGGGCGCCAATAATAATACATGCACTTGTCACTGATAAAACCATTGCATCGGTGTATTGGTTCGCGTTTGCGAGTTTCGATCGGCTCGGATGATGCACTTCGATTGCCGCCGCGAGCAATTTTGTATCAACGATCCTCTTTCAGTAGCAATCGTACTCGAATATTACGCGCCAACCTTGCCTCACCAGCCCAGATCATCCAATGAATTTGATTGGTTTTAGGCACGTGGGCTTTCAAGGAGTGCCGCGCGAATCGTGCGTGAATTATGGTCGCAATACATCGTCGTTTCAAATATAATATGGAGCGTGCGTGCAGAAAACTTAATCTTTGCAATAAAGCTTCAAGCTAACCCTTTTTTCAAACATTTTAAACGATCGCCAGTAGATTCGTGATTCAAATGTTTCTTGAAAAGCTGTTTAAAGTTAATGCAGTACACAACACTGGGCTGTTATCACAGTCATATTTGAATTTTTTCTCAATATAAACACCACTGGTATAATATCAACACCCCTCTTTTTACCGAGAAAAATCCCTGTAGGATGTTCTTATTCTGCGCATTATCAAAAAAATGTTTTCGAAATCAATTTCAGTCACCAAGGGTGATCTCATCGACTGGGCTTAGGCCTGATTCAATATTGATGGTCAACGCCAAGAAATGTTATCAAAACAAAATGGCGAACGATCTTAATCTCGGGAGTTTAAAGAATAGTGCAATCTTCTCTTGTGTCTCCCAAATGAGATAGTCTTTGGAAAATAGCATTTCTAATTTTCCTTGCCGGTGTCTTGCTATTGTTGTATTCACTGACATATTCATTGTTGTTATCAGCGACATATGTCTTTTCTTTTTGGCAAAAAAGATGTGTCCTCCCAGACCCACGTTATTTTCTTTGTAATTATTTTGTCAGTGTCACATTATAATTTCCATTGTCGGTTACATATTGTCAGTGACTTTGATATTGTCATATCAGCGAACGTCAACACACCACTACTGTCTCTTTTATGCAAAAGATAATAAGTATGTTACATACGGTTACATACCGACGTAATAACCGAGCGGCGAAAGGTCAAGGTCATAAAGAGCCTCGGGAAACCTAACACAGTTTGCCTTTGGATTTAGTATTATTTGGTATTATTTCTATCCGGGGGCGATGGCCGGATGAGCGCGTGGGTCCGTGGTTGGAGCATAGTATCCGTATATAGTCCTATCCATGGTATACCCATGGAGGAAGAAAACAGACCGGAGTATACCCGCAGGATACCAACAATTAATATTGATCTAATAGGCCATATCAATTAGGATATAGACAGGCTCTGGCTGTTACCACTCAGTGTAATACTTTGATTTCAAGTTTTCTGTGGTACACATGCTTAGCAAGGAAAAGACATTATTTGCTAAGCATGTGACGTTTCCCATTAATATTTTTTTAAACAAAATGTATGGGTTCTTCAATATTGTCAGTATAGTATGAACCTTTCAGAGTCAACCTAGTCCTTCGATCATACAAATGACAGTCGCGAGTAGCATGTTCGAATTCACATCCACTTTATTTAACCTATTCCTTGAGTTGCTCCCGCCTTTTTCCTGCCGATTCAGAACTGATGAATTATTTCCGGTGAATAGTGTCTCTCGCATTACCATCAACGAATCCTCGCCCCCAGGGTAAAATCACGGCTCATTTTTAAAGAAACAGTGACTGCATTAGGGTTCGGTTCAGTCAGTGCTCACATGGGCTGATACCGACTCGTACCAGCGAAGTTCCATTTACTTTTTTGTTCTTTTTAATTTATTAGTTTTGGCTTGGCTTGGCTTGGCTTGGCTTGAATAGTTAACAAACCGTGATATTGACACATTATACATTGGTCTGTAGGTATTCAAAGTTAACGTAAATTGGCGGGATAAATATGCAAGTTGTACTATGTAGGCCTAATGAATAATTCACACCTGAAGATTGCCTGTCGATATATATGTTCATGTAAATGGAGATTGGCGAAATGCATTTTGTGTGAGTGTAATTTGAATACTAAGCTACATGTAATTCTCCAACCCAAGCCTCCACCAGTATCGTGCTTACTTTCTGATTTATGTCGACATTATGCCGAGGGTGGAGTGAGCGTCACGTCATGTCGCGTTATTTCTCGGCATCGCGTGTAAACACGTAGTGGACCCAAAAACAGAAACGCACGGTGTGTACGTACAGGACCAGACTTTCTTTCTTTCTTTCACTTAATCTCATAACAACATATCCTAAAATCTTGTCAACTCGCGTGGTAGCACACTCTCAGAACGTGCCTAACACACTGATTAATGCATTTCATTCTCCGAACCGAATCCGGAAATAATCGGAATGACACGACACTGACTGTCTTGAAAAAGGACTGCACACGCCAGATAACAGCCTCTCAGTTTGGGGAGATTCAACTTTGACCTTGGTTGGTAGCTTGCTTGCGAGCTTCAAAGCATGACGTCAGATCTTCCGCACAACGTATCTAATGATATCCCTTAAATGATGCGGCCGGAGCCTGTCTAACCTTGATAGGATAAAGACAGGGGACCATACACAAACTTGCCTTTCTCTTTCAATACTAAATCAGCAGAGGGCGCTTCAATAATTGTATAGCACGATATAAAGCAACCTTGTCCCCAGTGTGTACCTCGTTCTCACTACTAGATCCCGGTGGGAAAATTTCCAGAACGCTGATTACACTGTTTTTTATTATTCGTTTATAGAAACAAATTACGAAATATGAAGAAATAAATATCTACCTGCAACGCAAAGAATTTAGATGGTCTAGTCCCGGCCTCCTTACTGCAGCAGACGCTCTAGTTATTTACCGTGAATCGGACTACACCCCAAATCCCATCGGCTACGAGCAGCTAATTTAAATATACAAGATTTTCGGATATTGAAATCGTCTCGTTCCAGGGTGAGATAGCAGTGAGTATTAGGTATAGTGCATAATCTGCTCGAAAACCCTGGGGACGAGGTTTATATGTAGCTCTTTGGTGCCGGCTGAATTTGTAACCGTCCTTTGGCTGGTACTCGGCTAAGTGCCGTGATTGGCAGAAACCATTAGGCTAAAGCTCATATTGAATAATGTGACCGTAGGACAGAACAATCTGCTCCCGCTATTCATCAACATCACTGTTCAAAGTTCATAATATTTGCCCCAAAAACAATATATTGTCAATCTCACTAATACCATTAACTACCATTATTTGGGAAAAACGCTGTAGCGCAGCAACAACATTGCATTACATTTAAGGACTCAATGTCTCTTTAATATTTAATGGCCGTGAAAGCTGTCTGGCAGAATATGTAAAATACGAGGCACTTCAAGATATCTATACAAAGCCAACTCAATTCGTTTCCATTAGCTCATTGTGCAGGGGTCATATGTATATACATTTATTCCAGTGGCGCACCCAAGGGGGGGCTTGGGGGGGCTCGAGCCCCCCCCCCCAAGGGCCCGCTGATGTTTTATTTTTTTTTAAAGAAGGAGCCAGGAAAGAGAGCAAAATCTGAGCCCAAGTCTTGTCTACAGAGGAGTTCGGCAAGGAGTATAGGGCAGTGGTACAAGGGATGGGGACTCAGGAGACTCAAGCTCCCCTCCAAAAGTTTTCCATTTATTCCACTCACTATTATATTTTACGGCGTTGCGTATGCATGTGCATGTAAGCTTGAAGGGCCACCAGTATATATAACAAGCATTTTTACACATTCTCCCCTGCCATGGTGCACCCTGATCAGGGAGCAGCTTTACTTAATTTTATTTTCATTTTCTGTTGTCCGTTTCTCTTGTTGAGGTCGTTGACTGTCGTTGAGGTTACTCGTAAAATTTAAACACGCCCGCATTATAATCAACTCCTTTCCAGTTTGTACACAATGGCCCAGGATTGGGTTTTAATTTACAAAGGTTATGTGACACTCTTTTAGCAAACACCGATTGGATAATATTGGGATTTGGTTTTGCCGCCAAATTCGTGTTTGAAAAAATTTAGCTCCGCCCGGAATGATCACAAACTTTACGTCCACGCAATGAAAGTATTTAACTATAGAAATCTTGCAGACGAAACAAGCTCAAGTTCTTTACATCAAGAGGAGGAAATTATATGGAAGGTAAACCCTACGAGTCCGAATCATGCCATAATGTCTTCTTTTTATGACTAGAAACCACCAGGAAACATTTAACATGTGCCGTAGGTTCACTGACGAGCACGACTAGGGACATGGCTGCAGCCGCGCCAGCGGTTATGGTTTGGGTCAGCCATGTCTCTCCCCATTATTGGATTTCAAATAAAAATATTTTGAGCCCCCCCCCCCCCAATCAAATCCTGGGTGCGCCACTGATTTAGTCAGGTTACTTTTATATTCACACGGCGTTGATCCCTATAGCGACGGGATAGATTCTCAGGTATTTTCAATAACTCATTGACAAACGAAAGGTGGTCGATGAAGTGATTTATATTTCATACTGAATGCAATTATCTTGTTGTAAACCATTCAGCGTGGGCATCAACACAACTTAGCGAAAACTGCCCACGGAATTGTCAACCTTTTCAGCAATTAGTTAATCTTTGAGACACTTCATTTGTTTTCAAGATAAGGAGTTTGCATTTTAATTTATAAAGTTGATATTGTGTTTAATATGCATGTGGGTTAATGGTGTGTCCCAGGTTACAGCAACTACTTGGAATTATGTTCACGCTTACGGCGTACCTGGAATCATACTAAGGTTTCCACTAGGGTCGTTATTATGGATTTTGTTACATTTAGCCTATACCCGATGTGGCAATACTCGGCAATGGAAAACCATCCCATTATTTGATGCTTATAGCTGATTGAATATGACAAATGCATAATTATAGCCCGGACTACACAATTGATAGCCAATCTATTCCGTGCACGTCGTAGCCCTCTAGCGGTGAAACTGCACCTGGTCACATGAGTCCACGGCACTGTGTACATACAAAACCCGTTAACAGGTGAATGTCGATTCTGCAAACTAAGCTGTGGTATGCTTAATTCATGTGAATTATTTATGTAAATTAATTTCCAGAAATATAGGTATTATTAACAAATTGAAATATTTTTTTTCTTCTAAAATTCTTTATAATATTTATAACGCCCTAATTCTGCCGTATATCTCCTATGGTATTCTTGCTTGGGGCAACACAAGTACTTGTCTCTTAAACAGAATTCTTGTTTTACAAAAAAAGGCCTTGCATATTATTGACCGTGTAGATTTTAGAGCTCATTCTGATCCATTATTCTTTAACCATAATACTCTTAAAGTTAATGATATTTATGCTCTTCAGCTTGGAATCTTTATGCATCAACTCTTTGCTCATGATTTACCCAGTTCTTTTGAACGTATGTTTAATTCTAATTCCGCTATTCATCAACATCGCACCAGACAGTCCAGGGATTTTCATATCCCATACACACGCACTGCTCAAGCAAACAAATTCATTGTCTACCAGGGCCCCAAATTCTGGAATTCGTTAAGTATTAGTCTTAGAAGTTTTGGTAGTCGGCCTTTATTTAAGAAAAAGCTTAAGAGTCAGCTCATGGAAAAATACTCTTAGTAATGATTAATCTTATATACTCTTATTTGGTGTATACATGTATATTTTTTTCAAATGATGCCCATGTAGGTTTTGCTCATTATATTGTACTTGATTTGTCTCTGTCTTGTCCTGTCTGTGTTGGTCCTCTGTCGTTGCATGTGTAACTTAAAGTTTATTTCATGTGTAGCTGGAAGGTACTACTGTAATTACTATTTACCTGGATTTTCTTTTCCTACACATTATGGGCGTCTCTACTCGACAAGCTTGCTTTTTGGCGACGCCCACCGCTTAATCTTCTGTTCATTTAATTAGCTGTTTCGCAGCGAAGCGCAGCGAAACAGCTATTGTTTTTGTTAAAGTTTTTTTTTTTCCTTTTTTTTTTCTTTTTCAGCGCTTTCCGTACCGGAAGTGCATTGCAATAACACATGTTTCATTCTGAACGCCATTTTGCAGTGTTCCATAAATGCGATTGCAATGAAACTTAAGGGGACCAAAGGCAATAGTGCAATAGTGTGCATATTGCAATGACGTCATAATTACGTCATCAGGTGTCAAGTTACACTAAATCAAAGATTAATAATGAAAACATTAAAAATTAATAACTCCTGAACCACATATGCTATCAATTTCATCTATGTGGCATATTGTAGGTCGTTACGCACTCCGTATTTCGTTCACAGATATGATCCCATTTTGACCTTAGCTTCCGGTCCAAACCGGAAGTTCCAGTTTAAAGAGCTCTACAGCCAATATGATCAAAAATAATGCTATGATTTCTGTGTATGTAATCATCAGTAGGGTGTACTCTTTTGGATAGTAGGTTTGATGACGTCATCATATGCAAGAACGCCCTCTAGCGACAGGTTTAAAAAGACGTTATTTTCAATTGTACACTTGCCAATGTCACATTACCACAAATGATATGTCATATTGTAGCTTATGTATCAACTTAAATAGCAAAACAAATTACGTCATCATGACATCATCAGGTGTCAAGTTACACTAAGTTAAAGATTAATATTGAAAAACTATTTAAAAATGTATAACTTTTGAACCACAATAGCTATAATTATGATCTTTGAGCCATATTGTAGGTCGTTACCCACTTGACAATTCGTGCAAATATGACCTTATTGTGACGTTTGCTTCCGGTCGAAACCAGAAGTTCAAATACAGCAATGTTGTTAGAGCCGCTCAAAGTGGAAGTTAATATGATAAAAAATAGCGAAACAGCTGGGTATTCGTTCACGAATACAATTGAGCTCTAGTTATTGTTATAACTTTTCTGTTCATATTGATTAAGTGGAAATAAATATGAATGAATGAATGAATTCCCTAGCAACAGTTGCAGCGTGCCCTCAAAAGGAGCGGATATATAATAAATGTGATAAATTGGATCACGCTGCAGCTATATGTTTGTTTAGTCCTGAATGCAAGACTTGGAATAACGCTTATTCTCAAGTACAGTGGAAACAATTTTCGCCTAAGCCTCAGTTTGGTATATTGGAATAGTATGGAAGACAAAATAAGATTCCTTTATCCATGGTTACAGCGTGGTAAATGCCTGTTCGATAAGCCAATTATCTAAACATAATTCAGTATTTGATAAATTAGGTTTGATTAAAAGCACTACATTTTATATCCACCCGAAACATTTACAGGCAAACGCAGCCACCAGCAAAGTCTACTTATACGATTTCAAGTACGAGTACCCCTACTCGAGCTGAAATATTATACAAAAATCCCCGGGCCACAGCTCAGGGATTGAAGAAGAGAAATAATACAGTAACTTTAAACAGTAAACGTATTCAAGTACGATCACGAGTACAGGTTTCCTGATATTCACGAAAAAAGATCTGTATCTCAACTCGTACACAAGCCCAACTAGGTACGTATACGTTTTACATGCGCCATATCGTTTAGTGAATATTCTGGAAACTATGTACAACATATGCTGGTCGTTGATTTAAGCCGTACCAGTAGTCAATATTTTATGTATATCTGTATAGGCCTACTCAGGACAATTTGCTATCGTACCCCGATAGCTGATGATCTGAATTACCTGTGCATCCGTTAATGACCCGTAAGTAGTAAATTCCCCAACGGGCATTGGTGTTATCTTTAGTTTCCTGATCTCCGGAATTCCTCAAAGGGTTCATTATTCTTAGACTGTCGAAGGAAATCAGTAAGGGTTGCCATCCCTGCATTTTCTCACGAAGAACCTTTTTCTCGCCTCCTTTATTCACTGTATAAAATAGCACCTCATTATAGTTAATGTAAATATGAATACATGTCTAGGGGCCAATCAAGGGTAATACTAATTATGTTTAGCCTATTTTACGAAGATGTGATTCAATGTACCTTTATGAGTTGGTTTCTTAAATTATAGATTCCTTCGTGAAATAAGAACACATAACTGTTGCCATACAGAGCTTTACGCGGGCTTCAATAAGGATATATGATAAAGTGGAAGTGTGGTTCGAGTGTGTGACTAATGGTGTCTTGTTCCACTGTTATGAAGCCACGACAGCTACGACAATGCGGGTGAAATGTATCCATCGTCGTCTTCATGTGTTCTTAATGACAGGGTACACCATCGGCCTTTGCTCAAATCCATAATAATTGAACAGCTGATTTGAATTGGTGATGATATCAGACAGCTTGAGAAATAATTCCGTCAGAAGACAGTGAGGAAGTACTGGTACTAAATCATCATTCAGTATGATTAATCCAGTCGAACAAGTTCAAAGATTTCGAAGAGAATATAGACCTCTTTTCTGTTTGTAAACATTGAGCTCCATTTTGTATGGGCGGCCATCAGTGAGCAAAATGTCAACCGCGGTTGGCACCATAAATTCAACATTTTATATACCTAATTATTTAAGAGGGATGTAATATAATCCTCATTTTGTTTTTGGTAGTTTCTGTTTATACCTGTATTAAATTATTGCAAAGTAGGTTTGGAAAAAACTACAAATGTGACGTTGGAAAAGAAGTCTTAGTTATAGACAACTTTAGGGAAGAATGCTGCCCTCTTTTGGCAAGTGTGAGGAATTAATTTGTTTTCAAATGTATTGAGCAGATTTAAGTACAAACGAGTACATGTATAAAGATATGTTACCAAGCCATCAACGACCCATGTTGTAAGTGTTGAATCATAGAACAATAACGAAACAAAGATTGGGTTGAACCAGCCGCCATGATGTCAAGGGAACGTGACGTCACACGTCAGTACTCTTTATCTATACCACTGCATGGACTAGACATTATTTTGAAGAAACCTATATATCGTTTCGATCGGGGATTGAAAATGCAGGTTTTCACCCAATTCTGAAAAATGCGAGATCTAGATTTAATATGATTATTCATCCATGGTCCTCATCATCGAAGAATCCACATAATGACCTTGGTTTGTTATTAATTCGGGCAATGACGTTTTTGGCTCATCCCACGAGGATTCGAATACACTCATGATTGTCTGAAGTCACGGCATGTATATTTCAGGAAAAAATATTACAGAAGGAGAATTAGCTCATCGTCATCTTCAAGTTGTCCTAATGCTCTTGTATTTCATCGATGGCTGAAACTAAGCTCAGGGAAACCCAATCTCTCTCCCTCTGTCCCTCTGTCTCTCTCAAGAAACCCGGCTATTTTAATCGGGTCAAGTTGAAATAATTGTCTGCATCGAGCTTGTGGGTTGAATTGGAGCCTGATATCATGTCAGTGGTGTTTTGTGGGGCATGGTCATTGGATACATTAGTACAAGTTTCGAACGATTTGTTACTACTCCTAACCCTCTAGGTATATAGCGGTTAAAATGAAAACTTGCTTCCAAGCCCAGTGCATGCAGCGACGTAGCCAGGACTTTTTCAGTGGGGGGGGGGGGAGGGGGGAGGGGGGGCAGGCGGTATGGGTGGGGCAGGAGGTATGGGTTTTTCCCTTTTCTTTTTCTTGTCTTTTTGGGGGGGGGCACTATCGGGATTTTTGTGGGGGGAACCTGGGGGAACTGGAAATTTGTGGGGGACACGTTACCCCCAGGCCCCCCTGTGGCTACGCCGCTGAGTGCATGTCCTTGCGCCAGTTTAAAAAATTGGGTGTACACAATTCAATAGTCCGTATACATTGGAGTACTTTATTCATCAAAACTCCTCCATGGTAACCATTAACACTTGAATGTAAATGGAGTTAATTGAGCACGCTTACCAGCACGAAGTAGTTAAATATTTGACCTTTGGCACCATCGTCAATAAACTTTTTGCGGTATACTGTAACCATGGAGGAAGGTTCCTTCCTCCATGCTGTAACCAAATAACATAATGTGCATCAAAGTGCAGTCTGGTAAAAGCACGTGAGACTGCATCTTTTGTCACTTATAGGGGCCTAACAGTTTCGGATGTCTGAAAACTTGAAAGGAATGGAATGCTAAACCACGTCTAATTTTAGTCTATTGAAGTGCTCGGCAAACAATCGCAGCGGTTATAATGCGTAGCGCGTGCATATACCTGAATTCAATTTACTATTCAGGCGGCGACTCTTGCAGAATGGGATAATTAGATTGTCATGGCAATTAATCAAAAGGAACTCGTCTGCGCAGACGCGCACAAGCTGAACATACAACACGTTTGCTAACTGGTTGAAGGGCATTGTCACTGAACCAATAAATTGACATTTATATCCGGGCAAAGAGCAGACAACCTACACCGTTGAATATGATTGAATTTGGCGCCATATTTACATTGTTATTGTTTTATAATGAACAGTAAATTAACATTGGTGTTGAATTGGCTGAAGATCATTTAATAGAACCAATCTAGATCCCTCGCTTCGAATCAACACTTACCGAGAATCAACCACTTCAACCACTGTACCGAGATAGTCCAACAGGGCGTTGTGTACATTATACCAGCAGAAGCAGAAGAAACCTTGTTAGTCCCAGTATGGGGAATACAAACTAATAAAATAATGCTAGGAATATTTTTATAAAAGCATTTTGCTTCCTGGCAAAAGCTATAAGTTAAAACATGTGTTGAATACTGTATGAGTTTAATATCTTAATATCGTGTACTGAAAAGCATCTAACAAACGCTTCTTAGTAAATGCTAGCTATTATGTAATAGCTGTATGTGTACAATAAATAAATAACGGTCAAAGCACATGATTCAAGCAGTCCTTAGCAACTAATCATTTAGTAACCTCTGACTGAGCTACCTTGAAATAAGCAGTATTTGTTTGAACTTTTTAGTATTTACTCTCTTGTATTCTTCCTTAGCAAAGCTTAGAACTTTCGGTCACGCCGCCTGCACCGCCATGAACGTTGCAAAGCGCTTGACTGATATAGCAACAATAATCAAGTCATGAAAAGAGTTAACCCTAATGATCAATCGGTGCTGTTTGATTGACAGACCGGATTGGTCAATTGTGAATGTACGCTAATTTAAAAAGACCACCATCAAAAATGGTTAAAAAAACTGCTCAGAGTAAGCCTTCTTATCTTTCTCATAGCCAAAATGCCAACCCTTCATGAGGAAAGATCCATCCGAAATATCGTAAAAGTCGCCTCAAAACATTTACCCCCAAAATATATAGATAGATCTAGTTTCCTCGGAAGTAAAGTAGGCTTTTGGAACAACCACAGGGTATCAAATTCCCATACCTGTCTTTATAAGTTCTAGGTTTCCTGCCTTTCGGCACCCATATTGATTCACCGAATCTAACATCACTTTCTTCACTCAGTAATTGCGTCTCTGTAGATCTCCTGCCCACATATTTTCACTTCATTCCCTCCATCTCGATTTGATTCACATTTGATAATCATTGTTCCCCCAACTCCGTTTATGGCTGCGTCTTGTGGCTCCCGGACATCCCATAAGTGATTAAACAGCGGTCTTCTTAGCCCAGTTGCAGGCTGCTCTATACGTGACTATATTTCATTAAGTCGCTGTCTACTGACTATGTGTAATATCCTGAAGATGTCAGAGCGAGGGCGGGCTTATACAAATTGCCGCCCGTGTTTATTGCGCGTGCTGCAGGCAGTCATTTTGATGGGTACATGGCACGAAAATGACATTCTTGTTTCGTGCACATCACAGATTATTTCGAACACATTGTGAAAACGAGACAAAAAGACGGTACATTACCAGTATCATTATAATTACCACTAATACAAGTTGTGTAGGAAAGTCATGAGAATTTGTAACAGAGTACAGAAAATATAATACCAATGCAGCTAAAAAATATCATTTGTTCCAGATTGTTTTCATAATGTTGTAATTGGTTCCTTAGTTACAACCTGCGTGAAATAAGCAAATAACATATCAATATAAATATATATATAATAATGACTTTACGAAAAATAATATTTTATTAGTCAAATTATGTGTTTTCTTTTCTTCTTGGTTAGTGCAAATAACTTAAAGAGGTTTTAAACAGCTTTTAAAGCTAGATAATTTTATATTATATCCGGCTTATGCGAAAAATAGTAATATTGTATGACTTTAATAAACAGTATATTTTGATAAGTTGCATATAAACTTTGCTGTTAAGTATTCTGAATTATTAATCGATCTGAGCAAACACGTTTTTCGTTTATTGGCTCAATTAAATTTGTTAAAACTTCCCTTTAAACATCGCCATTTTCCGCTCACCAGGTCTTAAAACATGGCTTCGTCTAACGTGCTATGGCTGCTGCTGTTGATGACCACGATGACGTCATACGTGGTTTACACAGCGCCCACTGGCGTTCTAGAGCAGCCAGAGATAAAGACAGCTGAGCTGGATTCGGGCAAGAAGCTTTCAGAAGCAGTGGCAGAGGTGGAACATCTAGACGATGTTGATGAAGGTATGTGGGGGCAAACGGAGGCATGTACCCCTCTCTTTTTTCTCATAGTGCATGTACATTTACCATGCTTTGTTTGTGAGCCCCCTTTTTATGAGTGTATCCCCGCTTTTGGAGACCCTTGATCCGCCCCTCTGAGGGCACATCATTCGAGTCAGTTGGTGTCCGCTTTATATACATTGAAGGTTATTAGAAATTTTAAAAATAATTGTTTAAGCACTGAAGAGCTTCATTAACTTGAACCATTTTTATTGAGGCAAAGTGAGCATAAATATTGAAGATATGAAGACCTCTGCACAACAAAATAGGAACATGATTTGAATTAAGGAATAACAGCAATCTTACTTTAAAAAGTCCTTCTCAAAGTATATACAAGAGTCAAGTTTCAGATCCTTATAAAACCATATTTTCTATATTTTGTGCCAATTTTGGCTGACGGCTGTTCTGAAAAAGATGTACATGTTAAATGTGTAATTGCAGATATTGAGAAAGCTTGGACTGAAGATGAAGCTGTGGATAAGATGGATTCGTTCCCTGCCCCTGATGATCAACCAGCAGCTCCCAATGAGAATGCAGAGGAGAAGGAGATCATTAAAGATGAACTGGATGAAGTCATCAATGATGCAAATGAAGACGTCATCGACGATGAGATCATTGACGGGGATTCCTCAATTCAAGGCAGTTCCGATCTCTTCGACTATCTCATGTGGGAGCCATCAGTAGATTATTACTCACTAGACGACAGCGCCCTTACCCCTTGGTTTTACGACCCCAATGAGCCCAGTGATGACGATGATTCGCGGATGAGGTCAAGCGACTTGTACGTTGACGAGTATTTGCTTTCCTACGACGAGTCCAGTGCTAGTGAGAACGGAGTTGGTGAGAACGGAGTTGACAACGACTTCGATAATGCCTATCATGGGGAAGTGTTTGGAATCCCCTTGGAGGAGGTGAATAACGAAGTGGACCAGACTGTTGATGAGTTCCTGTGTCAGCACTTGGGATTATGCAGTGATGACATGGACATCGTCCAGGATTCAGACGAAGAGTGGTCAGATCCAAATGAAGTCCAGTTCACAGAAGAAGGCATGACGGGCAACAAGGATGAGGAGTCGGAAGAGAAAGACATCTACACCGTAGAAGTCAGCCCTGAAGATGATCCAAAAGAGAAAACCACAAATAGCAGTTCGTCCGACGTCAAAGACGAGGATGTCCAATCTCGTCCCAAACGGGATGTGTCATCATCACCTGTGGTCGGCAGCAGACACCGAAGAAAGCGCGACCTTTCCTGGAACGACGAACCAGGTCAAGGCGCGTCTGATCTGGTCGAGAAAATCAACGCCCTGGAACGGCGACGAGTGGATGAAGCCAAGGCAGCTCCGAGGGACCTTGTATTGACCCCTCAGGAACGTTTTGAAGACCTGCTGCACTACTTCAAAGATGAGGCTGCTGAAAACAATGCCAGAGAAGGAGAGGAGCTTTATCTTGGAGCCCCAGGTCCCACCTATGAGGAGATCGTCGAGGAGGCTGTGGCCGATAATTTCGAAGATGAAATCGAAGAGATTCAGGAAGAGGAGGGCGACGAGGAAGGAATAGAAAGAGGAGAATTTCTTGATGAGGAGGAAGGGATGGATGCTGACGATAATGAAGATGCCTGGGGTGCTTATCTCGTCCCCGGGTCACCATACAGGGAGGGTACACTCACATATGATGGATACAAGCGAGATGATGAGAAGGAGGCACTGAAGGTCTACGTCGAGAGCTTACAGAATCTAGAAGGCTACCGCAAGAGGAGCGACCAATCAGGTGAGAATGGGAGACGCTAGGTGGCAGTGTACTTACCAGTCCTTTTCCATTGTTTTCGATATCATTCACGCATGCTCAGAAAAATACGTTTTGAATATATATCAATAACCTTTCTTTCTTTTCTTTTCAACAGAATACTTGGACATCGATCCCCGCTCAACAGATTTTCTACGACAGGTTGATCCAAGAAGTCCACCTAACGAGATTCGCTACCCTAAAACGGGACTTGAGCCTTTCTCGCGAGAAAAGTATTTCCCAGTCTTTTCAGCATCTGACGCCATGTCAGACGACACGATACTCGATCCTGATTGGACAGTCGGACTGGAACGTAATGACGCCCTCGAAAAGTACGACGAACTTTTGGATCTACTCAACACTGAACTTGAAGCGGCTGTTTTAATCTCGTCTATAGAAGACATGGCGGCCGAACTCGGGAGGGACCGACGGCTGTTGGATGAACTGGAGAAGGAAGAGGCTGAAGATGAGCTGCAGCTGGTGCTGGACGACAATAACCAGGACATTTTGGGTTTCTTTGGTGCTGGAAACGGCCGTCAGGCCAAGAGAACCCCACGTGTTATTGATTACCAGGATTTTAACGAGTACCCTCCAGAGTTCCCGAGAACCGTTTCAGCATCTGGGAGAGGTGTGGAAAGTTTGAGCGACGAGGAGCTCCTTAGACTGTACAACCAGTACCAAGAAGAGGCTGCAGAGGCTAACTGGGGAGACTTTGTTTACCAGCCGCGGACGAGACGCGAGGGGGAAGAAATGATCCCAGGCCCCCACGTTGGGTACTACGTCCAAGGAAGGATGATTGGGGATCTCATGAAACCCAAGCGTGACTGGGAAACCCCCATCGATGTTGACCTCGCTGATGGGTTCGCCCAGGAAGATGAACTGCCTTACGTCTTGCTCCAGCCTTCGGATCTTGGCTACGACGCGTGGCCCGGTGACTTCGATGTCTTCTACGATACAAGGGATGGTACTTTTGTCATGTACCCTAACCCTATGCCTAGTGATGAGTTGGCTGTTTCTGATGAGGCCTTACTGGAAGCTCTTGGGATGCCAAGAAGAAACCTCATCATCACAGATGATGATGAGGAAGAGGATGAGAATGGAAAATGGGGAGATTTGGATGACATAAAAAACGAAGTAAGTTGGCATGCAGAGAAATCTATGTGAAATTTTCAGAAATTGTCGTCAAATTTGTTCTCAAATTGTTTGTATCAATTGAGAACAAAAAGGGCCTACTTGAAAGTATCTTTTGAATCACTAGTTATGTTGAATCAAACGCAATATAGAACAGAGTTGCAGTACTACTCGTACTCGAGTAAAAACATTCTGTACTCGTACTCATGAAAAAGTACTCGACATTCTCGGTTATGCTATTTTGTTTTTCGCTCGCACTGGGGCTTGAATGAATATTGGCTGGCCTCGTTTTGTTTATGTGTAAATATTCAGTGATGTATTTTCAAACAGTGAATAGCCGTTAAGAATAACCGGAATTAAGAAAAGAATATTCCAACAGGAAATTATTTCACTTTTCTTAAAAATGACAGAACCTCGGGATAGTACCGGTACTATTTATAGGGAAAATTGATACCATCATCAGCTTAACACGTGTAATTAGAATTCGACCATTGAATTACAAGTGCTTTTCTCACAAAATGTGATTCTTGAGACATCATTTAGATCGCCTTGGGATCTTTATTTGAAAATCCGATGTCATTCGATTTTGAATGCCCACTAAGCGATTCACTTGATAGTTTGTCAACAGATCAGTCACGTTAAGGGTGATGAGTCCACTATACACTATTGGTAAATCTCGAAAAACATAAATTATCAGTTTTACACGATCATGGAATCAGAGTGCTAGTTTTAGATTAACTCAGTGACTGAAATTAACACCCACATTAGGTCATATTAGCAGCGTTGCTGCTGCATAAATGAGCCAGTAATTTTCAGTCACTGTGTTCATCTTAATAAACAAGGACACCGATTCCATGCCCTGTTGAAAGTCAGCTCTGATTGTGACGATACTGTCCCTTTAAGTTGATAACGGTATCAAACAACCCTTGAATTATTTCTGTTTCATGCGCTATCGTTGAAGTAAAATTATCGAAAACATTTCCAAAATTAATTTATGTCATCTGGAGACAATTCTGGAGAAATTTTGATTTCGAATGAATACAAACAATATGAATGCATTTTCACAACGACACTAACGACACAATGAAATGAGATGAAAATTCCACGGGTTTGTTTGTATATAGAACTTGACACCAAGTAAGTTATGTAGATCTGTGATCATTTATTTGTGGTTTTCGAGATAATTTGTGGTTTTCGAGATTATCCATAGTATGTATTTACATAACACTCATTTAACTTGTTTTTGTTTTCCTTTGACAGATGCAAGAAATCGACTTCGAAATCGGTAAACTGGAGGAACTCCGTCGTCTGACGGAGTATGCTCAGGCCTTGAGCGAGGAAGAGAGACAAGAGGACTCCTTGAAGGCGTTTATTGGGAATTGAAAAGATAAGATTTAAAAAGATGAATATTTGCTGAGCTACAGAAGAAGCTTCAAACAAAGACCCATTGTTACCGTAACTAGGTGACGTCACAAAAGACAATAAAATGGTTATTCTCCAACAAGAAGGGATCATCGATACTGTCCGACATTTTGAAACCAGACTTTTTAAACCGAAATTGAATACAGCTGTGTATTATCTGCTAAATTTAAAGTTAAATTTGTTTCCGTCGTGGCGATGAATATTTGTATTTTAAATATTGCTTTTTGCATGTTAAAACTAGCATTGTGTCTTGTTACCGAAAGATTTCAGACAAGCTAAATATTTTTTTTTAGGAAACTCATTACCATTCCTAGTGATACATTTCTTTTGACAAATCGGTGCATGTTGTCATGGAAATTAAGTGACGTCCTACAAAACAGTAGGCCTTTATTATAGTATGTACATTCCTACTGAAGATATTTTATTTTTGATGTTCTAAAAAGATAGTTTTAGAAAAGCTCTTAAATATGTTTTGATGGATAGATATATATATATATATATATATATGTGTGTGTGCGTGTGTGTGTGTGTGTATGTTACAAAATCGTTGTGTGTATATAAAAATGCTCATAATTATTATGAAAATTATTAGGCCTATATTATTAGAGGTAAGATAAGGAATTGGTAATGAAAAACTTACTTAGTGAAAACGATGGTGGTATTAATTTTTTAGGAATATTTTTATCTGAGGTACTGTCATTTTAAGCAAGTGAAATTATGTCGAGTTCGAATTTAGGAGGGAGTACTTTTTCGAAATTCAACATTAGAATGAGTGCAAAATATCTGAGTGCATTTTCACTATTTTCTCGTAAACGAAACAAGCATACTCTTAGAAACAGTTTTGCCAACATTACCAATGTTGTACCTTCCCTTTAATAAAGGCCTATATACTGTGCACACAATACACAATGCGGCATTCATTATCCGTGTGCAATATTTATGTTCTGAAATTGTGTGCAATATTTTACGTCATGAGTTTGGCGCGTGATTTTGAAACTCATATGCATAAAACATAATATTTTGACGCTTGCATGAAATGAGGTTTTGGAAAGGTACAGGCTTAATATTTTTGTCACAAACTTTAGTCGTGGTACCAGCTAATGTTTGTAATCACTGATCTCATTTGGGACTATACTGACTACATAGTGTCAGCCCGTTAGTGCCTAACAAATTAGTGAAGCCACCCGGCCAGGGCCATCTTACCACTCTTGTACAAAAGGAACGCACATACAATGGAGCGGTTGATCTTCCCTCTAGCATTGCAATACGTGGTTTATGAGAGTGGCAATATGGCATCTAGTGGCTTCAACGCAAAGGCATGACCCCTCGATCCAGTCAAATTACAAAGAGGTCAGTGTTTGTAATCTTGAAGTCCGGTAACCAGATAAGAAAACCAGACTATAGGCCGCTGCATGGTTGGTGCCAGGTCGGCTAAAAGTATAATTTAATTTCATGTGGTGCCTGGGTAACGTAGGCCTATGGCCAGTTCTATAATATCTCTTGTAAAAAAAACACGATGTTTTCGAAATGGCCTTATTATTGAAATTATCTTCGTTTATCTAAGGGGGAAATTGCTCCAAATCAGGATGCTGAATTTGCTAAAGCGCATTTTAACAGCGGCATACGATTCTCCATAAATATATTCTTAATATGTATTTATTAAGCTTTAGAAAGTGAAAAATAGGCCTACATTAATCAAATTATGAAACTTAATATGTTTTTAAATTAAATTGTATATTTTGAAATCTGAACACATGCTGAAAATAAGACTTGAGTGACATTTAGTGTCCAGCCAACACAATTATCTTAACAAATGCCTTGCTTTAGAAAATCATCGTCGTCGTACAATTTTGCACTTGTTCCCAAATTGTTTGCACCATAAAACATATTATTGCTATCCGTTATTTCATTAATATTCTGAAGTATTAAAAGGAAGGTTCGTTCAATGGAACCATCTGATGATATCATAAAACTAACCTTTCATCACAATAGATGCTCACGTTTTTGAGAAAACGGAACTTGAAATTCAATATAACAATTCCCTTTCTCTCTAAGATGAAAGCACATCGGGGGGAATAATTTCTTAGATAATAATTTGTCATGTTGATATTCTGGTAATGTTTGTACCTTCCCTTTAAATCGGGCCTTGGAGTGCGAAATTTTCGGCCTTTGCTGGCGGCATGCGGCAAAAATCAATCATTTTCCCGCCGAAATTAAATTATGCTCTTTTGTATATAAAGGAGTATAAGCATAATGTCTGCGATAAAAAAACTATCGAACAATTAACGACGAGGAAGATTCGATTCTCAGACAGCGGTGCTGATCATTATTATATAGGCTACATAATGTTGTGTCATCTTTTTATTTTGTGACCCAGTTTAGTATTCTGTTGTAGACTTTTTGCACCCACATTGGTAATAATTAAAACCCACCCGCAGCATAAGTAGAGTCGACCAGTGTGTCATGATAGTGTTTGATTGTGTTGAGCGAGTGAATGATTTATCGAGTAACGGGTAAGAATAGTTTTAAAATTATACAGGAAATGTGGAAGCTGCTGACATATCTTTGGGCATGTTTGAAATGTTTCTGAAACAATTTTTTTTTAGTGGAAAGGATAATTCTTGCAACTGTTTTTATATATTTTGTCAAACATTCACTTTTCTAAAATTTATTTTTAATGATATTTGGTGATGGTCTATGGCTAACTGCATCTCTTGAAGTAAATCTATCAGTGAAGCTAAGAAAATTTAAACAAAACCACAACATCTTAAAAGTAAATTTGGGCAATTCGGTGAATTTTTTAGAAAATTTACATTTCTTGAGAAATTTGCCCAAAGATGTTACGGCTATCCTTCACATATCTTGGGGCATCTACGGTGCATATTTAAAGTTATTCTGATACGATGTTATTGTTGGTCACAAGTGGTCATTTGAATTTGTCCTTTTGACAAAAATACTTGCTTGGTCCGTCTGTCTGTTTTTTCTACTAAATGTCCACCCAGTTTCATGAAATCCTTGCCATATTTTCGAGATAAATTTAGGGAAATTCATACTATAGTGAATGAGATCCAACAACACACAAAATTCATATCAATACTCTCTTAGTTGACAACAATATGATTTTTATTAATTAAAAGTACAGATCAGTTACAGTCTCATAGATACAAGTGTGAAAACATCAGAAAGTAACATTTTCAACCAATATTTTAAGTCGATATTTTAAGGCAATGTAGCATCGATGAACCTTACCTGAATGCATGAAGCATTTTAATTAATGAATAGGTTACCAGACTTTCAATTGTTACCCCAAACTAAATGGATGAGGAAGATATAAAACACAAACTGACTGTTATGATGGGTTAAAAGTAATCGCCAATTATCCCCTCAGCACAACACACCAATCAAGATTTGGATCTACTGCCTGCCCACCTGATAATCTCAGTAACACACCTGTATAAAAAGGGAAGTGCCTGACCGACATAGTAACAATTGTCATGGAAAGGCACGACCCTATTGGTGAATCCATGCCAATTGATTGACAGGCCTGATAGGTGTATTAACCACCCAGCACCCAAAAACAATGGCCAGTTAGATTGGACGGATCTGAAACGGCACTGCATTACCAAATATATCTTTAGTGCAAATATATAATTTATTTACAAATCATTTAAGAGCTGAAGTATTAAATGTCTATGACAATAAGAATATAGAATGTAAACAAACTCAATATTTTGAAGAATTTTACATTGATGTTTTAAATATGAACTCTTTACAAACAGGGAAACATCAGAATGGTTGAAATATTTAAACAAAAATACAAATTATATATCCAGTAAACTAAAGATTTAGGTGAAAATTCAATATTTTGGTAATAACAGGTTAACACTGAATTACAGCTGGAAGGAGTAGTCTTGCATGTTTGGTAAATACGCACTGAATACGCAAAAGGTTTTGAACTGGAAATAATTTATCCGCTAAGCAAAAAATTTAGCTGAGAACCTGGGCCTAATTTCATAGCGCTGCTTACTGGTAAGAACATTGTCATGCTAACTATAGCAGAAAAGTTTGCTGAAGCAGAAGCGTATTTCACAGATTAGCAAGAAAATTCAGAGCGGCGCGTGCGCGTTCACCATGGATTTGTATTGTTGCGTCACTCATTTGCTAGCAGTAACGGCCGGCAAGTTAGCGTGCCTTTCTCTATGCTTAACGGTTAGCAGTGCTATGAAATGAAAAACATACAGTAAGCAAACAAATCGCCTGCTTAGTGGTTCTATGATATTGGGCCCTGGTTATTTCAAATGGCAATATGTGAATTCCAATTGAACACTAAAATATGTGCTGGGCTAATAACAGATAAAACTCATAGTGGACGGAAACTAAAAGACCAAACTGTAAGGTTTTATGATAACCCTCCATGTAGATCCAAACAGTGTAATTACTGAACAAGCTGAGAATTAACATCAAGTTTCTTCCCTGTAATTAAGAAAAACAAAATAATGAATATTGGATAAATTAGGGGGTTGCTGAAGTCAAAAGAGGGCAGTATTCAAACAAGACAGTTTGCCAGAAAAATATTATTTGTGCTGGTATAAAAAAAAATTATGTTAGTCATGATTTGTAAAATAAGAACACCTTAAACATTATAATTTTTCAGGATGGCTGAATATTTGCAAAAGTGGAAAACATTCCCCCACCCTTCCCTTTAAGAAAATTATATTTCATGGATTTTACCTGGTTGTTGTGTTTTACGAGGCCGGAGGATCCCTTCTCGTGATGGAGGTCTTGCCGAAATCATTCTGACTCCAGGGGACACCCGAGGCGTTCCCTGGGTGCGGCATCGCTCCTCATACTCATAAGCTGTTAGGATAGGTGTGGAGAGTCAAGGATCATGAACTCAAATACAAAGACTTAAAACTACCAAAGACTTAACCTGTGGAAGAACTCTGATAACACCATATGTATGTGCCCATACTTAATAATAATACATGATGTCACAATTATGTCACAATGCCCTTTACATTATTTTCCCTGATCACTGATCATTTTAGCTATACTCGCTTTCCTCGTGCTGCATCTCTTTGGAATTCCTTGTTTCCCTCCATTCTACGATCTATCCTGTTTCAAGAGGAACCTCAATTCCCACCTTCAGCTCCTCTGAGTCCACTTACTTTTTATTTTTCTTCTATTGTAACCTGAGTGGCTTTTTAGCCTTGTTTGGGGCAAATATGCGTTAAAAAAACTGGGCCAATATCATTCCTGTAGTCTTGGGCTCGGACTCGTACAGTGGTGATTCGGGAATCATGACATTCAGGAACTGGAACCAGACTGGCAAAATGATGAAAAGTGAAAAATACTTGTCCAGTACCCTGACTACAACAGTGAAAGAGTCTTCCTGTATAACAATAGTTTAATGTTTTAACCACAGTCTAGCTGAAGTTTGAGTATTATTTTTTTTTTTAGATAAAAAGGATATTTGCAGTGACCGGCAGGAATAGTTGTTCCATCTCTGTGATGATCTCAACGTGATGACCGATGGATCCCTGACCACTGTCTCCCTGGACTCCCACGGCTATGGCGTACAGTTGGAGCTCTAGCAAGGCTTTCATCCCAGCTGAAACCTGCAACATAAGAATGATGCCGGGTCATTTGATGGTTTGCGATGTAAAAAGCCACATCTTCTCCGAGAGATCCCTGACATCTGCATGATCGTATCTATTGGGGAGTGATCACTGGCTATACAGTAATTCTGTATTATCATCGGTGAATTATCAAATAAACAATTTTTAATACAAACCAGAAATGCTCCCTCCTGCATCCTATCCTCTTGCCTACCTCCTCTCTTGTCTATCATACCTTCTTTTTAGTTTTAGAATACCTTGCTAGACTTATCATTCAGTATGGGAGTTTTTTTTACCTGAAAACGCTGTGTGCCCGGAAGAAGGACGTAAGACAAGTTAGGTTAATCATACGCTTACGTCCTTTTACCGGGCATGCGACAAGAAATTATTCCTTTTTCCTAGTCAATGTTTGGAGTCAAAAGAACATGGTAACCAGTAATATGCTGGAGACAGAAAGGGCTCCCTCAACAGTTTGTGCAGGGTGTGTATAGAGTAAGTATACTCACAGGTCCTGGAGTGTAAACAACTTGGAGTCCTGTCGCCGGTGGCGGTTGTTTCACCTTGTACCTGCAGGTGTCAATGCCAAAGTTCTTCAGGTTGACAGTGAAGGCATATGTGCAACCCTCACAGAGTGTTCCGAAATGAACCTCTCCGGGAACCAACTCAAACCCTCTCATCTTTGAGAGAGGGGCAATCCCTTTTGCTTCGGCACCTGCGATGGAGGAAGTGTAGACTTTACGGCGGACAGGGTCCTCGAGGACTTGGAACTGTGGGCAAATTTAAGAAAGGACAGATGAATTATACAAAATATTTTTATTTTCATCAACACTTCTTTTGGCATGCTCTGGGGCCAATTCCACAGAAAAGTTATGCTTAGCAAAAATGGATACCAGCCAAATTGTCACATAATCTATATTGCCTCCAATAGGTTCTCAGCTCAATTTTGCTTTGCAAATAAATTTACTAAGCAATATTTTCTGACCATGTAATTATAATAATAATAATAATAATAATGTATAGATTTATATAGCGCACGTATCCACCAACTAAGTGGCGCTCAAGGCGCATTATATTATTATCCCTGCTCATAAGGCTCATAAGGCTCATAAATCATTCCTGAAACCATCTCAGCTCCCTGGGGAGTATACAGCTCAATTGCTGCCATTTCTAGCGCATATAGAGCAAACCATCTCTGCCTTCACAGGTACCCATTTAACCCCTGGGTGGAGAGAAGCAATTATGGTTAAGTGTCTTGCTCAAGGACACAGGTGTCACGGCCGGGGCTCGAACCCACACTCTGCTGCTGGCAACACCAGAACTTGAGTTCAGTGCGCTAGACCGCACGACAATCCACTTTACGTGCATTATACAACACACGGGACCTACGGCTTTACGTCCCATCCGAAGGACGAAGCAATTATGGTTAAGTACCTTGCTCAAGGACACAAGTGTCACGACCGGGGCTCGAACCCACACCCTGCTGCTGGCAACACCAGAACTTGAGTTCGGTGCGCTAGACCGCTCGGCCACGACACTCCATGTATTCTAAGAATTATGTTGCGTCTGAGTCATTGTTCACAGTAACTAAAAATGTGACTGAGTCGGACTTGAGTTGGAGTCCGAGTCACGAGTCATACAAGTCTGTGTAACAGTAACACAAATAACGGATAACACCTACAGCGTACAGATTCAAATACTGTGAATACCAACATTTTAGAACTGCAACATTTTCTTTGAAGAGTTTTAACAGATTGATTCCTATATTTTATTGTCAGTCAGTACAGTTCTGTCGTCAACTCACATGTTCGTTGGGTATCATGCCAGGCCTCTGTCCCAAGATGGCCGCCGGCAGTCGTACGCTCTCCTTCCTCGGTTCCCCGTTGACGTCTACCAGCAGGCTCTTGGTGAGGATGAGATCACTGCTGGCTGATGGGATACCGTCGACCTCCATGCCTGTCCTGTCACCGTTTGGCTGGCTGAGGGAACGTAGATCCTCCGGCTGGTTGTTGGTGTTGACACTATTCCTGTCTGTGAGTGAAAAGTAATAAATAAATGAAATAAGTTCAATCTAAACTAGGAAAAAGAAGTATCCTTATAATCCAGATATGAATAAAGAAACAATAATTCTTCAAATTGGCAATCCAAAAATAACTAAATGGTAAATATTAATGTAAATTTATTTAATGTAAATAAATTGTAAATGTTATTGTAAACGTACATAAAAAGCTGATGATGTTATTAATCTTTTCCTGAAGATGATCTGAGCATACTGATCGAAACGTTGAGTTGTAACCAACCGGTTCTTTTCAGAACCACTACTACTCAAAAGAGAATTTTTACATGCTGTCACCGCAAACAGTCTTTATCAATCTTCTCTAGAAATAATTTTGTGCTGTCCATTTTAAGAAAAGTGAAACTTCAGTGTCAATAAGTTTATTTGAAAGAGTATTCTTTCCTAAATTCAACATTTGAATGAATACGACCAATCTGAATACATTTTCACTAATTTCTCGTTGACGACACAATGAAATAAGCCGAAACTTTCACAGGTTGGTTGCTTACTGTTTATCTTGATTCAAAGGAAGCAAGGATACACGATAAGCGATTTGTGGATTTGTTTTACTCTTCACACGTTTAAAATGTACTTCCAATAAAATAAAAAAATTCTCACTTACCAGTGTAACCAGAGCGATCAGTGAATGCTCCTTCATCTACATGCTCGGGTATTGTGGACGGATGATTCGGAAATGAGGCATAACTTGAACGTGATTCACTTGGAAGCACTGCATTCTGGGAGTTGGGATTCTCTGTCAACCCTCCTGGGGTGGGGTTGCCTAAAAAGAATATTTTAAAGAGAAAAAAAATCTTGTTAAGTTGGACTGTAGAAAAAAGGATTCAACTTTTGTATAAATTATCAAAGGTATCTTGGCATTTTACAACATCTTATCCTGTTTTATTTTACTCTGTGACTGAAATGAAAGCTTTTCAGGAAAATCTGACCTGGCCTAGCAGATGGTCCCTGTAATTGCGAGGCGTGTGCTGGCGTAGGGTTGTTAGGTCGCAGAGGCGTGGGCGTGCCTTGGCCTCCGGCATGGGCCGGGGTGGGGTTGGTCGGACGGACATCGGAAGGACTGGAAGAAGTTATGGGAGCTGAAAGCAGAATAAGACTGATTAATCCCAAACAAGGCAAGATTGATTTATTACTTTTTTGAAGATCTGTACTTTTGAAGATCAATGAAAATAAATGCCTTCTGACTAGTGTCCCTTGAACAGAGATACTGATAAAACAAGGAAGACCGCCACATGGGGCCAGATAGCTCAGTCATTACAGTGCCGACACGTTAACCCAGATGTTCAAATTCCACTCTAGTCAGTTTGTCTTTGATAACTCCAAAACAATATATACTACTCAAAACAATTTAGGGAACACCGGATTTACTGCAAGAGGTGGTCACACCCGTTATTGAAATGTTCCATGAACCTGGATTTTCATTTTCATTTTCATTTCTCTCTTTCAGTAGTCATGTCATGAAATGTGTAATCACTACATGCATCCTTTATCATCTGTTTCATTGTGCAGTTGTTTCTCATCAATTCTGTGAAACATTGTGTTTATCTGAAATAAATGATCTTGCTTTAACTGAGATTATTCCGGTGTTCCCTAAATTGTTTTGAGTAGTGTAATTCATTTCCTTCAAATGGTGTGTAACTAAACAAAAAAGTATGGTACATGTTGTAGGAATTTTCTATTTTTTGTTAGATTTGAAATGTAAGCCACTAATTTGTCATTTTGTTCCCTAAATTGTTTTGAGTAGTATATTTATGTACCTTGTCAGTTACCCTTGTGGTTTATTGGATTCAAATAAATAGCAAATAAATAAGTCAAAGTTCTAGAAAAAACATATCAGAAGTTTAAAAGGAACATAATTGGAAATAACCAAATTGATTAATTATTATCTAAAAACTTACACATATCAATCATCCTGAGAGATGATTTAATCTTAGCGAAAACAGGAATTGTCAAATTTACAGAAAGTTACCATCCGGCAACTTTTGGTTTTGATCTTAGCAGAAAGAGATTGCTTAACATCTCCTTGGACCTACCCCTTCCCCCTTCCCTATTTCTGATGTAATTGTGAGTATGAAAGACATATGCCGGCCTCCCATTGCCCAATCTACCAAATATAAGTTTTTTAAATAGGTTTTTAAGCAAAATATAGGTTATTATAGTTTTACCAGATGCCAAAATATAGGCTTTTATAGGTTATTTCCTGTGATTATGCAGTGTTAAGTAACAAGTTTTTAGTAAATTGCCTACATTCTGAGTAAATTTTACAAATACCCTGTCCGGCACAAAATCTAAGAGCTGTACACATGTTACAGTTTGGCTACTGTTTTGGCTTCATCTCTTTATACTTATGAAGTAATTTGGATTTTATGAGGAAGTTGAAAATGTGTTGCAGGAGGTTAAAAATAAAGGTTCCCATTTTGAAATATAGTTTTTTATAGGTTTGATAGGTTTTGCTGGGGGGCCTGCATATGTTGCTACGCATACCATTGATAGTAAGATTGACTGGGGATGGTTGTTTCTGTGGGGAGACACTGTCTGATGGCTCACTCTGTCTGGATGAATCAGGTGGGGCTGAAAGGAATACAAATTAGTAATTGGAAAGTTATTGAGTGTCAAATGTACGTAGCCAATACCCATGTGGGTGCAATGGCCGAGCGGTCTAGTGCATCGGACTTGTGTTCTGATGGCCGAGTCATCAGAATGTGGGTTCGAATCCTGGCCATGGTGCTTGTGTCCTTGAGCAAGACACTTTATCGTACTTGCTTCTCTTTACCCAGGGGTAAAAATGGGTACCTGTGAGGGTAGAGATAGATGTTGTGTTTGATAGCCACTGTAATAGCACAGAGTACGGCAGCACAGAGCTGTATACTCCCCAGGGAGCTGAGAAAGTTTAAGGATTGATATTAGCCCAATGACCAGGGATAATAATGTAAAGTATTTACAGTATCACATCATGGTAAATATCACACGATATAAGACTTCAATATTATTAAATGTAAGCATTTGACGGAGGTCAAACTACCCCAATAATAAACCCAAAAACGGTTGGCCGGAATCAAGCAACAATAATGACCCTCGCCATGGTACAAAAAAAATACCTTGGTGTTGACTTGCCGGTGACTCTGAAGGTGTACTGGGTAGACTGAACGATGTCCCCTGTCCGTCCCCCTGCCTGGTTGCCTCGGCCAGGTCCTTGGTCAAGTTGACCATGTCAGGAACCTTGGCAGTGTTCTGTCCCAGGATGAAGCTCTCGCCCCACTCACTCTTGAAGTACGGTGGTACCTCATGGTTGCGAAGAGCTTTACGGAGGGTTTGTTCCTTGGCGAGATCTCGTCTGATGGAAAGAAAATTTAAATATAGGTTCTGAAGTCTGTCTTTGGTCAAGAGATCGCAGGTTTGAGTGTCACAAAATTTCAGTAAAGTCCAAAAATTTATTTCTGTACCTAGTCAGATTCCCTTGTTGTTTATTTGAAGACTTGGTCCATACTCTGAAAGTTTGTAACATCTAAATAATTTATTGGATTGATACATTGCCCATTTTTTGCTTGGGTCTTGTAAAATATTACACATTGAATGAAGAAATGCTACATTTTGACAGGGTTACTTCAAAACATTTTGAATAAACGGTAGGTCACTGTGTAATTTCAATAACTTTTATATTCAAAACATACATTGGACTGTGTGAAATGTTTATCAGCAAAGTGAAACAAATATATTAAATTGCAACCTTTACTATTGGTAACTGAATTTCATTTTTTATGCCTTGATTTCCAGTTTTCAACTAATAAACCCACATTTGTTTAGTATTGCAAACAAATAAAACAATTTTGCATTTTGGATACATCTTTGGGGGTGTATTTTGTTGTTTTCTTACATGGGAGGTGGGGTATTCAAAGGCAGTGTTCTATAAATCCCTGGACTTCTACATCTTCCTCATTACTTCCATGTTTCAATATTTAATCTTATGTTGTGTTTATATTATATTACTTTTTTTTTCTCTCTTTTGCCTTTTCCAGGCGTTTTATTGTTTATCCATCAATACAATTACATGTCAAAAGCACACAATTAAACAAAACAAATGAAGAAAACAAGCATTACAAATTAATTAACAGACAAATGTTTTGAAATTTGGTATAATACAATTCGTGAATTAATTTCCATTTTTGAACGTTTTCCAAAGAAGTTTTATAATTAAAAGTAGTGTTAGAATTGAATGCATTAATTATTCTGCATTTGTACACAGTGAAAGATGCTGTTATTATTAAGAGGTTAACCGTGTCGAAATTAATCTCATTAATATTATAGCCTACCACTATTTCTTTCAACTTAATGTCATGCTTGATGCGTAAGTTAAGATTCATGAGATAGCCAACATTGTTCCAAAATTGTTTCAAAATTATATTACTGTGTTACTTTTGTTACCTTCATAGATTTTATTGAATTTATTGTTTTACTAAGGAAGATATGGAAATTGAATTGAATTTTGGGGGTGGTTCAAAGAAGAATGATTTATTTTTTATTTGATTTTTGCTCTTACACCAATATATGTATGAATCACTGTACATTCGGTGCTTTTAATTGATGTTTATTAAAAAAAGAATAGCTTTCACTCCCTTAAAACATCTTAAATAACTTTTTTGAACTGATGGTTTTCCCTACTGCAGTACACACCTGACTTTGTCCCAGTCTTCCTGCGTATATTTGTCCTTGGGTTTCTGCGGTGGGGGTACGAGAGGAGGGGCCGTGGCCTTCTCGTACAAGGCCCTGACGTTATCGGCATCAGACACGTCTCTCGGTCTTGTTATCGACAAGGCATCCTTTGGGGGTCCCTGCTTGGTGATGTCCTCTGTCGCAGCATCAGCAGGGGCTGTATTTGGGTTGATTGAGTCTCCCTCGTCCTTCAAGAAACATTTCATTTAGAGTTTTGAAATGACTTGACAAGTAACAGTGACTTTAACAGGTACGTACAAAGTATTGGATAATCTGAAGAGAATAGAGTGCCTTTGATATTAACATCATTTTATGATTATTTTGCTCTTAAAAATAAACTGACAAAAAAACAGCCGAGACATGAAACCAATCTAACAAGGATATTGATAAACTGATGAGACTGCCAATATGGGGCTAGACGGCTTAGTTGTTAGAGTGCCAGCATGTTAACCTGGAGGTTGCAGGTTCAAATCCCACTCTTGTAAATTTTTCTCTTTTCATTCCAAAAACACTGGCAGCATAAGTAAACATACAGTTCTGAGGAAGTCAGAAAATAACACCACTAGTTTGAAAATTATTTGATTTGTACCTGTGCCAAGATGCTAGCCAGGAGCTCTCCAGCCTTGACCCTTTCTTCTTCATCTCTGGGTTCCTTCACTTCTTCCTCCGCCCACCTCCAATCCTTACTCTGTAGGTCCTTTGCATATGCCTCAAGCCCTGCCCTCATCTTTTGTCTCAGCTCCTCATCAATTGGTTTGTACTCCAGGAACTGACGGATTTCAAGCTCGTTGGGACATTTTGGGACTGGGAGGCGACGAGCAGATGTAGGTCGGGAACCGATGGCGAGACCTTTCCCAACGTTGGTTCCGAATTTCGGGCCAGGGGTTTTGAGCTCCCGGGCTGGGAGCTTTGTGAAGTCACGAGAGCGGAGGTTTGGTGGGACGATGTTTGGCTCGTCAAGCGACATCAACCAGGCCTTGCTACGGTTTGTGGTGTACGGCTGCATGATGGTGATACCGTTTACATCTGGGTGGTCCGGGAGAGGATCGCAAAGGATGGCAGTGTTTGGATCCATGCTGGCTTGGTTGAGGTACGCCTCAATGTCTTTACTCCGTAGCAGCTCAACCCCACTTCCATCTTCGTTAACGACAAAGAACCTTGGTAGATGATGATAACACTGCTCTTTCTCACTACCCTCGACTTTATTATCCTCACCGCAAGTGGACTTCACAACTTCCGTTTCTCCTGTTGACTGCACGGTGAAGACATTCCCAGCTTTATCTACCATCTCAAAGACAACCGGCTTCTGGTGTCTCATGGTGTACGCTTGTGGCTCCGCATCCTCCCTCTTGACCAGAGGCACGTACCCAACAGTCCCGTCGCTTTTGACCGTCACTCTACCACCCTCGTGGTGAAGAACCTCATATGAGCCATTAGGAATGCTGATGATCTCTGTACCGCTTCCAAAGATTGTTGTTGTCAGACTGTCTTCGCTGTTGACTATGACAGTGGCGTAGCCAGGACATTCTATCTTGAAATGCTTGATCAACTTAAATGTAGACGGACCCACTTCACCTGTTGGATAAGTTAAGCAACGTCAATTGCTTAATTGAGCCAAATATTGTTTAAACAGAACTATTTTCAGACGTATTGAATGATAATTTATTCATAGAATCTTCATTTTGGATAATAATTTTATTGGGACCAAGAAATCTGTTGCCCCTCACAATAACAAATCTGTTGTCTGTTTTCCTAATAATATCGCTTAAAGGGACAATATATATCATCACGATCAACAGGGTATGGAACTGGATTGCTAGTTTTAGATTAACTCAGTGACTGAAAATAATACCCCACATAGTATGGTCATATTACCGTTACTGCTTCATAAATGAGCCAGTCATTTTCAGTCACTGTGTTCATCTTTAACTAGGACACCGATTCCATGCCCTGTTGAAAGTCTGCTCTGATCGTGACGATAATGTCCCTTTAAAGATGTATTACTCATGTTTTCTGTTAATGTTCTACCAGTGATTTTCATATATTTTTGTTACTTTCCTTTTAGAAAGCAAAACAAATATTTTGAAATGAGATATTCCACAAAATAATGACCAACCTGTCTCTGCAAGCTCGTCAGAATCTCCGGGTATGTCCACACGACTGTAGTAGGTGATAATACGCGTCCCTTCGTTGTGGTCCACGATGCAGCTACCATCAGGGCGTTGCAACATCACAATGCGATCCTCTCTTGTATACATCACCTTAATAATAATAATAATAATAATGTGGACTTATATAGCGCACGTATCCACCAAACTGGTGCTCAAGGCGCATTATATTATTACCCCTGCTCATCAGGCTCATAAATCATTCCTGAAACCATCTCAGCTCCCTGGGGAGTATACAGCTCAATTGCTGCCATTACAGCGCATATAGGGCTAATCAAACACAACAACCAACTCTGCCCTCAAAGGAACCCATTTACCCCTGGGTGGAGAGAAGCAATTATGGTAAAGTGTCATGCTCAAGGACACAAGCACCATGGTCTCGGTTGTGATTCAAACCCACATTCTGATGACTCAGCCATCAGAACACAAATCCGATGCACTAAACCGCCCGACCATGGCAAACCATCAAAAGTTTTATAAATTTCTTTCTTTGTATAGTTAGTCTATTTAATTTTGAAGTATTAAGAAGAGATCGGCACCAAAGATGCTCTTTTGGTGTACAATAAAACAAAGGCCAAAAATCACCTCATAGGTCAAAGGATCCGTAGCTGAATACATCATGCACGATCTGAGCTCGTAGGTGCTACCATCAGCCTTGGTGCCGATACGAGTACCATCCTTAGCTGTAGTTATCCACTCATTGATGCAAGGGTCCTCCGTTGCACTGACCTCCTGGGGTTCATCTGGCTTCTCGCCTCCTGGGATGGGGCCGGTCTTGCTAGTAGCTCCTCGGACAGACCCTGTGGGTGATTTAAGGGTGATGGAGGGGTTTGAGACTAATGGGTGTATAAATCACCCAGGGAGCGGGGGTGTTGAGTTCCTTCCCTTCTTCTATTGGAGAAGCATATCAAGTTTCTAAAGTTTTTGTGATTTTTCGCACTCGGGGAGACAATTGTCTTTCACAGGATTTTGACCAAAAGGCCTCTCAAAATATATCAAACTTATCCATGTACAAAAATCATAACTTGGATCTCTCAGTTAGCCCTTGATACTGCCCAAGGGTCAATATCTGGCACGTACATGCCAGTTGATCAGGTTACACTGTGGATAGGAATCACTTGAAATACCTGATTGTTCTTTTAGAACCATTTCTCAAAAGATATGGATAGGAATCACTTGAAATACCCGATTGTTCTTTTAGAACTATTTCTCAAAAGATAACTTTCACACGGTGGTACCTTTTTTAGTTACAAACAAAAGTACCTTTTTTGGTTGCTGATTCTGATACTTGTGTACTGATACCGCTTCCTCCACGCTGAGGGGACTGGTCCCTGCTTTGTGAAGGGCTTGAGGCTAGCTGACTAGAGGACGAAGTCCCTTGGCTGACACTGACTGCACCATCGGCAAATAACACCTGCAGATTTTGACATTCATGAAAGGTCGTGTGTACTTTGTGATAAAAGATTAATATTATGGACATTCAAACTTTGTAGGAAACTAAAGTGTGAATAATTCTGCTCAATTTATTCAAACATTTCTGCAAACATTTATTCAAAGCAAAAAATTCAATTTATTTTTAATGGAATTTTTTGCGTTGGGTTATTATATAACAATGTTTTAAATTAGCCCTTGACTGACTCAAAACTTGGTGTTTTCAAGTGTCTGTGACTTAAGCGATATTTGAACCCGCGAACTACTGCAGACATGTTAACCTTTTACCACCGAGCGAGTCCGATGATAACAGGCCGTAATATGTGTGCGCATTGGTAGTGCGCATTGGTAGTGCGCGTTGGTAGTACGCATTGGTAGTGCGCATTGGTAGTGCGCATTGGTAGTGCGCACATTCTTTTCGCTACTTCCAGTTCCAAAGCTGGCATACCGTTGTATGTAATTTAACATAAATTCCTTGATTTTAACATTCAAAAGTGATTCTTTGACATTGTTAATAAGATTTTAAGTCTTTACAACACATTAGGCAAGTCCCGAGTTTTCTCATTTTTTATGTAAATCCTTAAAGACAAGGATGGCCAAAGCATTTCCAATGGGCTTCTGATGATCGTTGGAGCCAGCACATGCAAATTGGGCGTGGTTTATGTTGGTATGACATCACACTTACGAACAGGATAGATGCGGGTACAGCAATTTACATTAAATGATATTCTTGTAGTATACATTTTTGAGACACATCAATCAAGATCAAATTTACATAATTTTCAGTAGTGGAGTGCTCAATCAAATAGTTTAGAATAATTAAGTTTTTATCCCAGCAATCAACCAAGGGCATGACTTGCAAATCTAAAACAATTTTTTAAAATATGTTTTCCTCCAATACCTGTACAGTGCCATCCTTCATCATCTTAATGACGCTTCCATCGCTGGTGATCAGTCTTGATGTCTCCTGCATGGCAGGGACCTGACGGGCTGACTCGCACTCCTGCTGTCCCAACGTCTTGAAGGGGTAGCTTTGCCTGACCAGGAGACGACTTTGGGATTGGTTATCGGCTAGTGTCACCCCTGCAGAAGAAGTTGCAATGTAAGAAAATATATAATGAAGTTCATCAATTTAACAAAACATAAAACCATCTTTTTTAAAAAGGAGGAAAAGCAAAGATGCCATGGGCAATACAGCAGATCACTCATAAAGTAACTGTCTGCTGTCTGCAGTAACAGTTAGGGAGGTCTGGTTTCCAGTATCAACTTCAAGCTTACACATAGCTCTCCTTGATGATCACCCGTCTAAAACCTGCATCATATGGTTTGTATAGAATATTCAGCCCAGGGCCAAAGTCTTGGTACAGCCAAGCCTTGGAGAAGTCCGGCCAGGCCCAGGCTACCTGGCCTCCTAATTTATCCTGAACAATACAGTACCTGCCAATCAACATATGATGAACTTTTAGCTGTCTTTAATGGCTAACCTCTCGACCACCGAACTTGCCCGATGACGTCTGCACTAGTAAGCAGGAGGTCGTGGGTTCGAATCCCGCCCGAGTCGCCTGTGTAGTTTTTTCACAGACACTCGGAAAGCACTGAGTATACAGTGCTATACACACATCGGTGTAGGGCAAAATTAAATCAATTACTGTTACTACTTCAGTCAAGCATTTGACTTTTATCTAGGTGGAATGAACATGCAAAGGGTGGCTATGAATATATGGCCATATCTGGAAAGGTGTATTCGAAAAGGGTTTTTGATTTTTCTTGCCTGCATCTTTCTCCAGCAGGTAGTTGACGTGGAGACCGTCCGGGCAGGAGACGAAGAGTTGCTGAAATGGAGGTTCCTCTGGTACTTTAAGTTTCTTCATGGATTCCTCTGTCGCTCTCCTTTTTCTCTCCTCCTCCTATAAGACGAGAAGAAAGGAATAGGTTAAATAAAAATGGATGAACATGATTGGGAAAGCAAAAGGATGAGAATTAATCATTTTGAAGATATCACCTGTGTTTTACCAGGTTTTTTTTTATTGGAACATTGATAAGTTCCTTGAGATGAGCTATTTAACAAAAGAGTTATCAGAATCATGGTTTTAAAATATACTGAGACGCAATAGAAACTTACCATTTGTTTTGGAATAGCATAAAATTGTAATGGTTCAAAATAAGACATCACGTGCTGCTAATTCAAATCATCACATACCCCTTGAGCAATCGCTGATGGTCAAACCGGGTGTTACGCACCTGGGCCATGAAGAGAACGACTCAAAGGTCACGTGACCATGTGTGACCGATTTGTCTGTAGGGGGTACACTGACTTGCCAAAATAAGTGCACATATTACATTTGTGCATTGTGATTACTGATAATTTAAGGTCGAAAAAGTGGTACGTTTCTATTGCGTCTCAGTATAGTTATCAGAATCATGGTTTTAAAATAGTTATCAGTATCATGGTGTTATAGTAGCAACAGTGCCATCATTACTTCATGACAGGACCTACCACAAATTCATACTGGTACATATTGACTGTAAATCCCAAATTTAAAAAATCCCAAATTGTACGCAATGCACATTTGATAAAAACGCAAGACAAGACAAAAGACAAAATTTGAAAATATAAGTGACCTCTTTTTGTTGTTGCTCCATCTGCAGCTGTGCCTGTCTCTCTGCTTCTTGCTGCTGATGCTGCTTTTTCCCCTTCTTAGCTGACCCCGCCCGAGTCCCCTTGGGGGAAGAGATAGTTGGGGGAGGGGAAGGACTGGTGGGTGGTGGAACGTAGATCTCTATCTCTTGTTTCGTCTCTTCTGAAGTGAAAATTTAGGCAAGCAGTTTTACAACCAGATTTTCTGTGTCAGAACAGGGTTAATATTTGACTTCCTCCTACATATAGCCACTTGAGTTGGGAGGAAGGTGTTTTTTTTCCTTGTATTTCACACTTTTCTTTTTCTTTTTTCCAGTCAGCAATTTGCCAGTCAGGCATCAGTTTATCTATGGTCAATATGAATGGGAAATATGATAGGAACTACACATGAAGCTTTTTATTATTATACAAATAATTAGACCACATATGTGACCCACTCCATCAAAATGAGGAATGTCCCCCAACACATGTTATTATTATTTTTTATTATTTATATTTCTGGTAATGAAACCAAGGAAGCCTCAGAAAAGCGCACTTAAGCACTGTAAGCTCGAAAGCCTGAGGAAACCTATAAACAAGGGCGCTTGCAATGTGAACCAGAAACACCGGGGTAAACCCCTTACTCTTCCACGAAAGTGTTCTGGGTTCTTTTACGTGCATTACTTAATCTAGTACACAGGACCTACGGCTTAACGTCCCATCCGAAGGACGAAGCAATTATGGTTAAGTATCTTGCTCAAGGACACAAGTGTCACGACCGGGGCTCGAACCCACACCCTGCTGCTGGCAACACCAGAACTTGAGTTCGGTGCGCTAGACCGCTCGGCCACGACACTCCGTGTAATGGACTTCAAAAGTTCACAAAACATGTATGACTGCATTATTACATTATCAATTTATCACATCCTAACACAGGAATGAAATGAACCAAAAATGAATGTTTTGCTTCATCAGAAAGCCCATTAAATTGAAGTTGATATCCATATCTCAAAATGTGAAATTTGGGGGACATTTCAATGAAGCGGGTCACATATTGTAAAATAGGAAAACAAATAATAATAAAATTTTAAATCAGTTTGGGTAAATTCAAGTTGGGAGAAGACAATCACCGATTTGTTTTTTTACATGGCCTAACATCAGAAACCATGAAACACAAGGACAATTTCATAAAGTTTCCACACCCAAAAATTGGTTTCATTTTACCTGCACCAAAAGGAGATCCTCTGCTGCCATAGTTGCTGAGAGCAAACACCATGCCATCGCTAAGGGTAGCTGTGAATGAGCCAAAGGTGCTGATTGGCTTAGGCAGCTCCTCTGCTATTTCAGGTGCCTTGGCGTCATCCAATGGGGCGTCTGGTTGCATATGGGCCATGCCCTTGACCGGCGAGTCTCCTTATAGATTTGACAAAACAAATTAAATTAGTACAAATTTGCAACGTGACTTTAGAATTTATTGTTTTAAATCACATCTTTCTACGTATTGTTACTCTTCTAAACACCAAAATCTTCTTGTACAGGTCCAGCATTCTCCTGAAGACAGAGCCTGAGAATATTATCCTAAAATGAAAAGTAAATTGGGCCCTTTGATGGTTTTAGAAATCAACATACAATTCAAAATCGAATTCTGACAGTACGTGTTGATTTTAATACAGATAACTTTTTAACTTGATGTTTATCAATGCAAAAATCAGTTGCAAAGTGTTGAACCCAGACTTTCCTTTCCTTTGACGGTTTCCAAAATACAAATTCAATTCAAAATTGAATCCAAGAATATGCAGAAATGAACAGACAATTATGTTTGTTAAATTTGCAGTTTAAAGCAACAATTAGCACAGTCAATCTACTGCAAATTACAATGTCAGTTACGCTGAAGGGGTCGTTGTCACCTAGGGTACTCCCAATGGTACCTAGGCAATCTCAATCCTATACATACATTAGTAATGCAGAAGGGGTCGTTGTCACCTAGGGTACTCCCAATGGTACCCAGGCAATCATAACAGTACACAAACCTGCATAGGATTGAGATTGCCTGGGTACCATTGGGGAGTACCCTAGGTGACAATGGCCCCTTCTGCCTTACAATGGTACCCAGGCAATCATAACAGTACACAAACCTGCATAGTATTGAGATTGCTTGGGTACCATTGGGGAGTACCCTAGGTGACAACAACCCCTTCTGCATTACTAATGTATGTATAGTATTGAGATTGCTTGGGTACCATTGGGGAGTACCCTAGGTGACAACAACCCCTTCTGTGTCAGTTAACCATAGCCCCTGCCACAAAGTGTTAAAGTAGCTTTACAAACAAGGAGATATTTTCATAATCTCATTTATTGATAGCTTTGTTATTTTTCTTACAGGACCACCAGTGAAGAAATAATTTTCTGCCAATCAGATGGGAAGCAAGGATATATTAGTGTTCACCCTAACCCCCGAGGTATTCTGGCTAGGAAGCCTCCTGAATCCTCCAAAATCCTCCAGTGCACTTTTGGAAACATGCTCTCATCTTCAAAATGCACCATGCATTTTCGTTGATCTTTCATATTCAGAACTTATGGCCTATACTTCTTGCCAGGTAGTAATTTTGCCCCATTTGAAGAGGTGAAATTACCAGTTTCCAACAGTGCTGAATTTTTCCAGATAAAGTGTCCCTTGGAGGATTTTGGAGGATATTGGGTGGTTAGGGTTAATGTTTGGCATTACTCAAACAGTGTATATATCACTCATGCACAAAGTGTATGTTGCACTGTGCCATTGTGTTGTTTAAGCGCAAACGGTTATTAATACTAAACATTATCTTTACAAGTGCGATCAGATGGTTTATAACACACGCATGCTTTAAAAGCATGGTACCCAGTTCAGATCAATTTAAGTAATACTTTGTGAACCATATTCTTCATTAGAATTAATCAAATTTAAAAAAAATTGTGAAGTTTGGAAAGTTTCCATTCAGTGCAGTGCAGAGTTGCACTTTTGAGAAAATTGTGAAAATGTAATCACAGCTTATGACAACAATTTAAAAAACACTTCCTTGAATTAATATCTGTATCAGTCGGTGAATTCTTTTTAACAAGAGACATAAATTTTTCTCCACAATTTGAGCACAGACACTTTAATAATTTCATACTCTATTTTGTATAATGTTTACACCAGTGATGTTTTTTTCAGGTGATATATCGCTCAGTGAAAATATCAAATTTTGTTCTTGTTTGTGATTTTAGTGGAAGGGGTCTGGGATGGCAAATTTTTTGATGATAGTTGTTTTAAATTTTACCCAGACCTGGATGACCCCTAGCCACAATATTATTGTCCAAAGACAGACAAAATATTTAACAATAAATACGGTGCACCATGCTTTTAAAAGTGTATTATATTTGGCAAAGTCTGTGGGGAGGAAAAAAATCATTCAATCAACAACAAGACACACTGCAGAACACCCACTGACCGTCGCGCGACTCTGCAAATTGGGACCCACTAATCGAGCCGGATCTTATCGAGAGTTCCTCACTAGCGAGGCTGCCGGTGGCATCATCCATCAAATCCTGCAAGAGCTTGGAGTCTGGTTGCTGCGGAACTGAAAGGGTGGGGTTTGAGAGTTCTAAATCATAAATCGTTGTGTGCCCGGAAGAAGGACGTCACGAAAGTGCGACCAGCAAAAGGTGGTAAGCAAACAATGTGCAAAATTGTGTTTCAAGAAAACTGAGCGTGAAAGTTTGGTCGTTTTTCTGTCATTGTAGGACAGTTAAATTCCGCATAGTTATGGAAAAACATGTTTTGGGAGTAATTCTAGCAAAAAATATATAACAGTTATGCCCTACTTTTTTTTTAAAAGGAGCCATTTTATTGCTTACGACCTACTGCTGAGACAAAAAGTTGTACACTCACTGGCCATAAGTATTGCAACATTGAAATTCACACCAAAGTTCAGTTTGGAGAACTGTGTTACAATAATTTATTTTATTTTATTTACACTACTTAAGACTTCTTGAAAGTGCCTGTGTTTTGAAGTCAATGTTCTTTTTTACTGTTCTTGCTCGGAAACAAAGTCCTTCAATACTTTGTCGGGTAACCACGTGACCTGATAATTGCGGCCATCCGTCTAGGCAATGTCTCGTACAAATTCATGTTGCAATACTTTTGGCCAGTGAGTGTACTTTGTGTGCCTGGAAGAAGGTCGTAGAGCCTTATGACCTTCTTCCGGGCACACGACGAAATGTAATTATATCTTTTATACAAGTTGAAATCTGACCTGGCAAGTTTTGTTTCTCTGTGACCTCTTCATTAAAATGTTTTAAGAAAGTTTTTTTAAATAATTAGGAAATTATACAAAAAATGATTAAAGGGATCATATACAATTGGTATTTTGTTCTGGTCTATGATATTATTTCATATAAATAAAGCTTTGTGTGTAACAACTGACCAATTAAAAATTAATTCAAATCTTTCTATCAGCAAACAAAAAATGTCACATTTTTACAAAAATAGTTTGGAATTTTTTTACTCATTTTACGAGAATGATAGCACCTCAGACAGAAAGATATCAAGGAATGTTTAATACCATCATCTACTTTACATCAAGTAAGTTTCATGAGAATTTGTAATTATTTTTCATGTAAAACTTTCATCTTTATTTTATTTTTCTATTTTTTCCTTCTTGAGATAACCAAAAATACAGGTTTCCTGTTAAATATGAATTACCATATTATCTTCATATTGTTTCCTTCTTTTCAGGGAATATTCTCACCTTCATCTTTCTCTTGTTTCTCATTTTCAGCTTTTTCGACCACTGCCTCATCCTCCATCTTCCCCCTCAACTCATCCTCACTGATCTCACGTGGGTTGAGAAGATGGATCACAAAGACATGGCCGTCCTTTAGGACAGAGGTCTTCATGAACGTCGGGCCTGTTAAATTAAGCCAGGGCACATCAGAAGATAAGTAAGAGACAGACAGAACATTGAATATTTTAAATTTTGTTAAAATATGTGTAAGCTTGTAATGAAAGATTTGTGGCTTTGCATGGTGGAGTTTGCAGTAACACCATGTGGGTTACATCTCAACTATCACCAAGTGAGATTTTGGTTCCTATCAGAATCACAATCTCACTTAGCAATTGTAGAGATTTAAGCTTTAAACCTTTGTATTGATGAAAGAGGAAAGTTGAAATATATAAGCAGTAACATCAACAAGATGCCTCTTGGCAGGAAAGGGTCCATAAATTTATTTCTTGAAAAATTTCCAAAGATATTTAACACTACTACTTTTTAATGAAATACATCACTTTGAGTGACGTACTTACATTTTGGCATGAGAAATATGTGTAAGGCTGACACTGGCTCACACAGACTTCTGATTATTAAAGAATTTTAGTGTTTTAGATGTTTCTTTCTTTTTCTTACCGTCAATGAATTCCGTTTTCTCTGTGCGTATCTGTCCTCCATCACAGGGAAACAGAGTCGTGACAAAACCACTCGCATGAATCAAATCATTGCCGACATCATAACCAACAAACTGTAATAAAAAAAAGTAATGCTTGTAATTCTTTACAAGGAAACAAAAAGATGCATGTTTGAACCATACGCTGGGTTCAACAGTGAATTTGCCGATTGACTTCAGCAGGCGGGTACAGAAACTGAAATGGGCCAGGGGCTGAAATGTTTTTCAAAATTGCTGGACAGGGTCTAGAACCGCTGTGATTCTTTTCATGTTAACTGCATGCACTGAATGACTATAATTATAATCTTTTGTGGAGGAACTAGTCAAACTTTTAGAGAGGTCCCCAACCAGCCAAGAGCTGCTCCTGCTGGGTAGCAACAGCTGCAGGAATTGCACTCAAACTAGGGTACAACAGCTGCAGGAATTGCACTTAAACTAGGGTACAATAGCCGCAGGAATCGCACTCAAACTGGGGTACAACAGCTACAGGAATCCCACTCAAACTAGGGTACAAGGAACATATGAAATAAATACATTTTTCTGTAATATACAAACTTACTGGATATTCTCTCTCTGGTTCCTTGGGCTCCTCGGGGGGCCCCTCTCCAACCTCCTCCCCTGTTGACCCCTTGTCACCTTTGACCCCCTTCTTGCTGTTACGGCCGCTCTCCTTGGATGGAGACCCGGCACGCTTATCCTTCTTATCATCTTTCTTTTCTTTGTCTTCTTTCTTCGGGGATGCGGAGCGGGAACGTGACCTGGGAGCGCAAAGGAGAAAGTTTAATTTGCCATATTTATTAAAGACCAAGGATGGAGATAGACCTCAATCATAGAGAATCCATCTTGGTTTTCTAATACACAAGTATATGAGAATCAAAATGAAGCTAGTGTCCAAAATAGACTGGTGCCTTTCAAACTGATTTTTGTTAATGGTGATTTTGAATGGTCAGTATAGGAATCAGACATAAGTGCTGTATGATAATGGCAAATTAGATTTTTTTAAATAGTACATTAAGGCTACTCAATTTAAGTCCAGAAAAATTTTGTATTTCAGCAAAAAAGTGTTTTTCAGCAATTGAGTTCAGTTAAGCCATTCCTGACCATACACCATCTGAGGATGGGCTCAATCTTATGTCGCTGCTCAACACAGAATTCTTTAATAACAATCATCATTTTCTGCTTGCAGGGTTAGCACAGAATGTTTGAACTAGCCATGTAACCAACGAATCCTTACTTACATGAGCACAAACAGACTCTCCTTGCTAACCTGTTAAATACACTTAATACACATAAAAACATCATTTTATGGTACAGTTAGGGCCGTTTTTGTTTTCGCTTACAGTCAGCCAAGCCATGACATTTAGCCCAGTTTTTCAGAATGGAACCTGCAACCGTACCTGTCCAGAGAACCATACTAGCGCTCAGATTTTCAGAATGGAACCTGCAACCGTTACTGTTCAGATAACCGTACTAGCACTCAGATTTCAGAATGGAACCTGCAGCTGTACCTGTCCAGATAACCGTACTAGTGCTCAAATTTTCAGAATCTCAGAATTCAGAAATACTAACTTTGGTCTTCCTTTCTTTTCCTTCTCCAGTCGTTTCTTCTCCTCTTCCTCTCTGATCTTGTCTTGTTCTACCTTCCACGCTTTCATGGAATTAGGTCTCATGAACTGACTACTGTTAGGATCCAAGTAGTCGACGGAATGGGTGGGGCTCACACTACGCTTGCCTGGTAAGTAGTGATCAACAACAACAAAAACATAAATACATATTTTAGAATACCCATCGTCTTTCCGAAATTCTTAGTCAATACTGGCAGCGTTCAGCCAAGGATTTAATGAGTGCCGGGAATATAGAAGTGGTCTCTGTAAGGTTCACTGACAGAAAACTACACCTTTTGGTACGATTAATTTAAAAAATTGTGCCAATATCAGTAAGTCAAAGCAAAAGCTCATTAATTTGTTCAATTTTTTTTTTTTAGTTCTTTGATACTAAAATTGTTGTTTTACGATGGTTTACGGTAAAAAACTGTAAATGAGTTTTCACAATTTTCTCAGAATGTGACAACTCACCGATTATGAGCTGAAACTTTCAGAGGTCAATATCTATACACTTAACTCAATGATGTTCATAAATTGGATAGATACATTGTGTTTTTAATCTTGAAGAATGAACTGCTTTTGATGTCAACACAATTTTTCTTCCGTTACAATACAATCCACCCACATAAAAAACACAAAACAAACCTTTGGGTGATTTTGAGCGTGACTTCTTAGGCGATCCTGACCTAACCCGAGTCTTGCCACTAGAGGGCCTAGAGACGGATGGTGATGGGGTTGCGGCAGCGGCAGCTCTCATGGCTTCCAGCTCCTTATGACGCATCTCTGCTTGGTACTTCTCTTCCTCAACGTCCACCCAGTCCTTGATGTGGTCCGCCACGTGCTCCATGTAATTTCTATTGGATGTAAGATAAACATTACCAGAAGTCAATTACCTAAAACGAAGTGTGCCAGCCTGCTATAAGCGAGGACATCTTTCCCAACCTCTAAATACCGCAAATTTTTAGTTGGTTCCCCTCTGGGTATTATAATGAGCTCATTATCTACCAGATCCTAGTAGCCAAACAAACAGATCACTTAATCCATGAGGGTCTGATGGATACACACAAAAACAGCAAGCACAACTTAACCAGTTCGCGTCGGAGGCCGTGTATACACGCACATTTTTTTTTGGACAGCGGGTCGGAGAGCGTCTAAACACGCCACAGGATGCTCGGGAATATTTGTATAGATTCCCGGTCGACGTGGCAACGAGCCATAAGCATACGGTGGAAGATGCGGTCTCCCCGGTCACGCTCTGGTGAGCACCATTGATGGTGTTTGTGCGGTAAAAATAAACCCGCCACGGGGGTTCGGAAAAACTTTTTTATTCCCGGTGCGAACTGGTTAACTAATCCTATAATCCCAGCTTTCACTAGATAGCGGGACTTTTCTATTCTAGTGTTCAGAGAGTGTTCAGAGAGTGTAAACACAGCGGGAACCAGTCAAACAGAGATAAATGGAGGTTGGGGAAAGATGTCCTCCATAATTCTGCCCAGTTTTGCAAAGATATTGACAAAACAGGGAGACCACCAACCTAGGGCTAGAATGGCACAGTTGGAAGAGTGCCGGCACATTAACCCAGAGATGGCAGGTTCAAAGCCCACTCTATTCAATTAATAATAATAACAATAATGAACACTTAGCAAAGCGCCGGTATCCATCATACATGACGCTCATGACGCATAAATACAATATAAATTAATTAGAGAAACGACGACAAAAAAGATGAGTTTTGAGGGATGATTTGAATGATGACAGGGATTGGTGTTGGCAAAGTTTAATTCTTCTTTAATAGTGCCATGGCCGAGCGGTTTAGTGCATCGGATGTGTTCTGATGGCTGAGTCGTCAGAATGTGGGTTCGAATCCCAACCGCGACCGTGGTGCTTGTGTCCTCGAGCAAGATACTTTACCATAATTGCTTCTCTCCACCCAGGAGTAAATGGGTACCTGTGAGGGCAGAGTTAGTTGGTTGTGTTTGATTAGCCCATATGCGCCGAAATGGCAGCAATTGAGCTGTATACTCCCCAGGGAGCTGAGATGGTTTCAGGAATGATTTATGCGCCAAATGAACAGGGGTAATAATGTACAGCGCTGTGATACGTCGTATAAGAGCGCTTTAAAAATGCCTCCATTATTATTATTATTATTATTAATAGTTCACTTCAAACAATGCATTTATATACCTACTCAGGTTCCCTTGTGGTCTATTTGATTATTTTAACAAAATTTCAGTTATTTTCACAAGAATACCAAATGTCCACTAACAAATACCTGAATCCTACGTTGGAGTGTAGTTTGGTATTCCATGGTTCGTGGTTCTTGAGGTCAGGGCCGACGGGGTTATGCATCACCACAAGAAGTGAGTGGTCCCTCTTGTGGTAGTAAGTGTCCATGTAAGGGTTCACTTCACGAGCATCTTGTAAGACCTGAAAGTTGGCAAAACATTCTCAATTTTGTATTTATGTTTTTGTGTCACTATTACGAAAGTCACTTATTGGAGTTACTGATGGGCAATCTTACATCAGGGAATTATTAAACAATTGCTATAACTTTTTTGATTAATTAATGGATTGCCTAGGTTTCAATTCTATTACGTCTTTGAAACATAATCAAAGTTTATCTTAAAAAATCAAAATCAATGTTTTTAATCAAAAAACAGCAGTATCTGCAGTACACTTAAAAGTGCCAAATGCAAAAATTACATTTTCCTTTTTTGGGACCGCCTAGATCTCATTTCTTTCAATACCATAGACAAATTGAATGAGTTTATCTTATAACAACCACAAATCAATACTTTTCACCAAAAACGACACTGCATAAAACTGCTTGGCATCCACAATAGAGCATCTCAAACCTAGAAGATTACAGGGCCCTTAAGTGGGCAAATGTTGCTTTTTGAGTAATTTATGAAACATTTTACCTGGAGTAGAACTCTTGGCTCAAGGTACTCAGCATACCGCCACTCATCCAAATTCCTCTCTGGCTTTTCCCCAATCTCCTGAATGCCGATGCTCCCAGCCGAGCCGGGTCGTGGCCTCTGACCCTTGGTGGTCGGCAGCTCTAAGGACAGCGAGTTCTCCGAGGGGGTAGCCTGGGCATCAGGTGCCTGGGGATCCTTGGCTGGAAGGCCAGGGTTGCCAAAGGCATCTTTCTCGAAGTGGACTGATCAGTTGGGAAGAAGAAATTTATAAATTTGTATTCACAAAATTTCACAAAATTTCACAAAATTCACCATCTTGAAAAATTTATGCAAGAATTTAAAAGCCAGTATATGCTTTTGGTAAAATGTCTGTAAATGCATCCATACTTTATACAAATCAAGAGATATGTACAGAAACCAACCAATGTCTGTAAATGCATCCATACTTTATAAGAATCAAGAGATATGTACAGAAACCAACCAATGTCTGTAAATGCATCCATACTTTATACGAATCAAGAGATATGTACAGAAACCAACCAATGTCTGTAAATGCATCCATACTTTATAAGAATCAAGAGATATGTACAGAAACCAACCAATGTCTGTAAATGCATCCATACTTTATAAGAATCAAGAGATATGTACAGAAACCAACCAATGTCTGTAAATGCATCCATACTTTATAAGAATCAAGAGATGTACAGAAACCAACCAATGTCTGTAAATGCATCCATACTTTATAAGAATCAAGAGATATGTACAGGAACCAACCAATGTCTGTAAATGCATCCATACTTTATAAGAATCAAGAGATGTGTACAGAAACCAACCAATGTCTGTAAATGCATCCATACTTTATAAGAATCAAGAGATGTGTACAGAAACCAACCAATGTCTGTAAATGCATCCATACTTTATAAGAATCAAGCGATATGTATAGAAACCAACCAATGTCTGTAAATGCATCCATACTTGATAAGAACCAAGAGATATACAGAAGCCAACCAATGTCTGTAAATGCATCCATACTTTATAAGAATCAAGAGATATGTACAGAAACCAACCAATGTCTGTAAATGCATCCATACTTTATAAGAATCAAGAGATATGTACAGAAACCAACCAATGTCTGTAAATGCATCCATACTTTATAAGAATCAAGAGATATGTACAGAAACCAACCAATGTCTGTAAATGCATCCATACTTTATAAGAATCAAGAGATATACAAAAACCAACCAATGTCTGTAAATGCATCCATACTTGATAAGAATCAAGAGATATGTATAGAAACCAACCAACGTCTGTAAATGCATCCATACTTTATAAGAATCAAGAGATATACAAAAACCAACCAATGTCTGTAAATGCATCCATACTTGATAAGAATCAAGAGATATGTATAGAAACCAACCAATGTCTGTAAATGCATCCATACTTGATAAGAATCAAGAGATATATGTGTCAGCTCATGTAATTGTATGGTTAATGACAAAACAAAAAAAAGCTTTCACACTTTCCATTCTAGCATGGAATTTGTTACTCATTGTCAAAACTTTTGTCTTATGAAGTCCAAACTTCAGTAGGGAAATAAGTTGAATTTGTTTTTCTGAAATATTTGCAGAAAGGAAGATTTCAAGGGATGTTTGATACCATCATCAACTAAGTAAGTTTTATGTAAAACTGTGATCAATATTGGTTTTATTCAACTCCCCAGCACATTTTAAAACTTTTGAAAATGATTACAAACATTATGAGAGCAAATTGACGATCAGTAACCCTAACCACCCTGAACCATTCCAACTCAAACAGTTGGATTTTGATGGACTCAGTACTGTATAGCCCAGACAGGGATACCTTGCATGGAGCCAGGTGTCCCAATTCCAGCTAAGTCCAACAGTTGGATGGTAGTGTTACTGCATGGTGTTGTATTTTGATGGACTCATTACTATATAGCTCAGACAGGGATACTTTACATGGGGCCGGGTGTCCCAATTCCAGCTAAGTTCAACAGTTGGGTGGTAGTGTTTGTGCATGGTGTTGGATTTTGGCGGATTCAGGAATGTTCTTGGCATAAATAGCTAGGGAGTTCGGGTTAATGATTCTAAAATTTACATTTTTAAGATTAAAAGCTATAATAACTATGCTAAACAAGTACAAACATTGAAATAAAGGTTTGAGGTACAAAATATTTACAAAGCCATGCATACATTGCATTTCTAAACACAAAGACAATCTAATTAAGCAATAATTAGCAATTGTTAATTAGCTGAGTAGTAGTAATACCTTCTGTGTGTTCCAGTGCATAGTGAGGTGCAGCGAAAACTCCTTTTTCTTACAAAACATGAAGAATTTTGAGCATTTTAGATAAACATTAAGTAGGATTTGAAGCTTTGCATGGTGAGAGTACAGTAGGAGTAAGGTTTGCGGTAGCACCATGTAATAATCTCTCAAGAGATGTAATGAGTATTTGCTCTGAGGAAAACTGGTGGTCAGATAACTTGACGTTTCGATCAGTATACTCTGACTGTCTTCAAGTTATCTTACCACTGGTTCTTCTGAGAATCAACACTCATTACAACTCTTGAGAGATTGTCATATGGTGCCACCGCAAATCTTACTCCTACTAGATATATATGTTGCCATGGAAATGATTCAACCTAACGTACAGTGCAAACAAGTTTTTAAAGATCTTATAAAATATTATTTCATGTAAATATTATATGCATATTCGGTCAAAATTTTGATGGGTTTTATTATATTTAAATGTTATAATATGTGTGCAAAATAATATACTTAATTTTTTTTTTTTTTTAACATTTATAACAATTTGCTTTTCCATCGTCATATTGCGACAGCTCATGTGGTATTTGTATCAAAACCTGCTGTGCCTTATGTTGTTCAAAAAATAAGTCTCTGATTTCTGGTCATAGGTCGGCTTCAAAATCGGTGCGGTGACACAGCTTTTTTAAATTTTTTTTGGCCAACAGGGAAATACGTGATACATTGTATACGCCGGGACCAAATTTGGGCATTTTATACAATTTATCTTATTATAATTTTAACTTTATATACCTGTGCTTTTGACAGACTTGGCACTGCACGCAGATCCTTGGCGTGATTTAGACACCGACTCGTTCTTCAGAATCCCACTGGCCGTTTCATCGCTGTAGGCACTCATAGCCGAACTTGGCTTGTCTGAGGAAATGTTTAGATGAAACAGAAGAGAAGATATTTTTGATGAGCTTCCAAGAATATTCCGATACCACGGGGTACTTTTTGTATCAATGGGTCAATTTCACAGAGCACTAATCAGACATTTTTACTAAGCAATATAAAACAGACCACCAGGCAAAATGCATACATTTTGTATTACAGTTTGGCTGGTAACCAAAGAAATTTGCTAAGCAAATTTTTCTGGTAAAAAACTAAAATAATTTTTTTTTCATAGTTATCCACATTCTTCTGTGTAATTTCCAACAGAATTGGTTGAATGGTTTTGAAATCAAAGATGATAATATAAATGGAGTGCCATGGTCGAGCGGTTTAGTGCATTGGATTTGTGTTCTGATGGCCGAGTCATCAGAATGTGAGTTCGAATCCCAACCGTGACCATGGTGCTTGTGTCATTGAGCAAGACACTTTACCATAATTGCTTCTCTCCAGCCAGGGGTAAATGGGTACCTGTGAGGGCAGAGTTGGTTGTTGTGTTTGATTAGCCATATATGCGCTGTAATGGCAGCAATTGAGCTGTATACTCCCCAGGGAACTGAGATGGTTTCAGGAATGATTTATGAGCCTGATGAGCAGGGGTAATAATATAATGCGCCTTGAGCACCAGTTTGGTGGATACGTGCGCTATATAAGTCCACATTATTATTATTATTATTATTATTATTATTATTATTATTATTATTATTATTATTATTATTATTATTATTATTATTATTATTATTATTATTATTATTATTATTATTATTATTATATAATACTGATTCTAATTTTATTTTTACCATTAGCTGTTGCCACGGGGATGGCAATCTCCAATACTTCATCCTGCCTCTCGGTGTCCTTGCTGACAAACAGAGGGTACGGATCATCCCAGACAATCTTACTGTCTCCCGCCGTGGTCTTCAGAATCTTCCCATCCGAGTCTGTACCTTGCAGTTTCAGACTCTCAAAGACAAACTGCCTGAAGGCATGGTCCACTTCGGCCTGGTCGACTGTGCCACTTGCGCAATGCTGAATCAACTCCTGTGAGGGCAGCAAATATACTTCTTCGTATCAACGATACTCTCATAACATGCTCAACTGCAAATGCTTACTGGACATTTTTTGTTCCATAGGAACAGAAACCAAATTCATACTCTTGCAGCAAATAGCGTCTTAATTACATAGCAAAAAAGTGACAACGTTTCACCAATCATGTCACAAACACTGCTCATGTTAGGCAAACCAAATTTGTCCCAGGTCACCAAATTTGCCCCAGGTCAAAAAAGTGACATAGCGTTTCACCAATCATGTCACAAACACTGCTCATGTTTAGGCACACCAAATTTGTCCCAGGTCACCAAATTTGCCCCAGGTCAAAAAAGTGACATAGCGTTTCACCAATCATGTCACAAACACTGCTCATGTTATTACAGCGGTCACCAAATTTGTCCGAGGTCAATATATTACCTGCAAACGTGCAGCCCGTTGCTTCAAGACAGCCAGACACGGTCGTGGGAACTCCCGGAGCTTGGCTACAGGAATGTAATCCATCATAGCCAGCTCAGCTTCCAACGGATTGAACCCGTTCAGGGGCTTGAGATGGTGCAGTCTACGGGCGATGTCATCACCACAACGATAGAAGTAAGGATTGACGGCACCATCCGCAGACGAGGGAATCTTGGAGGTAAGACTGTGAAAACTGTTCTCTAGATTCTGGTAAGGAAAATGGAAAAACTGAACAAATATTATACAATGAGGGGTTGATGTCTTACTGAGTTCAAATATGGGTAAGAAGTATAGACTGACCATTAAATGCCACCATTTAATACTGTGGTGGTACCTTGACATTTTCAGCGTTAAGTGTAAATTCTTCTATGCAGTGCATGTTCCTTCGACCAATGATGTTTCATACACAACTTGACATAGAATGTGTGCGTGATTGTACAACTGCAAGAATGGCAGAAAATTGCGGTCGTCGGATTGGTAATTTCTGAATAAGTATGTGTATACTAACAGTATGATTGGCATGTCCAAAGGTAAAACTCTTACTAAACTAACATGTGTATATTAAAAAATATGTTCAAAACGTCTCATGCACAGAAAGCTTAGTTGACTTAACCCTAACAATCCCCATCCAGTCAAACTCCAACACCAGGTTTTGTTGGAATCTGTTAGGATGGGTACTGGACCCCTAAACCTTGATTGTCTTTTACACTGGGTTAGGCATACCTCCAGAATCAGAGTCCAACAGTTTGTGTGTACAGTTTGCCATATGGTGTTGGAATTTGCAAGGATGGGTATGGTTCCTAGTAAATTACATTAGGGAGTTAGGGTGTGCAGACAGCCATATTAAATCAGAGGTGTGATTTTACAAAAGTTAAAAATCCTGAAAAATGGGTAGCGGGCCTTGGCATCCCTTTGGTCTAGAGGACAAAGCCCCCTGAACCTTTTGGAGGATTTACAGGCTCTCCACATCCCCACAAACAAGAAACTAGAGGTTTGGACATAATACAGGCTACTTCTTTCTTTCCTTGGTGGCTGCTTCTCTTCTTTCAAGAAAATTTTGAGGCAGAGGGAGATTTGTAAAAAATCCTGAAATCAGGAAAAAATCCTAAGAAATCACAGGCCTGTTAAATAAATCTGACTCGTCAATTAGGGATTTCGATGATAACAAATTCCTCCTCCAAACATCTCTCCCTCAAAACCACATCCTACTAATGACCAATTCGCATCCACCTTAATGTCAATATCATATAATTATTATTTTATTACCATTATCATATCTAATACTACTTAAGGAGTTGCATCGGCAAACCTCTTCATTCTCCTGAAGAAGATTAGAGCAGGCTAATCGAAACGTTGAGAATAACCCGTGAAGTCCCTATGGTTCTCCCTGAACCATATTAACCCGTGAAATCCCCATGGTTCTCCTTGAACCATATTTCTCACTTAGCGACAGTAGAGAATAACGAGTTGCCCGAAATTGGTTCTCCCTTGAACCTTTCTCACTTAACGAAGGTTGAGATACGAGTTGTGCGATACGGTTCTTTTCAGAACCTGTATCTCAGCTTCACGTTAGTTGAGATAAACACATGGTGTTACCGCAAACCGAAACGATATCGATATTATCATATCTTCTCGTCTCAAAGAGTTCTCACCTCTTTATCTTGTTCAGACAGGTGTAGCTTGGTGGTCATACCCTCAATGTGGGCTGCTAGGATGGGATCCAGGCCATCATCTCTGGGTGTGTGAGCCTTCTCGCTGGGCGGTAGTTTGTCCTCTTCCGTAGCAGAAATCTGAAGAAAAAGAGGGAGGATTAACCATCACCAGGGGCGTAGCAAAGGTATTTCCTTTGCCGAATGACATAACTCCCCAAAAATTGCCACAAAGACGACAAAAATTCCACCCGAAACTGCAGCTCAATGTACAATGTATTACAAAGTAAAAAACAACTGATAACAAAATCTGCAAATCTTCAGTGCTTAGAAACACGATACATTTTTTCTGGACCAACCCTTGTTCTTGCACCTTTGATGCTTCATTTGCTAACTGAGGTTCTAAATGATTTGTCAAGTCTGACACTAACCTGTTCCAACATGCAGTGCATAATCAGCGGTATACTAGTGCTTTCATGTGGAATACTGTCCATTAGCTCGTTGTAGTATCGTCTGTCCACATCAGCAAGGGCTGATTTCTGCTCCAGTCCCCCCAATCCCTGGATGTCCGTGGGAGCTCCCGTGGTCAAGGCACCTGCCCCCGATGTGGTGAGGGATGCCCCTGAATGGACTTCGGACACTGGTGAAAAGACAAAAATCAAATCAAAATTACGATCCAAAGTACATATCGTCCCATCAGTGCAACAAGGTTGTATAAAATGCAACAAGGTCGTATTGTGCAATAGTGCATAAATTTGCATACATTAAAACAATTGAGTGCAACAACGTCGTATCTTCTTCCATAGGTTTTGTGTGTTCATCCTGGAACTCTGTAAAAAGATACGACCTTGTTGCACTGAGCAAAATCCATGTCTGCCACAAGGTCATAACTATGATACGACCTTGTTGCACTGAGCAAAATCCATGTCTGCAACAAGGTCATAACTATGATACGACCTTGTTGCACTGAGCAAAATCCATGTCTGCCACAAGGTCATAACTATGATACGACCTTGTTGCACTGAGCAAAATCCATGTCTGCAACAAGGTCGTAACTATGATACGACCTTGTTGCACTGAGCAAAATCCATGTCAGGCAACAAGGTCGTAACTATGATACGACCTTGTTGCATAAAATCCATGTCTGCCACAAGGTCATAACTATGATGCGACCTTGTTGCACTGAGCAAAATCCATGTCTGCAACAAGGTCATAACTATGATGCGACCTTGTTGCACTGAAACAAATCCATGTCTGCCACAAGGTCATAACTATGATGCCACCTTGTTGCACTGAGCAAAATTCATGTCCGCAACAAGGTCGTAACCGATAATCGACCTTGTTGCACTGAGCAAAATCCATGTCAGGCAACAAGGTCGTAACTATGATACGACCTTGTTGCACTGAGCAAAATCCATGTCTGCCACAAGGTCATAACTATGATACGACCTTGTTGCACTGAGCAAAATCCATGTCTGCAACAAGGTCATAACTATGATACGACCTTGTTGCACTGAGCAAAATCCATGTCTGCCACAAGGTCATAACTATGATACGACCTTGTTGCACTGAGCAAAATCCATGTCTGCCACAAGGTCATAACTATGATACGACCTTGTTGCACTGATGCGACGATATGAAAGTTCATATTCTTATTCTATCTCTTTTGAGAATGCTAAAAAATGTTTGTGGGTCGGGGTTTTGGGGGTAAATATTTGTCCCCTTATTTTGTCGGTAAAACAAGCATGCGTTCAAGGAACTAAGGGGTATGGAGGCAAGAGCTTTTTGCCAATAATTGGCAAATTATTGACGAATCAGATCTGTTGAGCGGCCATGTGTGGGTACAAGGTAAATATATTGTCATTTTGTAAATTTTTAAAATATCGTTTTTAAACCCTCCTATTATCAGTGTTGTTCTTAACAAAGTCGACCCATACTTCAAAATGTCACAACTGTGACATTTTGAGGCACACACTTTCTTATCTGAAGATTAATGGCATTCCCCAAGGCACTTCAGAGAGATGAGGTAAACTGAAGCAGCCACCTGCTTTGTTTCATTGCAAAATACACTGTACATATAGCAGGAGTTATCCACAAAATACCATGTGGCACAATGGGGCACACTCGGTTTGTGTGAAGGTCAGAACACTGTTTTTGTCCCAGGGGCATTTTGGGGTATCCATGTACCACCCTTGTGTACAGTATGCAATATTTTAAGGCATGCATAGAAAAAGCATTGTGTATTTAGCAGACACAAGTTTTTGTGGCATTTTGGAGACTGCATGTATACAAGGGTTAATTAAGTCGATAGACCGATTAAATTTTTATGAAGAGCCACCCTTTCCCCACGCTCCCACAGGGACAATCTGGGTGGAAAGATCAGTAAGTACAGCACTTGTATGTTAATCCAGAGGTCACAGGTTCAAATCCATGAATAATCCGTGATCACTGTGGTGCAGACTTACAGGTAGGGGGCATGGGTGTTCCTGAGACTGACGGGATTTGGATGAGTTTCATATTGTCCATGTAGTGTAGGAATTGGCGCTTGGAGTCCAGTAAGTCATACATCATGCATGCAATATCCTCGAACAGAGCCGTACCAAACTCAGTCTGAAAAATGAACAAGATAAAAAACGTATTTCTGTCATAAGTATCAGCAGTGAAGTTTGCGATAGCACCATGTCTCTAACAACTGGCAGTTATTTAATTATAATATCAAATCTATAAATAGTATATAGTTAGCAATCACCAGTTTTGGGTTTATTTTTGGGGGTAAGTTATTTCTGCAAAGTATTATTTTTAATTTGGTGTGGGGTGCCATGGTCGAGCGCTTTGGTGCATCGGATTTGTGTTCTGATGGCTGAGTCGTCAGAGTGTGTGGGTTCGAAGCCTTGCCGCGACCATGGTGCTTGTGTCCTTGAGCAAGACACTTTACCATAATTGCTGCGAGGGCCGAATTGAACCCAGCCACTGGGGATGTACAAGCCAGTGCATACTTAGTGCCGGTCCCAAGCCCGGATAAATGAGAGGGTTGCGTCAGGAAGGGCATCCGGCGTAAAACCTATGCCAAATCAAATATATGCGGATCATGATCAGCCGAAAGAGGACAACATTATTGTATCTTTGCATGGTGAAGAGAATAAGGCCTATTGAGCAATCTTTAAACTATTGGTTCAACTATTCATTCAACTATTCATTTAGTTTGCTTCATTTGTTTACCAGATTTGAAAGCAACTGTTCTGTGTGGAACAGCCACTGGAAGCAGACAAAAGAAGTGATAATTGACAGTCCAAATACCTACACATCAGCTACTGTAGTCTGGAACATCAATGGCACTACCTCTACTTATCCTACACTAATCCTCACTACACAATAGACAGTAATCCCTTAATAACCCTTTTGTCTGACCCAGGAGGTCCAGTTGGGCTGGGTGAGTTCAAGCATTGAACAAACTATCATCTCAAATGATCAACCATTGAATCGTCTTTCAATAGTTTAACCATTGCACAATGGGCCCTATAAGGCCCATTGGCCTAACACTGTTTGCAGTGACACAGTGTAGAAATTCTCTTTTGAGTACTAACTAGTTCTGAAAAGAACTGGTGGTTACAACTCAACATTTAAATCAGTATGCTGAGACTGTCTTCAGAAGAAAACTGGTCACCTGAATGTTCACATGACCAACAATTGATAGAGGAACAAGTATCAACTATTTTCTAGCGACATCTCAAGGGTGGCTAAAAGAAAAGGGGTAATTTTACCCAATAGTTTGAGAATTTTTTAATGTTTGTATATAATTACTTGTCAGTTCAACCCTGATAATAAATAAAATTGTGTATATTTTCACAAGAAATAATTCCTAACTGTACCCTGAGTTCATTGTCGTCCTTATCGTCTGGAATAATCTTCTCCTTGACGGTATATGTCAGCCTGGCTACGTCATGGAGTTTAGATCCTTTGGAGGCGCTACGGAGTAGGGGATCGTGTTGTTGCCAGAAGGTCTCTAGTCTTTTAGTTGCTTTCTCTCTCTTTGCCTTCTCTGCTTCAACAACTATGAAGAAGTATATCCATTTACTATTAACACTTCAGAACTTATTCTTGAATCAAGTATTTTTTTAGAATTAGTCTAAAATTCTGTCAAGTTTTAAAGGTTTGGGCCATCACAAGCTTGGTGGAAGCATGATTTGCGCTTAGCTATTTTACTTTCACTCGTACTTCATTATAAACCTTGTTCAACTGAACATGTCATTCACCACATCTGACCCTATTGTTGACCTCAACTTACTCATCTTTGCCTCACTGACCCTTTATTTGACCTCATATGACCCCATCTATGACCCCAACTGACCTTCAGGAGATTTCTCCTCTTCTTCTTCTTCCTCCTCCTGTGCCTTCCTCCTATCAAACCTTCCATAGTCCTCAGACTCCACCTTAATGATGGTGTCCACGTTGACGCCCAGATCACAGAGAAGTGCTAGCAATGGAGCGAGGTCAAACCCCTCGATGATGACGTAGTGTTTGGGGCCATCATCAGGTTCATCATCTTCAAGGGCAAAATGAACAATTTTATAAATCAGTGAACCGAATTTAGCAAAGATTTCACTAAAGATCAAACATAAGCATGGATACATTTGTAGTTTTTAAATTAGTCGCAAAAAAAGTCTCTTTCTGGTCTCTGCACGCATCGCCTCAGACCCATGTGTCGTCATTTTTTTTTGTTTTTTTTTTGGTTGTTGCTATGAAACAATGTCCAATTGCAGCCAAAATTGCTGGATCAATTAGAATTCTGCCATGCTGTGTTTTAAATGACTTTTTCACATAGGGGTATGAACATTTGCCCAATTTGTGAGGCCTCTCTTAGCCACCGTGCATACCGTGTATACATGTATCATGTATTTCACTGGTTGGCAAAAAAAAAGATTACCACAAAAAAGCACATCACTGCATTGATTCTGAAGTTGACCTATGACCAGAAACCGGAGACTTTTTCTTTGGCCTAGTGCCTGCTGTGTAAACTAGAAAATACTGCCCTCTACAGATCATGCATGGAGTGGACACTACAATACATTTATCAAGTTCTCACCAATGTACTTATTCTCATCTTCTTCCTCTCCTCTCTTCTTAAGTTTACTCTCCTTCTTCGGTGATGGGATCTCAGGAGACTTGTTCTTTCCTTTGCCCTTGGCGGGGGACTTGCTCCTGGCTCGCTTGTCTGCCTTCCCACCTTTCTTGTCTTTGTCCTTTCCACTTGAAGCCTAAAAAGGAACAAAATAGAATGCGATTCAATCTAAATACTTTCAAAGATACACTTTTTCACTGAGAGCCATCTTGGTTTTCTAATACACAAGCCTATGAGAATCAAAACGAGGCTCATTTCCAAAATAGATTTGATGCCTTTCAAATTGATTTTTTTAAATGGAGGTTTATTATGAGTCAGGGAACCAGACAAAATGGATGAAGTGTGATATTGGTGTATTATCATTGCATTATCATGTATTAAAGGGGCAGTATCGTCACGATCAACAGGGCATGGAATCGGAGTGCTTGTTTTAGAGCAACTCAGTGACTGAAAATAATTTCCCACATGATAAGGTCATTACCATTGCTGCTGCATAAATGAACCAGTAATTTGCAGTCACTAGGACATCGATTCCATGCACTGTTGAACGTCTGCTCTGATCATGATGATACTGTCCCTTTAAGTTGGATGTTATGTTTGAAATTATGATATTTTCTATCACTGTGAAGAAATTCCTGATAGAAGGCCTTTTTTAAACAAAAGCTTTGAATGTCTGATATGGGAAAGAGAAATAAGCCCCACCCCCCACTTCATTGTCCCATGAACATACTTTCTGATCATCCTCTCGTCTCTTCAGATCTTTCTGCTTGATGGCCAATAGTTTCCATTTGAGAAGTTTGGCCAACAGTGGGAGGGGGATGTCCTCGTTGTTATCCAGGTGGGGCTTGACCGAATCGCAGATCTCCGAGAACATTGGGGCTTCCTTGGGCTTCTTGGCTTTGGCATTGCCGAGCTCTTGCACCTAGAGATAAAGGGATGTCATTAAAATATGTAAATAATTAGTCTCAGTAACTAAGAATAAAAGTGAAGAAATTTGTTAACAATTGTGCACTTTTTGGGGCTTTTAAGCACAGAAAAGGGTTGTTAGTTAGTGCTTAAAAATGGATACATTAGTACAAAAAAGGGTGAATTCACTTCATTTAATTTCTTGCTAAATAGTGAAATACACTGACATTTTGATTGACAGATTTGTCCCTTCTATAGGCCTAGTTTTAACATAAAAATATAATTAGAATTATTGGTATGTAACATTAGTGATGTAGAATTTGCTCTAACACAGTTCAGTATTTTCGATTTAGGATGAATTTGAATCATTATATTAGACCTGAACTTGTCATAAATATTCAAACTATGAACTACGAAAATACCCAAAATATATTCACGGCATATAAAAAAAATATCAGTTTCAAAAATAGTATCAAACATAGGCCCACCTCTTGAGTAAGTAGATCTTTTGAGATGACGCTAAAGAGTTTCCTAAGACCAGAGTTGACGGCACCAGACAACACCTTGGTGTGCTCAAAATCCTCCAAGCACTGACCAACAATGAAAGCTATGCTGGCTGTCCAGGTTTCCTGCAGAAAATTGATGATTGATACTAATGTCATGATATAGCTATGTGACAAAAAATTTCCAAATTAACAGATTCCAATACAACTGGTATCATTGTCAAGGTCTTGAATAGACGATTACAATGATATAAGGATCATCTTCCTGTGACCAAAAATAAGGAAGTTATGACATGTTGAATCCGGCAATTTGAGGCCTGTAAATGGCAAATATTTTATAAGGAAAAACAAAAGAAATGTAAATTTGACTTGTGACCCGTTTCCTAGATTTTCTCGGATTCCATATCATAACTTTCAAAATTCTTGTCCGATTTTCAAAAGGTTGGTATCACTGGAATGCTTGGGAAAAGAGGAAGAATAATAACCTATTTCCAGGCTAATTCAATGATTAGTTTGTTTTGTAGTGCTGATTTACAAATAAGAAATACAAAAAAAATGTGTTAAAAAAAAAAAAATAAAATAAAAAAAATAATGAAAAAAAAAAAATACTCAAATCTGAGGACTATTTTTATATTTTTACACTGAAATCTTCAAAAGATTCTCATCCCTGATTTAATTAAATATTAGAACAATTTATGAATTATATTGGACTGTAATACATGTATGAAACAAAATAATGAAAATAAATAAAAAAAATTAAAAAACATTCAAATTACTCAAAATATGAGGATTTTTAAATATTTATACTGAAATCCGCGAGAAATTCTTATCCCTGATTTAATTAAACATTAAAAAAAAATAATAATATTGGACTGGAAAAATGAAAAAAATTAAATAAGTTATGAGAACTAATATTATTGTGTTACGCCGATGTATATTAGGTTTAAACGGACGATTTATCGGACTGAAAATTCGGCCGATTGAACGTTCGTTTTGTTGACATCAAAAATGGTACACAATGTAGCGTGCTGAACGCGGCGCATTACAATCTTTGGTTGACATCGATTTCTGCTCATCAAAAAAATGTAACTGCGCATCGTCCAATCGCCGTCAAAATTGGCCAAGAGGTAGAAAACAAGTATAGAAAAATTAGTAGTGTGGTTTGATAAGGTATACTAATCACCTTTGAGTAAATCGTTGATGGTTTTGATGAGCAAGAACAAACCCAAATTTCGAGAATTTTTTTTGGAAACTTCTAGATGCCGCATTCAGAAAATTTGAGAACGAGGTTGAAGTAGAATATGTGATCTACGTCTTCGAAAAAAAAGCTCCTGGGTACGTCAAAAAGAACGGCCTCAGCGAAACGTTACAAAGCGCTATCTCCAGATTGAGGCCGCGGCCAAAAAGATTTGCGACAATGCATGGAATACGCACATACCTACATGATTGATAACAATGATAGGCTACCAGTACCAGATCAAAATCCATGAAATCAAAGTCTGCTGGTATAATATCAAAAAATTATGAAGGGCCATTGGCAGATCCATGGGCTGGGACAATGGGGGGGGGGCATAATTTACCATATGTTTTTGTATCCCTCCTTTTACCCTCCCCCCTCCCCCCCCCCCCCCCCACCCCACACACACACACACACACACACAGTAAAGTTGATCTGTCAACAACATGCAAACCGCGTAACGTCAACACATGTCACTGGTCAACCAGACTGGTTTTATTTACCTCTTCAAATGGCGCCTGGACGATTCCAGAGTCCCATCTCGACATACCGGCAGATCCGCCACTCTTCGCTCTCTTCTTTGACATTTTTAAAATACGTTTTTGACTGAACGATTTCCTGTTCAGTTACTTTTATGTTCCACTAACGGAAAGTTTCGCGAAAGCGGCCATCTTGTTGTACTTGTGTTGCTAGGAAATGTAGGAAGGAACGAAAGAGGGCGCTCTTTATTTTAAAGACATATCGAGAGGGGCGCGCGAGGGCCAGGCGCGCGAGGCCGGGTAGAGATCTAGGCTGTCTACCCTGAGTTATGGCCCGGATTTTGACAGTATTTTGCGGAGGGCTAAGTGTGCATGGTGGTCCTTTAAGGTATGAAGAAATTATCTAAATGTAAAAGTCATGTGATTTCCTAAAAGAGGAGAACATAAGCTTTAATTTGGATATAAATTTGTCGGCCTCCCTTAAAAACTTTTAAAGTTATACCCGTCGCTAGAAATAATTTCATTCGTATTTGTGTTTTAATCACAACAATGTCCGGTGTTTACCCTGCGTTATGGCGCGTATTTTGACCGTATTTTACGGAGGGCTAAGTGTGCATGGAGGCCGTTTAAGGTATGAAGAAATTGTCTAAATGTAAAAGTCATGTGATTTCCTAAAAGAGGAGAACCTAAGCTTTAATTTGGATATAAATTTGTCGGCCTCCCTTAAAAACTTTTAAAGTTATAACCGTCGCTAGAAATAATTTCATTCGTATTTGTGTTTTAATCACAACAATATAGGCTGTCTACCCTGAGTTATGGCCCGTATTTTAACAGTATTTTGCGGAGGGCTTAATGTGCATGGAGGCCATTTAAGGTATAAAGAAATTGTCTAAATGTAAAAGTCATGTGATTTCCTAAAAGAGGAGAACCTAAGCTTTAATTTGGATATAAATTTGTCGGCCTCCCTTAAAAACTTTTAAAGTTATAACCGTCGCTAGAAATAATTTCATTCGTATTTGTGTTTTAATCACAACAATATAGGCTGTCTACCCTGAGTTATGGCCAGTATATTGACAGTATTTTGCGGAGGGCTCAGTGTGCATGGAGGCCATTTAAGGTATGAAGAAATTATCTGAATGTAAAAGTCATGTGATTTCCTAAAAGAGGAGAACCTAAGCTTTAATTTGGATATAAATTTGTCGGCCTCCCTTAAAAACTTTTAAAGTTATACCCGTCGCTAGAAATAATTTCATTCGTATTTGTGTTTTAATCACAACAATGTCGGGTGTTTACCCTGAATTATGGCCCGTATTTTGACCGTATTTTACGGAGGGCTAAGTGTGCATGGAGGCCGTTTAAGGTATGAAGAAATTGTCTAAATGTAAAAGTCATGTGATTTCCTAAAAGAGGAGAACCCAAGCTTTAATTTGGATATAAATTTGTCGGCCTCCCTTAAAAACTTTTAAAGTTATAACCGTCGCTAGAAATAATTTCATTCGTATTTGTGTTTTAATCACAACAATATAGGCTGTCTACCCTGAGTTATGGCCCGTATTTTGACCGTGTGATTTCCTAAAAGAGGAGAACCCAAGCTTTAATTTGGATATAAATTTGTCGGCCTGCCTTAAAAACATTTAAAGTTATAACCGTCGCTAGAAATAATTTCATTCGTATTTGTGTTTTAATCACAACAATATAGGCTGTCTACCCTGAGTTATGGCCCGTATTTTGACAGTATTTTGCGGAGGGCAAAGTGTGCATGGTGGTCCTTTAAGGTATGAAGAAATTATCTAAATGTAAAAGTCATGTGATTTCCTAAAAGAGGAGAACCTAAGCTTTAATTTGAATATAAATTTGTCGGCCTCCCTTAAAAACTTTTAAAGTTATACCCGTCGCTAGAAATAATTTCATTCGTATTTGTGTTTTAATCACAACAATGTCCGGTGTTTACCCTGCGTTATGGCGCGTATTTTGACCGTATTTTACGGAGGGCTAAGTGTGCATGGAGGCCGTTTAAGGTATGAAGAAATTGTCTAAATGTAAAAGTCATGTGATTTCCTAAAAGAGAAGAACCTAAGCTTTAATTTGGATATAAATTTGTCGGCCTCCCTTAAAAACTTTTAAAGTTATAACCGTCGCTAGAAATAATTTCATTCGTATTTGTGTTTTAATCACAACAATGTCGGGTGTTTACCCTGAATTATGGCCCGTATTTTGACCGTATTTTACGGAGGGCTAAGTGTGCATGGAGGCCGTTTAAGGTATGAAGAAATTGTCTAAATGTAAAAGTCATGTGATTTCCTAAAAGAGGAGAACCAAGCTTTAATTTGGATATAAATTTGTCGGCCCCCTTAAAAACTTTTAAAGTTATAACCGTCGCTAGAAATAATTTCATTCGTATTTGTGTTTTAATCACAACAATATAGGCTGTCTACCCTGAGTTATGGCCCGTATTTTGACCGTGTGATTTCCTAAAAGAGGAGAACCCAAGCTTTAATTTGGATATAAATTTGTCGGCCTGCCTTAAAAACATTTAAAGTTATAACCGTCGCTAGAAATAATTTCATTCGTATTTGTGTTTTAATCACAACAATATAGGCTGTCTACCCTGAGTTATGGCCCGTATTTTGACAGTATTTTGCGGAGGGCAAAGTGTGCATGGTGGTCCTTTAAGGTATGAAGAAATTATCTAAATGTAAAAGTCATGTGATTTCCTACAAGAGGAGAACCTAAGCTTTAATTTGAATATAAATTTGTCGGCCTCCCTTAAAAACTTTTAAAGTTATACCCGTCGCTAGAAATAATTTCATTCGTATTTGTGTTTTAATCACAACAATGTCCGGTGTTTACCCTGCGTTATGGCGCGTATTTTGACCGTATTTTACGGAGGGCTAAGTGTGCATGGAGGCCGTTTAAGGTATGAAGAAATTGTCTAAATGTAAAAGTCATGTGATTTCCTAAAAGAGAAGAACCTAAGCTTTAATTTGGATATAAATTTGTCGGCCTCCCTTAAAAACTTTTAAAGTTATAACCGTCGCTAGAAATAATTTCATTCGTATTTGTGTTTTAATCACAACAATGTCGGGTGTTTACCCTGAGTTATGGCCCGTATTTTGACCGTATTTTACGGAGGGCTAAGTGTGCATGGAGGCCGATTAAGGTATGAAAAAATTGTCTAAATGTAAAAGTCATGTGATTTCCTAAAAGACTAAGCTTTAATTTGGATAAAAATTTGTCGGCCTCGCTTAAAAACCTTTAAAGTTATACCCGTCGCTAGAAATAATTTCATTCGTATTTGTGTTTTAATCACAACAATGTCGGGTGTTTACCCTGAATTATGGCCCGTATTTTGACCGTATTTTACGGAGGGTTGAGTGTGCATGGAGACCATTTAAGGTATGAAGAAATTGTCTAAATGTAAAAGTCATGTGATTTCCTAAAAGAGGAGAACCCAAGCTTTAATTTGGATATAAATTTGTCGGCCTCCCTTAAAAACTTTTAAACTTATAACCGTCGCTAGAAATAATTTCATTCGTATTTGTGTTTTAATCACAACAATATAGGCTGTCTACCCTGAGTTATGGCCCGTATTTTGACAGTATTTTGCGGAGAGCTCAGTGTGCATGGAGGCCATTTAATGTAATGAAGAAATTATCTAAATGTAAAAGTCATGTGATTTCCTAAAAGAGGAGAACCTAAGCTTTAATTTGGATATAAATTTGTCGGCCTCCCTTAAAAACTTTTAAAGTTATACCCGTCGCTAGAAATAATTTCATTCGTATTTGTGTTTTAATCACAACAATATAGGCTGTCTACCCTGAGTTATGGCCCGTATTTTGACCGTGTGATTTCCTAAAAGAGGAGAACCTAAGGTTTAATTTGGATATAAATTTGTCGGCCTGCCTTAAAAACATTTAAAGTTATAACCGTCGCTAGAAATAATTTCATTCGTATTTGTGTTTTAATCACAACAATATAGGCTGTCTACCCTGAGTTATGGCCCGTATTTTGACAGTATTTTGCGGAGGGTTCAGTGTGCATGGAGACCATTTAAGGTATGAAGAAATTAATTAAATGTAAAAGTCATGTGATTTCCTAAAAGAGGAGAACCTAAGCTTTAATTTGGATATAAATTTGTCGGCCTGCCTTAAAAACATTTAAAGTTATAACCGTCGCTAGAAATAATTTCATTCGTATTTGTGTTTTAATCACAACAATATAGGCTGTCTACCCTGAGTTATGGCCCGTATTTTGACAGTATTTTGCGGAGGGTTCAGTGTGCATGGAGACCATTTAAGGTATGAAGAAATTAATTAAATGTAAAAGTCATGTGATTTCCTAAAAGAGGAGAACCTAAGCTTTAATTTGGATAAAAATTTGTCGGCCTCCCTTAAAAACTTTTAAAGTTATAACCGTCGCTAGAAATAATTTCATTCGTATTTGTGTTTTAATCACAACAATAGAGGCTGTCTACCCTGAGTTATGGCCCGTATTTTGACAGTATTTTGCGGAGGGTTCAGTGTGCATGGAGACCATTTAAGGTATGAAGAAATTAATTAAATGTAAAAGTCATGTGATTTCCTAAAAGAGGAGAACCTAAGCTTTAATTTGGATATAAATTTGTCGGCCTCCCTTAAAAACTTTTAAAGTTATAACCGTCGCTAGAAATAATTTCATTCGTATTTGTGTTTTAATCACAACAATGTCAGGTGTTTACCCTGAGTTATGGCCCGTATTTTGACGGTATTTTACGGAGGGTTAAGTGTGCATGGAGGCCGATTAAGGTATGAAGAAATTGTCTAAATGTAAAAGTCATGTGATTTCCTAAAAGAGGTGAACCTAAGCTTTAATTTGGATATAAATTTGTCGGCCTCCCTTAAAAACTTTTAAAGTTATAACCGTCGCTAGAAATAATTTCATTCGTATTTGTCTTTTAATCACAACAATATAGGCTGTCTACCCTGAGTTATGGCCCGTATTTTGACAGTATTTTGCGGAGGGTTCAGTGTGCATGGAGACCATTTACGGTATGAAGAAATTAATTAAATGTAAAAGTCATGTGATTTCCTAAAAGAGGAGAACCTAAGCTTTAATTTGGATATAAATTTGTCGGCCTCCCTTAAAAACTTTTAAAGTTATAACCGTCGCTAGAAATAATTTCATTCGTATTTGTGTTTTAATCACAACAATGTCAGGTGTTTACCCTGAGTTATGGCCCGTATTTTGACGGTATTTTACGGAGGGTTAAGTGTGCATGGAGGCCGATTAAGGTATGAAGAAATTGTCTAAATGTAAAAGTCATGTGATTTCCTAAAAGAGGTGAACCTAAGCTTTAATTTGGATATAAATTTGTCGGCCTCCCTTAAAAACTTTTAAAGTTATACCCGTCGCTAGAAATAATTTCATTCGTGTTTCTGTTTTAATCACAACAATATAGGCTGTCTACCCTGAGTTATGGCCCGTATTTTGACAGTATTTTGCGGAGGGCTCAGTGTGCATGGAGGCCATTTAAGGTATGAAGAAATTATCTAAATGTAAAAGTCATGTGATTTCCTAAAAGAGGAGAACCTAAGCTTTAATTTGGATATAAATTTGTCGGCCTCGCTTAAAAACTTTTAAAGTTATACCCGTCGCTAGAAATAATTTCATTCGTATTTGTGTTTTAATCACAACAATGTCAGGTGTTTACCCTGAGTTATGGCCCGTATTTTGACCGTATTTTACGGAGGGCTAAGTGTGCATGGACGCCGTTTAAGGTATGAAGAAATTGTCTAAATGTAAAAGTCATGTGATTTCCTAAAAGAGGAGAACCCAAGCTTTAATTTGGATATAAATTTGTCGGCCTCCCTTAAAAACTTTTAAAGTTATAACCGTCGCTAGAAATAATTTCATTCGTATTTGTGTTTTAATCACAACAATATAGGCTGTCTACCCTGAGTTATGGCCCGTATTTTGACAGTATTTTGCGGAGAGCTCAGTGTGCATGGAGGCCATTTAATGTATGAAGAAATTATCTAAATGTAAAAGTCATGTAATTTCCTAAAAGAGGAGAACCTAAGCTTTAATTTGGATATAAATTTGTCGGCCTCCCTTAAAAACTTTTAAAGTTATACCCGTCGCTAGAAATAATTTCATTCGTATTTGTGTTTTAATCACAACAATGTCGGGTGTTTACCCTGAGTTATGGCCCGTATTTTGACCGTATTTTACGGAGGGCTAAGTGTGCATGGAGGCCGTTTAAGGTATGAAGAAATTGTCTAAATGTAAAAGTCATGTGATTTCCTAAAAGAGGAGAACCCAAGCTTTAATTTGGATATAAATTTGTCGGCCTCCCTTAAAAACTTTTAAAGTTATAACCGTCGCTAGAAATAATTTCATTCGTATTTGTGTTTTAATCACAACAATATCAACGGCGTCTCCAGGGGGGGGCCAACGGGGGCCATGGCCCCCCAAAAAAAAACCGAAGCTGTACGCCCCCCCCCCAAAAAAAAAAAGAAAAGAAAAGAAAAGAAAAGAAAAGAAGAAAAAAAAGGGGGAAAAAGAGAGACAAAACAAAACCCCACAACTTTACGCCCCCTCCTTGTGCAGCTAAGTCTTGCTTATACGTTCAGCTTTTGTTAAAGTATGCAAATTACAACACACTGATTGGCTACATGAATGTGTTCATAATCCTACTCACGATCCAACATTGCCACAAAATTTGCAATGGTAGTTTGTGCAGTTAAGCCAAGCTGCATTAGACGAGGCGTACACGGTGATTGTATGCATGGCTTATGCACACGCGACTGGTTGTGTGGGGTTTCCTGGATATTAGGTGAGCCATGCAACGTCCGCAATGTAGGCCTACGTTTAGACTTGGCGCGAACATCGCGTGCATAAAACGCATTTCAATCTTGTGAGTACGAGCAGGAGCAGTGACTTGAAAGATTCGTCTTCCATCGTCATATGAGCAGTAAGTATCAAAGTATTGTCGTCTAGACCCACAAAACAAACAAACCCCACCAGAAACGTTTTGCGCTCGCAAATACGCCCCTCCACTGAGCATTTGGCCCCCCCTAAACTTTGGGCCTAGATCCGCCGTTGAACAATATAGGCTGTCTACCCTGAGTTATGGCCCGTATTTTGACAGTATTTTGCGGAGGGTTCAGTGTGCATGGAGACCATTTAAGGTATGAAGAAATTAATTAAATGTAAAAGTCATGTGATTTCCTAAAAGAGGAGAACCTAAGCTTTAATTTGGATATAAATTTGTCGGCCTCCCTTAAAAACTTTTAAAGTTATAACCGTCGCTAGAAATAATTTCATTGGTATTTGTGTTTTAATCACAACAATATAGGCTGTGTACCCTGAGTTATGGCCCGTATTTTGACAGTATTTTGCGGAGGGCTAAGTCTGCATGGAGGCCGATTAAGGTATGAAAAAAAATTCTAAATGTAAAAGTCATGTGATTTCCTAAAAGAGGAGAACCTAAGCTTTAATTTGGATAAAAATTTGTCGGCCTCCCTTAAAAACTTTTAAAGTTATACCCGTCGCTAGAAATAATTTCATTCGTATTTGTGTTTTAATCACAACAATGTCGGGTGTTTACCCTGAATTATGGCCCGTATTTTGACCGTATTTTACGGAGGGCTAAGTGTGCATGGAGGCCGTTTAAGGTATGAAGAAATTGTCTAAATGTAAAAGTCATGTGATTTCCTAAAAGAGGAGAACCCAAGCTTTAATTTGGATATAAATTTGTCGGCCTCCCTTAAAAACTTTTAAAGTTATAACCGTCGCTAGAAATAATTTCATTCGTATCTGTGTTTTAATCACAACAATATCAACGGCGTCTCCAGGGGGGGGCCAACGGGGGCCATGGCCCCCCCAAAAAAAACCGAAGCTGTACGCCCCCCCCCCTTCCCCCCAAAAAAAAGAAAAGAAAAGAAAAGAAAAGAAAAGAAGAAAAAAAAGGGGGAAAAAGAGAGACAAAACAAAACCCCACCACTCTACGCCCCCCTCCTTGTGCAGCTAAGTCTTGCTTATACGTTCAGCTTTTGTTAAAGTATGCAAATTACAACACACTGATTGGCTACATGAATGTGTTCATAATCCTACTCACGATCCAACATTGCCACAAAATTTGCAATGGTAGTTTGTGCAGTTAAGCCAAGCTGCATTAGACGAGGCGTACACGGTGATTGTATGCATGGCTTATGCACACGCGACTGGTTGTGTGGGGTTTCCTGGATATTAGGTGAGCTTGCAACGTCCCGAG